>JAOTQQ010000014.1:3471879-3574048 GCA_026546715.1 Gallinago undulata
CCCCGGGGCCCGCCGCGGGGTCCTCGGGCCCAAGGGCTTCTGGGAGTTGTAGTTCACCGCAGCAAAGAGTGAAGACTCGCCGCCATTATGCCGCCGGGCACGCTGATTGGCTGCGCGGCCCGCGGGAGGCGGTGTCTCAAGGCTTCCCCCCCCGCCGATTGGCTGAGAGGGCGGAGCGCCATGGGATGGGGTCGGGCGTTGCTGTGGGGGGTGGCGGCGGCAGCGGGGAGTTCGATGAGGAGGATGGTGAGGGCGGCTCGGCTCCGTTCCGCTCCAGGGATAGAGGGAGGAGGGAGGGGAAGGCAGGGCGGCGGGGAGGGGGGGCTCCCGCCTCGGTTGTGGGGGTCTGCAGGGTGGGGGCTGAGGCCTGGTCGGGGGGCGTGAGGCCTAAGGCCTGGCTTGGGGGGCTGAGGCCTGGTTGGGGGGGGGGGCGTGAGGCCTGTCCTGGGAGGTGAGGCCTGGTCGGGGGACTGTCCTGGGGGACGCAGGGCTTAAGGCCTGGCTGGGGAGATGGGGAGGACGAACGACCCCTCCCCAGGGAAGCGAAGGACGCGGAGCCGGCGGTTCTGACGGGGAGATGGAGCCGGGGGCGGGGGGCAGGTGGTAGCGGGGGCTCCCCCCAGGGTCGGAGGGGACAGAGCGGGGGAGTGATGGCGTCTCACAGTGTGTCCCCTCCACCTGCAGTGTGCCCAGGCGGGCGACTGGCACTCGGCCAAGGCCATTTATGACTTCCACGCCCGAGATATCGATGGGAACGACGTTTCCCTGGAGAAGTACCGGTAGGAGGGGGGAAGGGGCCGGGCCCCTCTCGGTCCTGGGGGTGGGGGGAGGAGGGAACGAGGCTCAAAGGGCCCCGGAGCAGCGCCCTGCGACGATTGTCCCGCTGCGGCTTAGTCCCTTGCGTAACCCGGGAGAGCAGCTTGTTTACCGGCCTTCCCGCCTCGCCCCGGGGGAGGGGAGAGGGGCCTCTCCCCGCTCCTGCCCGGGGAAGGGCTGCTGATTCATCCCCACCCCCCCGCTTCTTTCCAGAGGCTACGTCTGCATCATCACGAATGTGGCTTCAAAATGAGGAAAAACTGCTGTAAACTACACTCAGCTTGTTGACTTGTACGCCCGATACGCTGAGAGAGGTTTACGCATCCTGGCCTTTCCCTGCAACCAGTTTGGAAAACAGGTGGGTGTGGGGAGCTGGAGTGGGGGCCCACCCTCTGCCCCCCAGGGTGCTCACAGCGTGTCCCTTCCCTCACCTTTCCCAGGAGCCCGGGGACGAGGCTCAGATTAAGGCTTTTGCTGAAAACTACGGGGTGAAGTTCGACATGTACAGCAAGATCGACGTCAATGGGGACGATGCCCACCCCCTCTGGAAGTGGCTGAAGGACCAGCCCAAAGGAAGGGGCACCCTGGGCAAGTGAGTGTGGGGGCTGCAGAAAGCCCCCTGGGGGGGTACAGGGAGGGAGCAGCTCTGGGCCACTCGATCCCAGTGACTGGTTGGGCTGCAGGACGAGGAAGGGGGTTTTCTGCCCTGGTCTCACTCCTGTTTTTTCTCTCCTAGTGCAATAAAATGGAACTTCACTAAGGTAGGACACAGCCACCTCCTCCTGGGTTTCCCTGGGTTTCCCAAACCTTTGCTGTTTGGGGGGCGGTGGGAGGTCCTTGGGGCGTTGCAGGGAGGAGGGATCCCCAAGCCCCTGCTCTGTGCTGTGTGGGTACCTGGGATGGTGGGTAGGAGCGTCCTGAGGGGCTCCTGTGCTGTCCCAGTCCTTGAGCCTGGAGCCCCCTGGGAGCACCTGGCCCAGAGGGGCCCTAACGGGCTCCAGCCCTCCCTGGGTGCTCTGCTGCTCTCGGGGGCACAGAGCCCACCTTCAGCTGCACTCACCCGGGTGCTCCTTGGCTTCCACAGTTCCTCATCAACCGGGAGGGCCAAGTGGTGAAGAGGTACAGCCCCATGGACGATCCCTCCGTAAGTGCTGCTGGGACCGGGGGGAGGGGGGCCAGCTCTGACCCCTGGGAAAAGGGGAAATGCAGCTTCCTGGGGGGTCACCTCTGGGGAGAAAGGGCAGTGCCGGGGCCAGACAGTCTCTGCTCTTCTCCTTTGGCTGGGGGAGAAAAGGCCCCCTGTGCTCTGGGCGGGGGGTGGCTGCCGCACTGGGGACCCTGGACGCCCAGCACGGGACGGGTGAGCGGGTCCCTCGGGAGACTTTGGGTGTGTTTTTGGGGTAACGCTGTTCTCATAACACAACGCTCCCTTCCTTCTCGCAGGTGATCGAGAAGGACTTGCCTCCCTACCTGTAGAGCTGCTCCTCTGCCCCCTGCCCTGTCCCTGCCCCCCAGCACCGCCCTCCTGCTCCTGCAGAGTCTTCTCCTCCAGCCCCAATGACGGGCTGCCTTCAAGCCAGCTCTCTGGTGAGGCAGCCCTGAAGACCTGGCGTACACTCGCTGGAAGAGGCTTTGCGGGGCCGGCGGCCGCTGCTGGGGTCGCCCCTTTCCGTGGGCACGGAGCAGGACCCCCCCTCCCCTCGCAATAAACCTGTTAGAAGTGACCGGTTGTGTCTGTGGCATTGAGGGGTGGACGGGGCTGGGTCTGCTGCGCCGCTCCCAGGGAGAACCCGGAGCTTTGCAGGGCAGCCAAGGCCTTACACAACTCCTGAGCCCTGCGGGGATAATCCTCGTTACTGCTGGGGGGGTTGCACACAAATCCTGGGTCAGGAGCGTTCCCCAGGGAAAAGCCAGAGCAGGGGGGGAGGGGTAAAGGTGTGTGTGTGTGTGTCCTCCCTGGGATCCTTCCTCACCCAAACCCCACAGGCGTCTGCCCCGATGAGGCAATTGGGGTGTGGGCGCCCAGCAGCGCAGCCCTGGCCCCCAGCCCCTCCTGGCCCCGAGTCCCAGCGCTGGCGCAAGCCATGGCCGGGGCAGTGACTTGCAAAACAAACCCCAGTTGTGCTGGGACATGGAGAAATACCCGCCGTGGCTGGAGCCGTGTCTGACCACAGCCAGGACCGTGTCCCCTGGAGTCCCAGCCAGGCTGAGCCCCCCCCAGGGGCAGCGTCCCCACAGGCAGGGAGAGCGCAGGTTTTAGGGGTGATTTGCTGTGTGGGAGCGCTGCCTTCACTCTCTTCCCTGGGGTCTGGGCCCCCCACAGCCACCCCAGGCTCCCATGGAGAGCCCTGTCCTCCCCTCAGGAGTGGGGAAGAGCCCCAGGGTCCTTGCTGGGGTCCCCCCACATGTCTGCCCCCCCGCCCCCCCCACCTGCAGCCCAGCACATCCAGGACTCGGGGAGGATCCTGCCTGCTCACTCGCCCCCTGGAACAGTAAGACTGGTTTTGGGGGTGCCCCACAGCGCCACGGGGTCTGGCCCTGAACTCTGTGGGCAAAGGCAAGGCACAAATTGCTCCTCTGTGAGAACAGCCCGTGGCTCCCCCCGTCCCACCTCCCGCGGGGACGGAGCGGTGCCGGGGCGGGATGTCCCAGGAACGGCCTCAACAGCGGCTCCTTTATCTGTGTTTTTCCCAGCGAAGCCCAGAGAAAACAGCCCCCGCAAAGGCCAGCGCCCGCGGCTCCAGGGAGGATCCTCCTCCGCAGGGCCCGGGGAGAAGGGGGGGTCAGGAGGTGGGTTCTCAACTGCCACCGGGACGGTGACACTGGGGATAAACCCCAGCTGCCGGTAGGACCCCAGCCCTGGGACTCCCCACCCTGATCCTGGGGCAGGTCCAACCCCCCAGGCAGACGGACGGATGGACAGACAGAGCTGGGACTTGCAGAAAGCTCGGATGTGGCTTCCTTTTCCATTTTTACTGAGCACAATGAAAAATTATCCTTCTGAGGCAAGTAGAAAATCCAGGAATTATTAGTCAAAGGCACATATTCTAAAAAAAAAAATCTCTTTACATATATACATCTCAATTAATTATAAATACACATAGAAAAACAAAGGCAAACAACAAGCGGATTAAAAAGTGCTAACAAAAAAGTGTAAGGGAAGGAAAAAAAGGGACTCATTTAAAAATACATACAATCAGTAGGACAACTGCATAATAATTTAGTTTAAAAGATATTGTTACATATTATTAACCCTGACAAAAACACAGGATGGGGGCAGGGAAGGGCTCTCTCGAAGGTGCTCTCTGTCTGTCCAGAGATCGGGGAGGGACAATTGCATATATTTTTAAAATGAACATCGAATCCACCAGGAAAGGCCCCGGGTGCCGGGGGGGCGGGGGCTGGCGGGGGGTGCCGAGCGGGAGAAACTCCTCCTCGCTATTCCTGAGTTTAAGCCTCTCTGAAATGGGTTTTCCCTGGTTTTTCCTCTCCTCGCCGAGATTCCAGCGAGCGCTGAACGAGCCAGGACCGGGACGAAGCCAGGGCACCCCCCTGCCCCCCAGCGCTGTGGGGTGGGACGTATTTTAAATAGAGGAGGGTCTGGGGCCGGGGGGAGCCTCGCTCTGTTGGGGACCAGGAGAAAGGGCTGTCGGGCCCCCGAGAGAGCGGCGATGCCCCGTGGGGAGAGGTGAGAAAAGCTGCGGGACGAGCACAAACCTCTCGGGGGAGCAGCAGGGGACTGGGGGGTGGGGGTGTCACGCAGGGGCTCCCCCCATCTTTGGTGTTCACTTTGAGGTAAGGAGGTTTCCTTGAATGCAGTAAAATGTGGCCCCGATGGCAGGACTGACCCCGGGGGCTAGGGGTAGGGGGGGCAGGTGCCAGCTGGGGAGGGTGGGGGGCAAGGAGAAGCCCCCAGAAGGGAGGGCAGGGACCAGAAGAACCTCAAACCCGAGCCCCGAGGGGCATGGCGGGGGCAGGTCTGTGGCCTCCGTGCCCGGGGAAGGCAGGTCCCATCTCGGGAGGAGCACGAACGCTGCGGCCACCGACCCAAAGCACTTCCCAACAGCAAACAGGGCGCTCGGGGGGGAACTGGGGGGTCAGGGCTCTCTGCCTGCAGGAGGGGGCTCCACCAGCCCCCTCAAGATTGACCCATCAGGGCACAGGGGACCCAACAGAGGCCTCTCCCGGCTGGACCCCCTTCCCCAGGTCCCCCCGAGGAAGGGCTGGCCCAGCCAGGGAGGGTCCCCTGTCCCTCCCCAAAAACATCCCGGTGCCACTTGTAGGAAAGGCCTCGGTGGCTCCAGGCAGAGAGAGGAGACGTGGCCGAGGGGAGGCCAGGTCTGGAGCGTCCCCGGAGCAGGCAGCCTCCTGCCAGGCTCCTCGGGATAAAGGGAGAAAACAAGAGACAGTTCCCCGGGACCTGCCGAGGCGAGATGCTGCGGGGACAGGGACGGTGGCCGAAGCGGCCAGGGGCTGCTACCCGTGTCGCGGGGCAGCTCGCCCAGCCGCCCCAGGCCGAGGGGCAGCGGGTTGTCCGGGGCAGTGCTTTGCAAAGCAGAACTTTGCTCTTTGGTACTGGAGGGTGAATTTGCAGCGTGAGCAGCGAGACTGCCCGGCCCCGGGGCTGCCCAGGGATCTCCGGGGCTGGGGAGCAGCTCTGAGGGCAGGGCTGGGGATCCCAACGCGGACCCCGCGTCCCCGGCCCAGCCAAGGACGAGCCCGGCGGAGCCGGAGCGGTGAGATGGCCGGGCGAGGGGACAGCAGGCGACAGCAAGCAGAGGGAGGAAGCAGGGCCAGCCACGGTGACCCGGCGAGGCTAAAGTGCAGGGCAGGCTGAGGGGGCACAGGGCCCTTCTGCTCAGGGGATCCCCCCGTGGTCCCGGGGTGGCTGAGCTCGGACAAACTCACCAGCTCTGCCACCAGCTCCTGCCTTCTCCCGCGGAGCTCAGGCAGCCCCAGAGGTGCTGGTGTCCTTGCCCGGGGAGGGCAGAGCAGGCAGTTTTGCATCTCCCCGCTCAGCCCTGCCCAGGGGGACACCCCAGCTCTGGGACACCATTCCCTTCCTCTTCACCCCACCTTCAGCCCCAGCCTCGGGGCCCACAGAGCGTCGGGGTGGCCCAAGGGGAAAGCTGGCAGCAGTTTGGCCACCAGCTCTGGGGGGACCGGCTCGCTGGGCTGGGGAAGGCATGACCAAGGGGAACTCAGTAGTCTGCAGGGGATGGGCAGGGAGGAGCAGGGGGGGCTCAGTCCTACCCGGGCACTGACCTTCGAGCAGGACCCCAACACAGCAGAGACCATCAGTCCAGATCAGCTGAACCTGGCAGCTCAACTCCCCCCAAGCACATGTTATATACAAATCTATACATGCCTGACTGTATATTATATATAAATAAACTTTGCTTTAAGGAACTATATGTTTTTTCTTTCTTCCCTCAAAACCAGAAAAGGGTCAGTCCAGACCAGTAGAAAAGCCGGGGCTCCCCAGCTCTCACCTCTGCACCGAAGGCGATGGATTCCCAGTGGCCGAGTGCCGCCCACCTCATTCAGAAGTCTGGGAAAGGCCCACTGAACTGGATCACACTCTGGCGCTCCTGGGGGAGCATGTTCTCCTGGGGGGCCCCATTTAACGTCCTGAGCATGTCCTCCAAGATCTCTCTGAAATTGATATTCTCATCCTGTTGGATGAAATCATCCTGCTGCTGCGGCTGCTGCAGGGTCTGCAGGGGTCCCGGGTGAGGCAGGGGCAGGGGATCGTGCAGCGCTGAGCCCAGAGGCACGTTCCCCTCCAGGACGGGGGCCGGGCTCTTGAAGGCTGAAGGGTGGCTGAAGCCGAAGGGCAATCCGTGCTGCTGGTGCGGCTGGAGAACGGGCTCCGAGGAGAAGCACAGCACCCTGGGCTCCGGGTTCATCACCACGTCGGAAATGCTGTTGCCGGGAGGGCTGTAGGTCAAGTCCAGGATCTCATCCTGGCACAGGGAATGCCCGGGCAGGGGGAGCCCGGGCCCCGTCTGCGTGAGGTCCAGGGGCTGGGGCAGGATGGGCAGTGGCAGGGAGAACTGTGGGCTCTGCTCTTGGGCCTGCAGGAGTCGGTTGTGCTTTCGCTTCACGTTCTCGTCCATCTGCTTCAGCTCCACCAGCACCTTTCGGACACAGCTCTCGGGGATCTTTATCCCTGGGGGAGGAAGGTGCATCAGTCCCCTGAGTGCTTTGGGAAGGGATGGGGCGCTGTGGGGACAGAGGGACGGGCAGCAGCTCTGGGGGCTGTCTGTCCCACACAGCCCCGGGTGTTTCAGCTCTCAGCCGAGCTGCAGAGAGGGGAGATGGGACCACAAATGGAGCAAAACCAGCCCCACGGCAGGCTCATGGCAGACAACAACAGCACTGCTTCTTGTGGGCACCCCAGGGGGGCTCTGGCTGGACTCACACCCGCTGCCCAGCTCCCCACCTTCCCAAGGCTGCTCCCAGGCTGGAACAAGTCCCTTCTTAGGAAGGGAACCTTGGCACTGGGCAGCCAGACCCCTTCATTCTTCTCCTAAAATGTCCTGCTCCCCTTCCCTCACCCAGCACTTCACCCACCGACTTGTTTCTTCTTCTCCTTGGTCTTGAGGCGGACGATCTGCAGGTAGCTGGTGTTGGTGATGTCTGCCATGACGCTGGCGATCCGGCTCCAGACCCGCAGCAGAGCCCCGCACAGCATGTAGTAGTGACGCAGGCGCATGCCCTGGAAGCACTCCTTCCCCTCCTGGATCAGCTTGCAGTTCCCATTCCTGCCATCCACACGGGAGAAAACAACCCCAATTAACAGAGGCTCCCGCAGCAGAGGGGGATCCCCCACCCACAGCCCCCCCCCGGGGAAGCCCTTCCCCACCCCAAAGCCAGGGCCCCTCTCCCCAGCACCAGCCCTACCCTGGGGAGGGCAGGGGAGGCCGGAGCTGCAGCCCCCTTACCAGGCAGCATGGTTACAGCTCTTCAAGGATAAGTGGTAACTGTTGTTCCAGTGCTCCTTGGCTTCCTCGGGCAGCACCTGCAGAAGAGACAGACAGAGGCAGGGATTTTCCACTGTCCAAGACGCAGCTGAGATGTGAAATCCAGGGCTGAGAGTGGGGACACCTGGGTGCTGCCACCAGCTCTGCCCGACCCACACTGGGACTCTGAGGAGCTGTGAAAGGGTGAAAGGGTGACAGGGCGACAGTAAATGTCCTTCCAAAGCCACCACCCCTGCACAAAGAAAGAGGATTTGCCTCTCCCCACACAAGGGCCACAGTTCCCACCTACCTGCCGGTACTTCTTCTGCAGACTGTCCAGGCTCTCCGGCTGGCTTTGCTTCCCAATGTTTGGCTTGTAGAGGATGAAGTTCTTCCCGCGGCTCTGCTCTGCCAGCAGGCAGGTGTATCTGTGCCCTCGCATCTGGTGGGGAGAGACAGTGGTTACAGTCACAGCCTCTTCCCAAGCCCATATTTCTCTAAACTAACCCCTTCCTTCCAGGATGGAGGTCCTTGGAGGCATCTCCCAGCCCACAGCTCAGACACAGACTTCTTAGAGCCAGAGGAGATGTCCTGGTGGACTTGCCCTCCGAGCTGGGATGCCACCCTGGCAGAGTCCAGGGAATTACCTTGCGGGAGAGGTAGAACCCCTCGAAGGATCCTGTCAGTTTGAGTGACTTCTCATAGGCTTCCTCCCACTTCAAGCCTCTGTCAACACTGATCTGAACAGGGACAGAGAGAGGGATTCAGTAATTTCAAGGGGCAGGACACGCACATCAGTGTCTGTCTCACAAACCCCACCCTCAACACAAACTTGGGGATGCTGCAGCCTAGGAACAGGCACTGCAGATGTGACACAAACACAACACAAAGCCACGGGGCAGGGGGACAGGGACCCGGCAGCTCACAGCCCCGGAGAGAGAAGCGCTGGAGAAGGCTGGGCTGTAGGGACAGCTCTGCAGGCTGCCTACCTTATAAAACACAACCTGCCCATCCTGCGGGTGCCCGGGCGTCAGGAAAACCTCCTTGCTCTCCTCGTAGATCTCATCCACTCCTGGGGCCAAATCTGTAGGAGAAGAGACAGCTGTAAAATCCACCTTCCTGTACCAGCTCCTCTCCCTGCAGGAGTTTCAAGATCTGTGCTGTGTGGGGACACTGCAGTGCCCAAGATGGATGACAGTTCCATGGCCGCGGCCATCAGCACAGGGAGGAACAAGGAGCCTCAGGTAGGGAGGGGTCCAGCCACCCCTCTTTCTCCATACCTAGGATGCCCATGTCGTATTTGCCCTCCTTCTTGTCCTTTTCGATCAGATAGTCAAAGGTGTCAGAAAAATACTGGAAGAGCATGTTCTGCTTGTCCACCTCCAGGCCCAGGATGCGGTTCAGGAACTTGGTGATGGAGCAGTCTGCGAGAGTGCGGGGGGTCAGGGACCATGGCACAGCTGGACACGGAGCCCACCAGCACGTCCCCAAAGAGAGCCACACAACAGAATCACAGAATCATATAGGGTTGGAAGAGACCTCTGAAGATCATCTAGTCCATCCAGTCCATAGGACCCTCCCCTCAAAGCAAAGATCCTGCCCCCACCACACAGCGAGCCGAGGCTGTGCTCCCCCAAAGATGGAGCAGCTGGGCTGTGATCTTTCCACGTTGGGCAGGAAAAGCTTGACACATACCTTTCTCCACGGAGACAGTGCCATACTTCATCTGGTTGCAACAGATCCCCACAGAGATGAGACCTTGCTTCATTTCTGGAAGGGCAGAAGGGCATTTTTGGGTTAAGTCCCCGCTCAGCAGTCCCGCAGGGCTGCTCCCCTCCAGCTCTATCTGTTATTTCACAGCTAAGTCTCTCCCAGGCTCTTTGTCCCCCCAGTCCTGGCAGGGTGACATGCTCCATGGCCAGTTGCCCCGCTCACTACTGATCTCTAAGGCAGCGGTACTGCTCCCTCTCTGACCTTCCACTCGGCTCTTCAGCCATCCCAAAGACCCAAGACCAACCTGCCCAGCAAGAAACCCCAGAGCTGGTCATGTTCTTACCGTGGAAAAAGGCGGCCTCCCCTTTGTCGTAGCTCTTGGGCACAGGAACTCTGTTCTCCATGTGGTTGAGGATAGTGGAGAGGACTCTGTCCAGTGCTTTAGCCCCGTACTGTGAGAGGAGACAAGAGTCACACGCGGGAAACGCTTCCAGGGGCAGCTCAGAGGGACCGAGTGTGTCACAACACTTGTGCTGGCACTGCAGGGAAAGCCACCACCTCCGGGAAGGCCACTGGCTCGGTGGCTGTGCCAAGGGGGAAGCCGCGCGTCAGGGGGCTCCTCTGTCCCTGGAGGACCAGTATACAGGACCCTGCATGTCCCCATCCCAGAGCTGGCACCGGCTCCTCTGGGGACAGAGGCCCAAGTGCCCTCCCGTGGCCAGCACGGTGCTTGTTTGCTCCCCACTGGTGATTAACCCCGTTCTGGATGCTGTACCTGGGGGGTGGTGTGGGGAGCCAGGTGCAGGGCCAGATCCTGCCTGCAGATGCCAGCAATGATCCTCCTGGCGCTGGCTCCCACTGAGGGCCCTCGCCCACGACTGCAACCCTCCTCGGCTGAGCTACCCCAAAACCAGCCACAACTTACCTTATTCTCAAAGTTGTACTTGCTGAGGTCCCGGGATTCGGTGGCCCGTCGGTCTCCGTGGGTTAAGGCACCCTAGGAAGGCAGAGCAAGCAACAAGTTCTTATTTTTGGCTGTTGCAAAACACCAGAGAAGGATGGAGAAAGCCACGTCTCGGAAGTGGCCAGGATCAGAACAAGCCATAGGGAGGCAGCATTCCTCTGGAACACTGAGACTTTGCCAAAGTATTTGGAGATTTATCAGAAGTGAAGAAAAATGAAACAGAGACAAACTAATTATTCCATTAATTATTTCATCAGCTTTCCGGAAACAGATGGGTTTATGCTCCTTTAACAGTGGGGGAATTCCAGCATCTGGAAACGGGTTCTGCTTCCCTGAAATTCCTCCTGACGCCTTGGTTACGTATTCGCCTTCACTTCCCTTCCCAAACCCCCGGGTGCTAAATGCCTCCTGCCTTCCACCACGGCGATGCCCTCAGTCGGGGCGATGCAATGCCCCGTACCCCGGCAACACCGAAACTGCCCCGTTCACCTCTCTGCCGCGGGGCACTTACGAGGCTCTCCAGACGCTTTGCCACGATGGACGCAAACCTCCGCTCCCCCGCCAGCTCCGAGATGAGGAAGACATACTCTGGAGCAGAAACCTGGTTCGATCGGTGCGTTCGACCTACAGGGACATGAGGAGAGAAGTGAGAGGTTGGTACAGCCTGTCTGGTACGGGAAGGGAAGCCCAGTGAGAGGTGAGAGAGCTAAAACAGCTTTCTACGTCCTGCTGGTCTCCAAAGGAGACCTCCCTGTGAGGGAACAGGACCAAGTCCCCTTCATTGCCCTGGAGCTGCCGAGACCTTGGCAGAGCTGAGTTTACAGGCCTGGCCCCCTGGGGCTGAGGAGCAACTCCCCAGTTTGAGGTATTTCTGTTGTGCTCACATACGGAGGAACTGCCCCTCCCCATCCCACAGAGCTCCCCAGGGGGCACAGAAACCCCCAGGCACCCTCCGCACGTTTCACAAGTACGGGAAAGGTCCCCCTTCCCACACTGCAAATCACCCCCGGAGTCAACACAAACCTTCCCCGTGAGATAAATCACTCACAACCACTTTGTGTCACCATTTCCACTCTGGCAAAACAGGGGAGCCCCGTGCTCTGCCAGGTGCTGGGTCTCAGAACGCAGAACACCCCTCCCCAGCTGCAGCCCAAGCCCAGCTTGGGTGGCCACGGGCACCTTTATCCCCCGGGGCTGCCCCAGCGTCACTATCTGGTTCATGTGAGGGGACGGGGAGCGTGACCAAGAGCACCCAGCGCTCACCAAACTGCTGGATGGCCCGGTCCGCGCTCCAGGGCAGCTCCAGCGTCATGTGCACCCGGCGTTTCTGGTTCTTCACCCGTCTGTCTGCTTGGAGAGAGATACCTGAGCTGGAGGCCTCGGAGATTATTGCTACGAGCTAAGGGAGAGAGAGATAACAAGCAGGAGAGGGAGTGAGGATCCTGGACATCTGCAAAACTGCTTCAAGAAACAGCCCAAAGCCCAACTCCCCAGCCCGAGAAGGGACCCAGGGCTCCCTGTCACCTTCCAGCAGACAGACAGACAGACACACAGAAAGCTACAGCCTTGTTGGCCTGAGGCTGGCAAGGCAAGAGCAGGCAAAGGCACCCTCCCTCCCCTTCCCCTCGCTCCCGTGCAGCTGTTTGGAGGTTTCCTTGGCTCGAACCCGACTCACCTTTTCCCCTTTCATAAACCGCTCCTTCTCCTTCAGGTTGACGTGGTCGATAGAGAGCCCTTGCTCTGCGCGAGACTCGAACACGACGGAGCCATCCGGTCTGCAAACGACCCGACCCTTCCGCCCCGTCATCTGCACACACCCAGGGGGGAGAGAGGGGCTGTCAGCAGAGGGGAGAGACCCGCCCGGCGCAGCAAGACCGCTCTCAACACCTTTTTCAGCTCACAAGGAAGGAGAGGAAACCCCCTTCCAGCAGGAACCCCCTTTGCTGGCCCCTTCTCCTGTCCCCAGTGCCCCTGAAACTCGCTCTGGACTGTGAGGGGTACCTCGGCCACGTGCTCCGGGCCCCCGAAGTGATTGATCAGTTCATCCAAGGTATTGAGAGGTAGCTCTTTGCCCAGTGCTTTCACTTTAGCGAGGAGGTCCTGCTTCATCTTTTCCACGTGTTCTAGCTCTCTCAGGCCGTGCACATCTTTCCGGGAAGGCAGCATGTGAAAATTATCTGCGACAGAAAACACAGAAGTTTAAAGTTACCTGGTAATTGCAAATCAGAGAAGGAAAAAAAAAAAAAGCTGTCCCAAAGGGCTCCGGGGACACTCTCTGAAGAGCAGGCAGGCCCCCTGCCTTGCAATAAATGATGCCAAGGAGTGAACTCCCTCTGTGTTTCCCCCTGTTTTGGTGGGGAAGGAGCATGTGGGGCACATTTGTCCTGCTCACGGATCATAGCAGGTTAAAGTGAACCAACCTCCCCAGCCCAGGTTTCACCATCACAGGATAAAACCCAGCCGAGGTCACCAGGCTGTGCCAAGCATAGGAGGAGCTTTAGAATTCCATGAAAACAACAGGAGAGTCTCCTTCCATCAGCTGAGACTCTGCAACCCCCTTTGCCAGACACCCCCCCCCAGGGTCACGGCTGATCTGCCTCTGCTCGCAGGACAGCGGGGTGGGTGGCTGTCCCCAGGTGAGTGACCCCGGCAAGGAAGGAGCTGACCCTGTCCCGCTGTGCCCTTACTCCTGTCCTCGGCCGTGAAGCCATTGTAGGTGTGCTCGACGAAGATGACATCGTCTGTCTCAAACACGGACTCCGGGGAGGAGTTGAAGTCGCTGTCGAGCCCCATGTCGGAGTCGGTGCTGCTGTCGTCGCTGATCTTGATGACGCCCGTGAGGTCACACACGCCTTTCAGGGCCTTGGCACAGCGGCCCCTCTGCCTCCCTGCTAAGGGAGAGCAAGCGGCGTCAAGGGAGAGCCCCAGCCACGTGCATCAGTGCAGAACAGCAAGCGCCAGCTCAGACACAGGAGGAGGAGGAGAAATCACAAAATAGCTGAGATTGCCCCAGATGAAAGGCTGATCTTGGAAAGACAAAGCCTCTTGGGTGGGGAGGGGGGCAGTTAGGGAGGGAGGGAAGGAGAGAAAGGAAGAGAGAGAAAGGAAGAAGGTGGCAATCTCTCTCGGGGCTGCAGCGAGTTGCACACAGGGGTGAACACGCAGCCGGCTCTAAGCAGCGCTGACTCCTCAGGGCAGGAGCGTGCAGGTCACGGGAAGGTGCCAGTGATTCGGGACATTGTGTGGTTCCAAGCACAGTAAGACATGTCCCTGCTGCACGACAGGGCTCACAAACCCGCTGGCACAGGCTGCTCTGCGACAGCAGCCCGTCAGGACCATCTCTGCCAGTGCCGCTGGCCCCCTGCGCCCCCTCCCCACACCCCACTGGAGGAGTAATCCCCAAACTCTTCTTACCTGCAGCCGCAGCAAAGGATTTGGCAGGGAAGGGATTTTTCTCCCCCCAGGACCCCTGCCACAGTCTAGGTAAGGGGTAGTGGAGAACCCCCCCTCGCTGCCAGAGGGCTCTGTGCAGTCTGCCCGCGGGCTGGGCAAGGAAGCGGCCCAGGGAGGGGGGGCAGAAGCCACCGGGCAAGTGGTGGAGGCGAGGACCTACGCTGTGACAGGGAAGTGGGTTAGAGGGAGGAGAGGGTGAATGACCCAGAGCTGCCGTCCTCCGGATGAGAGAGTGGTGGGAGATGTGCGGGAGGGCAAACTGAAACCAGGGCAGAGCAGCAAAAAGCGTGAAGTAGGGAAAAGGGAAAAAGGCAAAGAAAAAGCCGAGTGGCTGGGGTGAAGCAGCAAGGCAGGAGGTCAGATGCTGGGCAGTGGAGTGTGCTCTTACGTTTTCTTTTAATGCCAGTTCCTTTTTCTCTCTTTCTTTTGGTTGAAGGAAAGTGCTTCTGAATTAGTGATAGAAAGACGCCTCTGAAAGTAAGATGCAAAATTTATTCTAGCTACCAGGAACATCTGCCGGTTTATCACGTAGCAATGTCTACTTGAGATAGTACCACGTTTCATGAGAGAGGGTAAATCCTGCACCACAACTCCCAGCACGTGATCGGCCAGACACCGGGACGGCGCGGCCCTGCTGAGCTCAGACCCAGCGTGGATCACCAAGGGGTTCTGCCACGGGAGCACGAGCAGCACCAGCAGATCCTCAGCCGAGAAGGGACGTGCTGAGGGAAGGCAAAGCACTGAAACACCGGGAAAAACACTCTGTGGTGGGGGAGCAGGGCCCTTCTGGAGACACTGCAGCGAAAGCAGAGCAGACCCTGGGCTCCACGCTACCACGTGGCACGGCAAAGCTGCAAGACCTTTATATCCCAACTAAGAGGGAGTTTTAAGTGGGAAAAGCTGTACTGGGAAGCTGTTACATCATTACTAAAAAATCCAGGGAGTCCCAGTGTCCCAACCCCTCTTCGTGCCCCGACAGCAGAGACCACCGTCGGGCCATCCAGCAGACGTGCTCCAAGTCCTCCGATGCGCTGGCTGTGGGCCGCTTTGGCCACAGAATGGAGAAAAGTGAGGGAACACAGGGATGTAGTGGTTTCAGGTGAATGGGGGAAAAAAAATCACGAGAGGTGGAAAACAAATGTTTCTGTGGGCTGTTCCGCAAATAAAAGAGCAAATGCTGAAATGGTGATGGTGTCAGGTGGGGGTGAGCCCCCAGCGCAATGAGAAGGCAGCGCTGAATGAGCTCTGGTGGAAAAAAAACAACGTTGGAAGCAAGAGCTGAGAGGTGTGGGCATGGCAGCTCACCCGTGTGAGAAAAAGGGAGTTTTGGGGCCGGGGAGGGAGCTGTAAGAGCCTGGGTGTGAGGGGCTGCAGGAGACAGAGCCGGCACCACTGAGCCCTGCACTGGCCGTGCAGTGACTGCAATTACCTGGGACCCCAGCGAGCCCCTCTGTCCCCTGCGCTGGGGGACCCTGGCTCAACAGGCAAAGGCTCACTCTCAGCTCCGGAGCTCCCTGCCATGAAACCTCGCTCATTTTCCCCACACTCACACCCCACCTCTTCCCTGCGAACAAAGGGCTGGGCTGGAATTCACTCACTGAGCAATATTTTTAACCCCGTTTCTCGGCATCTTTTAAACAACTGCTTCTTCCCAGCACACTGCCCTCAAGAAATCCCCTAAAGTGCTGTAAAACCAGGACACCGCATTTGGAGGCTCAGCAGATGCCAGAAGACACTCGTTATCTGGCCAGTGCTGCTGAGCAAAGAGCTCTGGCCCCTGGAATCGAGGACAGAGTCGAGCAGCGTGTGATCTCTAACAGACCCTTCCTCCTCCCACAGCTGAGCGAGGCTCAGAGGGACCACAGAGTCCTCCAGCCCGAGTTCCTCTGAATTCTGCGACATGAAAACCAGTCCAAGAGACCAAACCAATCCAGGCAGTTGTTAGACTTGCCTTGTTCTCTGCCACCAAACCAGTATTTGTGTTTCAGGAACAGACTGGAGACAGCAGAGTGACACCGACCAACACAACCCCCAGCAATAAAGGAGAGTCTGGCCTGACCCGCACACATACTGTCTCTGGGGTCCCTCATGGCTTTCACCTGCATTCAAAGTCACTTCAAAAGAGAGCAGTGACAGCCCTGCCACCTGCAGAGCAGAGGAACTGCAACTCAACCCAATCTCCCAGGTTTTCATCACCCGTCGTGCAGGAACAGCCACGTTCGTGGGACGGGCTGGTATTTTGAAAGCTGCAGAAATGAGGGGGAGCGTAAGCCTCAGCCTCTGCTGAAAGGGCAGCACGAGTCCTGCCACCGGCTCCACTGCAGGCACCAACCCTCCCTTCACAAGGAACGAGGGAAAAACCACCAGGGCCCCACAGAACCCTGGAATCAAACACCATGTCCTACCCGGACGTGTGCTGGGAGCCAGCACTGGTGAACCTGAACTCCTCAGACCCCTCCATCCCCTCACTGCTCCAGCAATGTCCCCTCACGTCCCCCAGCCCAGCCTCTGCCATTACAGGAGATCCCCTTCCTCATCTCTTCAGTGTCAACAGCCCTGTTCTCCGGAGTCAGACCCATCGGAGCTCATGTTTCTGTCCCTCCTACACCCAACAACTCTTTTCCAAGTGTAGAGAGTTGGACCAGGCTGTTCATTCAAGTTTGAACCACAGGAAATCTCAAAATCCAGGACCTAACTCATAACATCACGCTGAAGAAATAGTGCCTCAAGGACCCAGCTCCGTGTCCTCTCCATTCACAGCCTGCGTGGGGCGAGGTCTCACCAAACTGCATTTCAGGAACTCAAGTGGCCCCAGGGCAGGGCTCTCCTGGCACATCTCCAGCCTCCCCTGCATCCCTCCCCCAAGGAAAACAGGGATCTTTAACTCACTCTGCAGCAGAGACAAAGCAGTTGAGATGCCCATCGTTCTCATCCAGGACCTCTCTGGTGCGAGCCTCCCCGGTGGACTGCAGCCCGATGACGATGCACTGCGGGGGAACAGGAGGGAGGGCAGAGGAGGTGTCAGGGCACGTGGTGACCGACTCGAGACTATTTCACCATCCCAGGTGTGTTCTCCTCAGCCCCTGTCCCAAACACATGTTGGGCTGTAGCAGAGCTCCTGATCAAGAAGCAAGCATGCATAGTGGTACCTCTGCTCACACCACAGAGGATGACTGAGATTACGGAATCTGTCTGACTTCCCTAGGTAGTTCCTGCCTAAAGTTTCCAAATTGCATCCGGATGGATGGAAGGACAGGGCTGTGCTCGAGGTGAAGGATCTGGCACCTCTTTTAGCTTGAACATGACCCAAAATACCCTCTCAGATCAGCTTGCCCACATCTACCATAGACAAACAGTGGGGGATACCTCGGAAGACGAGACCGTGTTAACCCCCCAGTATCATTTACTGTGAATATTCCCAGAACCCCAGACACTGCACTTTGATCTGGTTAATCTGGAGAGAAACTCAGCCTTACAGAGGTTTGGAATTGCTTTCAGGTCAAGCTGACCAACAATTAACTCCCTTTGGCTGCAGATGACAAAATGTTGACTTGTGAGGGGAGGCTGGTGGCTGATGCCAGTGCAGAGGCTCCAGTACCACACCTTGTCCTTGGCCAGCTCCTCCTTGGCCAGCTCCACCAGCCGCCGGACCTTGGCGGCGATGCAGAGGTACTTGAAGAAGCGCTGGTGAGCAGACCAGAACTGACCCCACAGGGACTTCCGAGACTCCAGGCCGATCCAGTCGGCCGCCTGCTGGAACACCATCAAGGCCTCTGCCCACTGCAGACAACACCGAGAAGGGCTGAGTTAATACCTTAGTTTTCTTTTTCATTACCGCTGCGCAGAAGGTCATTAGAACAGTCTGGGCTTGGATAATCTGATTTAACATCGGTATTTATGGCTCTGTGTTGGGCTGAATGGACAGTCTGGTCGTTCTCTCCGCATCAGCATGACACTGCAAGATCTGGTTTGCAAATATGGAACTTTTGAACAGAAGCCAAAAAGTGTACGCTGAGCGTGGGTACCCCTTTTCCTTCTCACAAACAAGGTCTGTGGCCTTTTTTCAGGTCCCCAAACCCTCCCACGTAACAAGCCCAAAGGGCAGTTGAGCCCCCGTCTCCCCGTGGCAGTGGGACCAGCTCACCAGCTTCGCCGCCTTGTCGTAGACGACCTTGTACTGCTGGTCCAGCGGGATCTCCTCGATCCTGAAGGTCACTCCAGTGAAACTGAGCTGCCGGGCAATGTACATCCCACTGACCTTCATGTCCATTGCCACGATCTCCATTGCACCCACTCCCCTGCGAGAAGAAGACAACTGTGAACTCCCTTCCTCTGCTCCAGGACAGCACCCAGAGCAGCAATGTCCCAAACAAAGGCTGCCATGAAATGGAAACCATGTAAAACAGGATGCTGGACACGACTTACCTCTTCTCAATTGCATGCAGGAACTCATCAAACGCTCTGAAAGGGGTGCCCGGCCCCCAAATCCCCAGGCGGCTCATGTAAATCATGTTTTTTGGCTCAGAGGCACCTGTTTGAACAGAATTCACAGTTTTGACTCAAGTAAAGTTAATTCTTAAGAGGGTGGTAATTTGCCCTTGTGCCTTAGGGGCCCCCATGGGCCTTTCCAAACACTGCCCTCATACACGAGGTGGGCAATTGTCATCGTCCAGCTTCGTCCAGCCGAACAGCTGGCCAGGAACATGTTAAACTGGAGAGGAATTAGTCTGACTTGCCAAAAAGTGACAGTAATGGCAGTGCTGGGGCTTGGGGCAGATCTTGGTGCCATTCACCTCCTCCTGCACGAACGCACTCTCAGTGGTCGTGCTCACATCTTGTCCTTCACACCACAGAGGTGATGGCACCCACACGACACCGAGAGGAGCTCACCTGTGGCACTGGCATAAACAACCCTGGCTTGAGGCAGTTTGTTCTGAAGGTCCAGCACTGCTTTGCCCATTTTAGTAGAGCTGGCGTTTTTGGCTTTGTGGCATTCATCAAACACAATCTGGAGGGGAGCATCGGTTAAGGAGAAAGGATTTGATTTTCATCTCCAGGGTGGGAACAGACAGAAAACAACCAAGTCTCCTCCAACTGACTCAACAACCAGTCCCAGCATCAGCAGGACCAACACGTTCCCCCCACAGTATGAAATCTGCTGGTTTCATCCAGTCAGAGCCCCAGGTCATGTCCCCCTCCCTCTCCCTTCTCTTCCAAGGTGTGTCTTGTGCTGCTGAGGGAGAACAATGCTGAAAAGGCTGATCCCAGCTGCGTTCTCCCCGTCCTCCCACAGACACTGCGGAGGAGGAGAGTGCAGGGGAATGATGTGCTACAGCATCTAAATACCCACCGCAGGCACAGGGCTGCTCGGCACAGCTGCTCCCACTGACTTCAGATGGCCTCAAGCTCTGTGCTCCTTGGTGAAATCAGTCATAAACATGCAATTCTTCTCGCTCTCTCCACTATTTTTTTTTTTAAAAGGATACAACTCCATCAAAATTTTCCCTGCACCACTCCAAAATCTGTTTTAAGCGTGTCCTGTGCTGCCCGCCGGCCTGGCTTTCACCGATCAGCGCAGAGTAAGTGGCGAAGAGGACTCCTTCTGAGGTAGCTGTGTCACCGTATTTAATCTGCAGAGGGGCAGAACAAGAGCTCAGGCGCTCACCCAAACCATTCTGTGCTGATCCTATGAGTCTCACGGTGCTGGTCCCCAGCACATCGCACCCGTTCTTTGCCCACAATCAACGCCGATGACTGCGCTGTGACCGTGTGGGGGACATGCTCCTGCCCCCAAGAACAAAACCCCATCTGAGAGCAGAAGGGACAAAAGACCGTTGGGAGCTGACGTCGTCAGCAGCTCTGTCTGGCACTGAGATACGGTGATGACAGGGACTTTCAATGTCCAGACAAGCTCCACTAGCTGCTGTGTCAGCACATCTGGATGCAGTGAAACATGGGGACCCCGCGAGGACTCCAGTTTGCTGGCCAACAGAAGTTGCTTCATTCTCTTAAGCAACAGTTTAGAATCTTTGTTTTGAACCCTCCCATCTGTTTTAATTACTTCTAGAAAACACTTCTCTCTCTGAGCAGGTGAGATTGTTGCCTGTCTTACTGTCATGTGTCCCACCTGCAGCCAAGTAAAAGGCAGTGGGAAAGCCCACGGTGCCAACCTGAAGAAAGTTCCATTTAAAGCCTTTTTGGTCTGAAAACAAACATCCCTTTCAGTCTCTTAATAGCTGCATTCAGAGGTGTCGAGCACAGCTGGTTTCCAGCGACTTCGTAAGAGCTGGGTGTTCAACACCACGGGAAAGCAGAGCAGGGTGTTTCAGGGAACTGGCCAATGGAGAGGCAGACACAGCCTGGACAAGAGACCAAAGCACAGGCCATGGAGGACTCTGTGAACAGCCACTACACAATGGCCTCTCCTGTCTTTTGAGAAATACTTCATCCCCATCTCTGAGGAACTGGAAGTCCAAATATTCTCTGATTTGCTCAGCAGAGGGAACACCCACATGCTCAGCCACAGGGCCATGTGTCAGAGTCCCTGCCAGGCACCAATCTGTGCCTTCAGAGGTGCTTCCCCACTCGCATGCTCTGGAAAGTAGCCCCATGGAACCAGTGCTGGGAAATGTTGTCCCAGGAGAGCGGAGCACGGCCCCGTACTGGAGGTGTTCCCTCTGCAAGACTCTCCAGGAACAGCCAGACTCTCTCAAGTCCAGCTGAACTTTGCTCTTGGCTGGGGAGATTTCTCTCTCCCTGCAGGAAACAGCTCTGTGCAGCTCTGCAGGTTGTACAAAAATAGCAAGAGGCCAAAGTGGGAAGAGCTCGCCGGGAGAGAGGGAAGAGCTGTCTGCTCTGCCAGTGCCACCGGCCGCGCGGAGGCAGGAGTGGCTGCTGCATTACACACTGAGGCAGATCCATGTAGCTGCTGCCGTGGGCTGGTTTTCCAGAACACCATTACAGCTTCCCTCCCTACCTTATTCAAAGCATGCACAGGAATGTGGGAGGCTTCAATGTCCTTCAGGTCTCTCTCAGCATCATACTTGAGATCATTGGAGACGCTGAACCTGCAAAGCAAGACGTGGGTCTGGTTATCTCCGCAGGAGAGTCAGGGCACACAGGGTGATTAATAGCTCTGACTAACACAACTGTGGGTGTGCAAAACTGTCACATTCCCCACTGCCCACACTCCTCAGCGCACGATCCCCCTGCAGACTCCTGTCTGCTGCTTCGGACAAGCTGTGCATGCTCTGCAGTAAAACCCCACGCTCCAGGGGCTTCTGCCTGCACCCGAGGAAGCCCCCAAGTGCCCCTCCACCAACTCCAAAGGCAGTGGGGACAGGCTCCACATTGCGCTGGAGTAGTACATAATCTGCTATTTCACAGTGACTCACTGCCCATCATGGCTGCAGGGGAAATATTCCCATTTCACAGGCACAAAGAGGTGGAAACGACTTACCCAAGGCCACAGCGTGAGTCAACTACAAAGCCAACATCAGCACTAAGGAATTCCTTACTCCCAGATCCAAACTAACTCCACGGTCTTACGGGAAAAGAGAAAAAAAACAACCACAACAGCTTACCACAGAGCTTTTTTCCTCCCTTTCAGATAATTTTCAAAGATGATGCCCGCAACTGTCCTGCCCTTTCCAACTCCAGCGCCGTCCCCAATGAGGAACCCAGCTCGCTGCCCGTTGGGTAATAAAACTTCATGTTGCTGCAAAATCAAGGACAGAACCGGCAATTAAACAAGATTTGTCTTTGCTAACAGCTTTGATGTGAGCTTATGAGAGCACCCCTTAACCCTTTCACACATCCCATCCCTGCCTGTGAATTTCCTGCTCTCGAGTGGCAGTTCACAGAAAAGGTCCCCAGGCCCCCAGAATGTAAAGCACTCCCTTCTGCAGCTGAAGTCAAGGATTTTGCCTCTTTGGGAAACAAGCCCCACAGAACTCCCCAGCTTCAAATAATTCTTTCAAAAGGCATTTAAAATGCCATATGGCAAAGCTCCTGAAGTGTCATCACCTCTGTCACAGGTTATTTTAGAACACATGGGAACATCTGTCGGTACAAAAGGCAATTTCTCTCCCACGTAGGGCGCAGGAGCAGGGCTTGGCGGCAGCGCGTACCTGGCAGGCGTAAATGATTGCTTCCAGCTGTAGTGCAGAGAGGGAGCCTTTGTCGGCCACGGAGCGCGGCAGCGAGAGGCTGTAGGTGATGTCGGGTGGGGGGACGCTGGACAGGGTGCTCGTCTCAACCACCAGGTCCGGGTGGTGCTTCCCAATCTTGGCTAAAGGATAACAATAGAATAGATAACTCACGTTAACAGTCTGTCACCCTCAGCTCAGAGACAGAGACCAGCTTGGTGCCTGCTTTTCACTCTTCTGCTCCACCGAAACATCAGATAGCCAAAACCCAGTCATGCCTCCCCCAAAAGCAACAACAGAAAGGTGTCGTGTTAAATTAGCACAGCTCCAGCAAAGCACCAGTCCCCTGGTAAAGCTCTTTGAGAACATCCCAAGCTTGGGATGTGCCACAGAAGCACCATATACTGCTTGCAGTTAATTAGGTTGGTCCACAATGGAGCTAACAGAATCCCCCACGCTCCTGCGACGACAGACACTCACACTTTGAAGGGACATATTCTGCATAGGTCTCCGTTTGCCCCAACTCTTCTGTTTCTTCCTCCTCACCTTCATCCTCCTCCTCTGCAGGAGCCTGAGACTGAACAGAAACACAGCATTGACCAAATGTTGATGTTCTGACTGAACTATGGACACAGGCAGTGCTGCACAGCGCCAGAAACCACCCTTTAACCCAGCTCCGTGCAAATTCACATACAATTAGTCTCATTTACAGACTCCAGCAACCCAAGGAAAACCATCTGCGAGCGCCCACCCCAGGGGCCCAGCGAGTGCTTGACGAGCTGCTTTCAGCGCTCAGTCCTCACCGAATTAGGGAAAGATGTTTGGGTGGCTCCTCGGACGGGCTGTGGGCTAGCGTGAATCCTGCCCAGCTGTGCTTTACTCTGGCCCCGAGCAAGGGACACAGCCCAGCTCTGAACCTGGCACGTACCCAGCAGCACGGAGCAGAGTCGAGGAAGCCCAAATCGCTCGTTAACACAGTGAGGTCCCACCGAGGGGAATACAAGACCCTCTGGGAAAGGGCAGTGACTGGTTTCTGTCTGATTTCCTCGTCTGGCTCCCTCTGAAGGGAGAACACTCAGAACTACTCCCCTCCACCCCATGGCGTTCCCGAGCCAGGAGCCTGGTGTCCCATCCCTGAGGCCGCCCGTGGCTCTCACCTGGAAGCTTGTGAGGAGCGGGGTGTTGGGGACAGCAGGAACGAGGTCATTCGAACTGTTTAAGCCGGAGAACGATCTGCTGGGTGAGAACAGCTGGAAGAGAAAGGGTGTGGGTGAGAAAGCAGCCCCAACACCTCCGAACACACAGCAGGAAAGGTACTTGTGTGCCACACTCAGATCTTACACCGACGGTGTCAGTGGACTTTAATACTCTCTGTTTGGGAAAGAAAAGCCCTGGGCAAGTTCTGGGAAGTAATAAATCTTGCAAATGCCATATATGCCTTTTGTGACACACACACAGGGAATAATTGACCAAGATAAACACATTCTCGCAAGAAGTGTGGTGTTGTGCATGTGCCCATGTGTGATGGAAGCCTGTGGGGACACACAGCCTCCCCCACCCGCAGGACAGGAGCCTTTCTGCCAAACACCCTGATGAGATGGGTCACCCCAAAATGGCATGTTTTGCCATTAAACGCAAGATCTCAGGCATAAACCCGCTTTCCACGCAGCTCCCGTGTGCACTGACCATTCCCCGGGCAAACACTGCCCCTGCCAAAGGACCCTTAGGAGCCAGCAGCCCCTGTCAGACCCGGTGGAGGGTTATTATGGGAATACTGGCCCTGCTCTGTTCTGTCAGTCACCGTTTCCCCACCCTTTCCCCTTCTAAAGGAGCTCTGTACAAAACCGCTCTGCCCCTCCTGACAACAGGTCCCCATTCAAAGGAGCTGTGCAGATTCTCGTTGTGGGATCAGGCATTTTAGCCTGAACTGCTGAGTCCAACCGAGGGCTCCGGGTGGGATTTGCTAATGGAAGAGAAAGAGCATGACTGTGGGGAGCAGACAGGGACGCTGTGAACACGGGAAAGACCAATCAGAACTGCAACCAAAAGCCATCGCTGGGAAAGGACCGAGCATTAAACCAGAACACCAACACTTTGCATCTTCTTACAAACTGCCCTTGAGGTGAGCATTTACTTAACAATTCTGCAATTCTGTTTACAACATTAAAAGCACTGTTTGAAGCAATTACCTACCTGCCCCAGGACAGAACACAACCCCAGGTCAGCCCCATTTAGCAGCTCTCCCAAGGGTAAGGACCGTTACCCTGAGAGCACCGCAGCCTCCCCAGCTTCCAGAGGCCCTTGCTCTCACAGGACCACCGGAGAGGAAGCATGTCCACTAGGGACCAGCCATGGGGCCCAGGAGCTCCCAGAGCACCCCCCCCGGCCAACGCTGGGGGATCCAGGGCCAGACAGGCCGTTTGGGTGCCTGTTCCCCAGGCACCACCCGCTGCCTCAGAGTTAATGATGCTTTGGACCCTCCAGCCCACGGCACCGCAGCCATCAAGGACGGCTCCTGAGACACTGCCAGCTGGGGAGGGCACAGGCCAGGAGATCCTCTTCTGCCCCCACTCAAACAAAATCACATTGGAATTTCCCGACAGCGAGTGAGGTCAAGCCAGCAGCTCATGGCACCCACAGCGAGCAGCACCACCAGCAGCAGCACCACTGCACAGCCCACAGCTACAGAGCCACGCTCCACCAGCGGGAGCGAGGGATGGGAAGGTCTTAAGCACAAACACTCTGATTATTTCCTTTTTTTTTTTTAATTTATTAAAAAAAAAAAAAAAAAGAAGAAAGAAAAAAACACCCTTCATTACTGGAAGCCTGCGTCAGAATTACCAGAAGGAAGCTGGACGGAAGAGCTATTTTCAGTGCCAACAAATCTGGAGAGCAGGTGAAACATCTCCACCTACAAATCCGAGCTCAGCTTAAGGATTTCTTCTTGGGCAAGAGAGAGGCCCAGATGTGCAGGAATGGCAGGACCAGCTCCTCTCAGTTCCAGCAGTGGAAAGTTAATGCAGGGCCGGGTTTGCATCACACAATCTTTGAAGTATAAATCCCCGCTCTCCCAACTCAGCGCAGGGCTCTGGCACACGGCATTCCACCTCGGGCACCGCACGGGAAGTAGCAGAAGCCTTGGTTGGAGCATTGAGGAACTAACCCATAGGTGAGAACACGCTGCGAGGGCCTGTCCAGCAGCTACAGCAGGTGACAGATCTCCTTGCCCCAGTGTGAGCTTGGGGAATTCCTTCCTTCCTCTACTGTCGCTCACCTCCCAGTTCCATCTTCCTCTTCCTCTATGCTACTACATCTAAAAACACTGCCAGAAGAGGCACGCACAGCACACAAGAGAACACGGGGACATAAGCAGTAAAGCCACTGACAACTGCATGATCAACGACTCGCTCTTGCTCCCTTTTTTCCCTCTTTGCATTATTCTCCATTTTGCCCCATCTTGCCATGACTTCCATGGGAAAAGGAACAGTCCTACCCGGCTGCCAAGCCACCTCCCCTCTGCAGAAACTCATTCTCTGGGGGTTGAGTGAGGAGAAGGGTGTTCACATCCTCAAAGTACAGTGAATTGAGTTTGAAAAAGCTCCGTCAGCAGCTCACAAAAATTCTAGCTACAGGCTGCAGAGGCAGGGCTTTGCTTCCCCCCTTAAAGCCACTGTCAACTGGTGAGAGGGTTGTGAGAAAACACAATGGATTACATGCACTATTTTTAAAAGGTATTTCACAACTTCATCGCAAATGGAGCAAGTGTGTTTTCCTGCTAATCCGGCAAATATTGAACAATGGAGCAGCAGCTCTTCTCACCGTGCCCGTCCCTGAGACGATGAACAGCTGCATGTACGTGTCTGTGATCTTCAGGGACAGCAGCTCTCCCCGCACAGCCCACAAAGAACTTCCTCCTCGCTCCCAAACTGCCCCGAGAGCTCCAGCACTGGGCTCTGGAGAGAAGGGTTTCTCAGGGAGTTAGAGCCGCTCCGGGCTGTGCACTCCCACTGCGACTCCCTCCCTGCAAACCCATCTCCCCAGCACTAGTGATGGCTGATGGAAAGGGGGGAGAAAGCCAAAATACAGAGAGAGCTCTTATCCATGACGTATCTTCAAACTGCTACACAACAGAAGACAGTCCATTATTTTGTATTTTTTTAAAGAGGACAAGATACGAGGCCATTCTGTACCCAGGCTCCACAGGACACATCCAGTGTCACTTCTGAGAGGTCCCACACACCAGAGCCATGTACAGAGATCACCGATTCCGCTGCACCTGGGCCTCAGAGCCTGAAATCCTGGAAAAACTCCTGTCCTGATGCCTCGGTGCCAGGGCAGCCACTGGGTACGGCTGGTTGTACAGTACAGAGGGGGCTGCATCTGCCTGGGGAACACACGGGGGAACCTGACCCACCATCAGCGCTGGATGGGAGCTTAGAAACAGCTCTGGCTGCTCAAAAGCCAGAATTCCTGCAATTTTATGGGAAATGATGGTGGTGTGATGATGTAGGGAGGGAGAGGGAAAGATTCTCTAAATTGCTTGTCTACTGGCACAGAATATCAGCGAAGTCTCCATCCTGTCCCAAGTGTTGCAGTGTGGAACCTGTCCCTCAGCACTGCCTGCAGACTTTGCAAAGGATCCCTCATTTGCCTCCTTTAACAACAGAAAAAAGCATATTTGAAATTCAGGTAATAAAACAGTTGTCAATCATGAGTCAACCTGACAATCCATTTACTGTGTCCTGGGAGTGACCAAAACGAAACTGAAATCTCCTGCCAAGGATGCACTTAACTGTCACCTCCTCAGGAAACATCAAACTCAGTCAAGAAACAGAAAAACAACCAAGAAACCCCACCCCCAACCACCTCTGTACTCAGAAGGCACAGATAAGATAACGTTTAAAATAGCTAGAGATTCTTTTCAAAAGGAAGTCGTTTATAAATGGAATTCCGAGGAGTTAATTGGCCTTATCTGAACCCCAGTGCCCCGCAGGACAAGCCGGAGGGGGGACGGAGGGGGGAACGTGAAGATCAGCACGGAGAGACTGGAGACGCTGCTCTACCACGCTCAGACCAGTTGGTTCACACTTACACCACACAGATTTGTTTCTCACAGCATTCCTCGTGCTGGATTTAGAGCAGCTTTTCCCAGTGAAAAAGTGCTGTTTTGCTGTACAGTCCACAGACACAAAGCCACAAGGCACCGACCAGAGTTCATGTGCTCAGAAATGGGACAGCACGGAACTATCCCTATAGTGATTTAGGCTGCGATGTAAAAAATTTAATAATAGAAGACTAGGAGCAATAAGGCCCATGCCTCCTGTCTTGGGGGATGTACCAGTTTTCCAGCATTTTTAATCACCCAGTTTACAAGCCTGCGATTCCTCAGCCATTCCTTGGTTCCAAGAGTTCAGTGTTCTTCCTGCCAACCCTCCCAGACCTCGAGTTCAAGCTGTGCCGCAGTTTGGGCTGCGTGGGGACGGTCTGTGCTGCCCTCGATCCACAGGACACTTCCCCAGGAAGGGGGACAGTGGTGTCCTCTGCCTCCAGCCACAGACCTGCTGCAGAGGTCTATAAAGGTGATGACATCTCACCCGTGTCAGCAAGAGCTCAGGTGCCTGATCTGGGGATCTGTGTGACGGGTCTAAGACTTCACACACAGTCTAAGCAGATGAGCTCCAATTGTCCAGGTCCCAGATCAGGTCCCTGGCCACCAAGTCCTTCAACCCCCAACCTGTCCCTGGGCCACACAGCAGCATCAAAGCAGAGGCGCTGCCAAGACTTACTCCCAAGCTGTGACCAACAGCCAGCATTCACCATGGAAATACAGTCAGACACACCACCAACTGCAAATCACAGCCTCTAAAAACAAGACAGAACCTCAAAATACAACGGTGACTAAAGCCCCGTCTGCCAGACTGCGTCCTGGGGGATCCATGTTGTGCTCTTCCCCCACAATCTTCATGTGAGAATGACCTACAAGGGAAGGTGCTGCACGGGGCAGACAGACGTATGATGGTGGTTCCACCAAGAGCCAGAGCCGTGGCTACCGCAGTGACTGAGCCCAGGCTGCACAGTAACGAGTCCCGGGGCCCAGCAGCCGAGGGAAAACAGATGGCAAAGGCTGGAAAAAAGGCAGAGAACCACAGGCTGCTGCGGCACCGCCGGGAGATCCCACGCCCAGGAAAACCAGGGGATGTAAAAGCCTGCAGGGACTTGGACTCACAAAGTAAACACAAATGGTTAGTCTTAAATTGAGACAGAGTTTGTTTTTTAGTCATTGTTACTAAAATATTTGCCATGGAGAATAAACAAACGGGGGCTGCTGCTGCTGGGGCAGTTAATGATCTACACCATGGTGTTTTTCCTTGGGTCTGTCTCCTCAGCACTCCCAAGCACCCCGTCACAGGCCACTCTGGACCTGTGGAACGGCTTAGAGACATCTCCTCCCAGCGAGGCACCTCCCTGCCACAGCTCTCAGAAGAGCTAATGCCTGCAGCACCCTCTGAAGGGGTGCACGAACCCCTCTGAGGACAGCTGGGTTCTCTCCTGCTTCCAGGAGACTAAAATGTGTGTCACCACTTCCCCCTTTCTGTCCTCGAGTGAAGTTGAAATTAGCAAACCAGCATCATCAAACTGCAACTTCCCCCCTGCAGGGAATCAGGTTGGATTCTTCACTCCTTGGTGAAAACACCACGGGATGAAGGCTGAGATGTCTCCTGGCTGATGGGGAGGATGGAGGAGGAGCAGCCCCTACCTCGATCTGGTTCTGCTGCGGCGTGTTTACATCCCATAGTGTTGGCACGTGGTTCAAACTGTCGTTGGACAAGAAGTTCTTGGGATCCGCGATGTCAGAGAGGGAATCGGCGGGGGACGAGAAGAGGGAGTTGTTGGAGAGCTCATCGAGGTATGAAGAATCCTGAAACAGAGAAACGACCACGGTTAGAGAGGGCGGGATGAGAAGAGCAGCGAGCTCTCTTCTCACACCTACTCCTCCAGGAAGCTTCAATTTCTTGCTATTAAACGAGCAGCTCTGTTCCTTCATGCTCCACAAAAGTTCAAAACTAACTTGTAAATGAGGATGTGCTCTATGCAGCTGTTTTAAAAATCTCAGTTTCTTGAAAACAAAGGAAAAACAGTGAAAAGAAGTGCCAGTTCTTGCTCCAGACCATCTCCGACTGTGCACGTCTCTACACACAGGAGTGGATGGAAGAGGAGTGTTGGACAAGACACCAGTCACCTCAACTTCCTATTTGACTAAAAAGACTGCTGAGGGGTGAAAAGTCCTTAGCCTGGAGTACCTCACCATGCCCAGAAGCCCAGAGAGCACCAGCTACACCTGAAAATGACACAGCTGCCATTTATAGCACAGCGATACCTGGAGGCTTTGGCAAAGCTTTGTCTCCCTGTGCCAGGTTCTGCGCAGAGGAGGCTGCCAGGAGCAGGGGGAAGGAGCAGCAGTGCCATCTGGGTTTGCTTCTAGATAAATCTCAGCAAATCTACCAATCCTTTTCCCAAGGACACGCCTCAGCCCAAGCAAAAAAGGAACGTGCTTCAGTGCTGAGGATCGGGCTCTGCCTTTGCTCTTTTTCTGGTGCCGGTAGTGACACAGCTCACAATTGTTTTATTGTTTGCCAACCCAGAGATGATGGAGGTTTGAGTCACACAGACTCTGGCTCAGGAAGACCCTTCAGTCCCCTCCCCACCTTCAATCTGGGTTTTCAGACTTCAGGTGGCAAGAACCGAGAGCCAAAAAACCCCTTCAGACCCTATGCCCTTAGCTCTGGTGACTGACCCTGGCCCCGCACGCAGCTCTCCTTCCACACCAGATACTGCTCCCACACCTCTTCCCAGCAGGAAAGCTTTGTCTGCTGTTCACTGAAGAGTGACTTCCAAACGCCGACTCCAGTGTACAGGTCCTGCTGGAGACATGCCTCTGTCCCAGGGGTAGGGACAGACAGACCGACGGGTCTGCCTTGGTGCCAGCAGCCCAGTTTTGTGGCTCTGGGGCAGGGCTGGCAGCAGGCGGTGGCCCCAGCTCCCCACTAGCCCCGATACCCACACGAGTGCACTGACACCGCAGCGCGGCTGCCAGGAGAGCCGCAGAGTCTGATACGAGCAGAAATCACTGCTCATTTCCAGTTAAGGGCCAATTTCCTACTACAAGGCAGAAAGGCAGCCAAAGATTTTTAAAAGTCACTTAGTCCTGCCTGACAGAAACCCACGCAGAGCTGAGCCCGCCGGCGCTTTCCTAAGAGCTTCGGGCCAAGAGCGGGGCCAGGCTCCTCCCAGGGCGCTACCAAAAGTTACAGGTTTGCAGTGTTTCAAACCATCAGGACACATTCCCTTGTCCTCCGTCCCAGACAGGTCTCATCTAGTGACCGAGGGGACAATCCCTGCTCCGAGGGCTCAGGTGCAGGTGCCCCGATGCACTAAAGCAAAGATAAAGCAGGAGTGGAGATGGCGGGTGCAATGCGTAAAGTTTGTATTTGTCAAATACAGCCTGGGGGGACCCAGAGGCTGAAGGGGAAAGGGCTGTTTCACCGGGCTATGCTGGCAGGACACCCTCCTGCTGTGACACCGCCGCTGGTGAGACACCACCAGTGTGACACCGCCGACGTGACACCTCCGCCGGTGTCTGCCCAGCAGCAGATGGGTAGTGCTTCCTGTGCAGCTCTCACTCTTGATATTTCTGGGGCTATTTTAGGATTACCCAGAAACCAAGGCTTTTCAGAGATTGAAGCAGGCACTGAGATTTATCATCTCAGAATTAAGTGATCTGAGAGTTTCACGCTCGAGAAAGAAGGAAAACACATGGGTAAATGTGGCATTTCTTGGCCAGAGAAGTGCCCAGTGTGTCCTGCAGGAACTGCCTCCCACAGCCCAAGCTCCTCTGCAGAGTATGGTACGGGCAGCGCATGGGGGACTCCAGCTAACGTTGTGTGTGCTACTGAGAGATTTTTCCCATTAACTCTCATCTCTCAAGGTCTGCAGCCCCTCTCAACCTTCCAACCCCCTGCAGAGACTGGAACAAGCCACCACCTTCCTCGCTGCCCTCCCTACCCTCCTCCTCCTGCCTCTGCTCTCGAGATCCGGAGAACAAGTGTTGCAGGACTCTGGAGTGCCACCACACCTCTTCAGATCCAACCGGGATGGACAAGTAGATGGGTTGGTCCTACACCCATCTGGCTCTGGTACCTGATACACCTGGGTCCTTCACCCTGACACACCAGACTAATGCAGCAGCCAGACCCAAAGTGGCTGGAAACTCCACTTGTGGTGTCTGAGGGCCTAGATACTACATGAGGATAAACACAGGCTGATATCAAGAGGCTCGTCTGAATTGCTTTGAAGTTACTTTCAAAGCCCAGCACTAGAAGAAACAGCTCTTATCTTCTTTGAGTTCCCACCACAACTCAGTGACACAAACAGCTCCCGAGACGGATCTGGAACCCAGTCCCCAGACCCCGACTTGCTGATTTTCATGGGTGCCTGGGGAGATCCCAAAGACAAACCTGAAAGCAGCCCAGCCGTGGCCTGGCCCCCTCGCACAGGTCACACGAGGTTCTGCAGGGGGAGGATGAGCAGGGGCTGGTCCCCAACAAGCCCTCAGAGCTCAGCTCACGAGAGGACCTGAGGTGCAAGAACTAGTTTCTATTCATAACAGGCCACAAGAAACATCACCATCCTTGATATGAAATCTAGAAGATGAAAGACATTCAGTACAATCTGCATGGGGAAAGGAGAAGCATGTTTTTCCTCTCTCAAGGGCAAGGAGGCTTGAGAGATACTATGCTACAGACAGGACAGAGCTACCCCAAAGGGCTGGAGCTGCAAGGAGAGCTCAGCTTTGTGTAGCCAGGGGTTTTCTGTTTTTTTTTTTCCTTTTCATTATGAAAAACTGTCACAAAGACCCATTTTGGCATTTAACTCACAGTATTTCACTTGGGGCTTCACCCCCAGGGAGCGTGGCAGCTCCTCGAGGAGTTGGGTGGTCTCAGTCTCATCGCTGCACTACAGGAGACACTTCTGCTCAGTTTTATTCATTCACAAATAGCAGGGACAGAAGTCAGTTCAGGAGGAAGCATCTGCAGACAGTGGGCACGGCAGTAAGGAGGCTGTGGAGCAGCCTGGAGAGGGACACGAGGGTCCCGAAGAGAGGACAGTGATGAGCTGGGACAGCAATGGGACGTGAGAAAGGACTGGATATACACTGGGAGCACCCTCCGCCTTCCTGAGCCTCCCAGTCTCCCCACGAAGGCTCCAGCCCCACCACTGCCCAGGACCCCCCCACTGAAATGGGGAAGAGGAGATGAGCCTCCAGGGCAGAGGGAGGACAATCTCAGTCCTGGAAATGACTCAAGTGAGCCCATCCTCCTGCAGTACCACCAGGCATTAGTCACAAACTTCAGCCTCCCCTTTGTCTTCCCTAATTACATTATCTAAGGAGCAGTAAAACTAGGAACCTGCCAGGTCCCCACCCCGAAGAGCTCACGCTGCAACCCCGGTAAATTGGACTTGCTTATATACAAAATGCAGCGTGATTGTTTAATAGGAGACCAAACCGATAACTACAGCCTGTGTCATTATAAACCTTGACTAATTGCTCCACTGGTTTACATGGAGCAGACAGGAGCTGCTCCCCCAGTCTCCTCCAGGGAAAGAAAGGATCATCACCTGAACCATCGGCTCATGGCACAACAGAGGGAGCAAAAGGACCCCTCTCCTCAAGGGGGTCAAGTCACTGGCAGACCCACTGACGCTCTGACACTGGTTACAGATGATCCCAGCCAGAAGAGACCCTCACCCAAATGGTGCCGACCCCGAGGCACAGCCAGAAGCAGCTGAGAACAAGATGACAGTGTCAGGGGTAGAAGGAACGGCCCAAGAGACCACAAAGGTTCCAGCGAGCAGGTGCTGGGAATGGGCGCTGGGGGACAGCAAAGCCAGCTCCTGCTCTTCCAACAGCCCAACGCGCTTGAGCAGCTGTCGGGTGAAATAACCTCAACAGCCCAGAGCAGGAGCTGGAGGGTCACGGACCGCTGCCCGCTCCCCACAGCAGAGATGCTCCGGTGAGTGAGTTGATATAAATCAATGGCAATCGTTTGCCGGGTCTCTAAACCGTGAGTGCCCCTGAACTGGCTGAGGCTGTGGCACACTATTCCTGTCAGCAACACAAAGCAGAAAAGTTATCAAACCCAAGAATTAGCTCCCTAGAAAAGGTAAGAAAAAAATCAGGATAAAACCACCCAAACACTTAACCTTTCTCCTGCCACTGGAACCAGCTGTTCCTTTAGTCAAAACAAAGTCTTTGTTAAAAATAATGAAGGAACAGGTGAAGTCTAAATACAGAAGGAAAATGCATCCCAAGAATATTTTGGCCATCGAGCCATCAATATAAATGGTTTATTTGCTCACAATCCAGACACTGAGGAAACAAATTCTCCTTCTTCACAACAACTACCCATTACTCCACAAACAGCACAGAGTTGAGTTGTTTTGTTTTTTTTTTAAAAAAAAAAACCATATATACATTCAGGCAGATACAAGCACCCACACCCCAACAGAGCTACTGCCAGGCAAGAAAGGGTTGGTGTCTGGAAAATCACAGATTAAGTAAATTATGGTTCAGGAAAGACAGAACCAGGACTTTACAGCTGCAATGTAAGCAGTCGATCGCTAGAAGAAAAAACTTTCAGCTGCCAAAACCCAAAGTCTTTCTAAACCCGGGGCAATAAACTCGCCGTTTACGGGCTCGGTGCTCGCTGGCAGCCGTTTCCCTGCTTTTCTGGACCCAGCACCTGGGTTAAAAATAAAACTCCCAAAAGCCGTTAAAACTACATAACCCCCCTAATCAATTCTCCACACGGCTCCTCTGCCTCCCAGTTTGGTGCTTCCTGACCAAGTTCTGACCCAGGGGAGCAGTCCCAGGGTCCCATATGTCTCAGAGAAACGCACCCCACGTTTTCAGGGTGGCAAATCCGGCCCCGGAGCCGGCACCCCCGCACCCACCGCAGCCATTCCCGGGGACACCTGAGCCCGTGGAGCGGCCGGGGGCGCCTGCCCTCACAAACAAAGCACTCCGGGAACCCCAAGGGGGGAGAAAAAAGCCAAAAGCAGGCATTACCTTGTAGAGAGATGGGAACTTTAGCCAGAACTGCATTTGGGACATTTTAGCCCAGCACTCAGTGTGCTGTCGGCAGAGCAGGAGGCGGCCGAAGCAGGAAGGTGAGATTTTTCAGTATATAATGGAGAAAGGTCTTCATTCATGACCGCGACAGCAGCAACAGCCAGGAAGAGAGCTCATCAAGGGTTTTTTAAAATTAACATGCAGAAGAAAGGAGTGAAAATGGAGGAAAAAAGGACAACCATCCAGCGTGTCTGTCCTGAGCCCGGGGAAATTTGCATAGAGTGTTTAGTCACGAAGGAGAGAGCTCGTACTTCCTCTAAGCTCGGGGCTGACTTTCAGGAAATGATGCCTGCTTGGTAAGTCAGTGAAATTACTGGCAGTGCGAGGAGAATTACTGTATGTGGTGTAATTCAACCACACATACACTGTAAACAAAGCTGAGCTCCGCCGCCGGTGTGGGGCCGGGGGGGGTGTCCGGCTTCAGCCCCCAAAGAACACACCAGCACTTGCCCCCCAGCTTTGGGGCTGGGGGCTCCTGCCCTCCTGATTTCAGGGGCTCAGATGCAGTAATCACAGAAAAAGATTATGAAAAATATTCACACGTTGTGTATTCCCCCCCCCCCCAAGAACCATGAGTTTTCTTTTGTCTTCAGTATCTGCCCCACCCCAAATACTGCAATTAGAAATAAAAAGGAGTAGCCATGTTCTGAACTTTCTTTTCTAGATCATTGTTATTCCTCGGTGTCCAGGAACACTGCCTTCCTTTTCCAACGCCTTGCCTTTTAACAGTTCGGGTATCAGGAATAAGCACAATTCCCGGTGGGGAAAGAGAAAAAGGCACAAGAAAGGGACACGCGAAAGGGATTTGGTCATCGCATGCTTAAGGAGAGGCTGCTCCAGCCCAGCCCAAGGCTGAAGGAGAAGTGAATTTGCCAGAGCACCCCTTGTCCCGCAGAAAACCCAGAACTTTTCTGCTGGCTTTGGGTGCAAGAGGTTCCCATTGGCTTCTCCCCAGCACGGCCCTGGGGTCTTTCCCAGGGGCTGCTCCGGCTGCAGGGCTCCATGTCTGGGGCGCAGCGAGACACCCCCGGGTCTGGGAGGGCAGGAGAGGGCCTGGACCCGGGCAGCAAAGGTGGCAGAGCGAGAGCTCCTGGGACCTTCTGCCCAGAACTGCTAGAAAATCCCATGATACAAGGCACTTCCCAAAAGCCAAAACTTTGGAGTGAGACAGGAGACAGCAAAGCCCCCTCCAGGGTGAGAGCAGAAAAGGGGGTGCTCTCCAATAGCGCTGAGAATCAGGGGGACAAAGCAGAGTGTGTGTGGGGGGGTTGCTTTGCGAGTTGGATGAGGAGGGAGGAGCAGCCCCTGGAAGGAAAACACGTTGGGCCCCAGGGCTGAAACCCATCCATGACAGGGCTCATTCCCAGGGGCAGCTGGAACAGCACAACCCACCCCAGCACAGCGGTTCCACGGGGATAACACATTAATAGCCCTTAATAATGAGGATCCACATCCCGTCACGCAGAACACCTCCTCCAGAAGAGTCCTTTCAACAAGCAAACGGGAAAGAAAAGAGCCTTTCCCCGGGCTCTGGAGCTGCAGCCGGGGCTGGTGGTGCTGCAGGGTGAGGGGAAGGGGCAGCCCCCAGAGCATCACAGCCGGGCTCTGCCCGCTCCCGGGGACGGCAGGGGTTCCAGGGGTGCTGCTGGAGAAGGGGCATACGCAGGAACCACAGGGAAAAGGGAGCCTTTGGTTTCTGCAGGAAGCTGGTTCCAGGTGGAGAAAGGGAGTGAGTTTTCACCATTGCTTTTATATGAACTTCATTGCAAGGAGCCAGCAGTGCCCTGGAGCTGGGGAGAGGTGCTCTAACCCTCCCTCTGAAGCGAAGAGACCATATACCTTTCTGAAATGTCTTAATTAGTGACTTTGCTGTGTGACCTCGATTAAACCACCTTGATTAAACCATTGCCTAAGACTACCAAGGTCTTGCTATTTATGCAACCTTTAAAAAGCAGGTGGTTTCTTTCCTCTTCCTTTTCTGTTAGTGGATAAATGGGGCAAAATGTAGGCAAGAGAACTGGAACGGCAACAGGAAGCAAGACACATGACATTGTTATAGATACCCAGGTCTGCTAAATTGATTTTGCAAGACCACAGTAATATAATCACAGGAGATAAGATAACCCACTGAGAAACCGCCACCTGGAATTTTAACAACCCGTCCTAGGGGAGAAGAGATGCCACAGCATTTCTGCTTTCCTGAATTAATTCCTGCACACGCGTGCTGACAGCCGGGGACAGGAAAGCACAATTATTCCCACATTGGCACTCCTTTGACTTACTGCCTATCAGCAAAACCTGAAACGTACAGCCCAGGGAGCTGCTTTGCTGGGTAACTTCCACCACATCCCCTGCCCCACAGGATCGTCTCCTCAGCACTGCCTCCATCGTGAAAGCACAGGTGGAATTTCCAGGGAAGCAGAGAGAAATCAATCTGGAATAACACACCTGGCCAGAGACCGGGCAGCGCAGCACCCTCGGGGAGCTGGGGACTGAATTCCCTGAAACCCTGAGCAGCCAAAAGATGGGTTTTCAGGCCTGTCCCAGGACACTCCAGCTTCAGCTTCCCGAGCAGGAGAGACGTTTGTGACAAAAGCCACCAGGCCCTGAATATCTCTGCGAGTGTCCATCCCAGCCCCTGCCCCAGTTCTGGAAGTGAGGTGCTTTGACAAGTCAAAACCACAAACAGTTTATTTTTAAGAGACACACTAAGACTAAGGATAAGGAAGCAGCCGGGGGGTATTTTATAGCCAGAGCTGAGATTCAGTGTGTGCGAGGGGGGGTGGGACTCACAAGCCCGGCCAGCGAGCGCTTCCCGTGAGGATGATTTGGGAGGCAATGCTGCGTGTTAGGAACGGGGAGAGGAGCCAGAGCCAGCCTGTGCCTGGGCAAAGCTGGGGGGAGCTGCCAGGCTGGTGTTCCTCTGGGAAACACAGAGGAACCAGGGAAACTCAGGAAGCACAAAGGAAAGCCATGGAGAGAGTAAACTCTTGCAGGTGATCCTGGAAGCTGGAGGACACGGTGGCATGGCAGCAGGCAGGGAAAGACTGCGACAGGGAGAGTAACACACATCTGAGGGCAGGGAAAGAGAAAGGAGTGACAGTGCTCGTGTCCGGAGCAGTATTTCTCGTGGGGGCTGCTGTGGCAGGAGCTCTGGGGTCTGGAGCACGTTACAGACCAGGACACGCAGTGACCGCCAGCAGGAGACGGGGAAACTCACTCCATCAGACTGACTCAGACCGATGCTGCTTTGAATTAAAGCCTCTATTTTAGAGCATCTCCCAGGGGTCTGCTATTAAATTCTATTACCAGGATTTTTCAAGAGCGCTCTGTGTTTCAGACCAGGATTTTCCCGCTTTTGGCAGCTTTATGGCGAGGAGGCAGAAGACAGAGCATGCCAAGGATTTCAGGAGCAGTTCTCTGTGGCCTCTGTCCCTTCTCTCCTGCCCCGAGGTGGACATCACCCTGTGAAGGTACCTGTACAGATGAGAACTAACAGGTCTGGATCAGGGGAGATGTCACAGCCCCCCAGGCCCTTGTAGCCCCTCTGTAGGGCTATGGGCGTCCTGGCTGGCTCCTGCAGTGCACAGCCAACCACCACCGACAACAAATTATGCCTCAAAAGCAGAGTTACTCTCACTTAACCACAGGTATCTCCACCTGGTTTTAAAGTGTAATTAAATCAGTGAAAATGCCAACCCCGGAGTGCGAAAACAACGCCAGGAACATGTAAAGTGACTTGTTCGCAAAATGCTTCAAAGGCACAAGAGATAGTTAATTGTCTTCAAATTGATTTTAATATCTGTATTCCCCACGGATGTAACTCCAGGACAGCGATAGCAAGTTCCAGGACGTTTCTTATTCCAGGAAACTCTTCATTTCAGTCAGAACCAAGTCTTTCATATAATTTAATAACTTTTACATTGATTTCTCTTAAATCACCACAGCTCTGTGCACCAAAGCACTTTTAAAAATTAATACTTTTTTTTTTTAAGAGCAGGTTAATTTCACTCCCCTTTTTAAACAAGAACAGTTAATAGGAGATTGGAAGGGGCTGGAAGGGAAGAAAGGGCTGGTTTATGATTAACACGTGTGGTCAGGAGCCCCCACATACCCCAGGCAGATCAAATGAGGCTGTAACTGCATCTTTACAGCATTACTGCAGACAGCTCTACCCGAGAGCAGCCGAGTCCTCCCGGCCCCACAAGTAAATCAGTCAGGACCCACCTCCTCCCTCCCCTCCAAGCACAGCTCACCCTTTACCAAGGGTACCCCAGCTCCCTGCTGAGTTTCCATATCCAGAGCGGTGTCATGAGAAGAGGAAGGAGGTTCCCCTAAGGCCCCATGTCCTCAGCCTCCTCGCTCACCCTCACAGCAAAGGGATGGGGGGGATTTTTCAGTGTAACTTATGGCAAATGCAGTCAGAAGAGGAGGCTCCTGCGCTTTCGGAAAGGCCCTGTTCTGGAGAGCCACAAGGAGCAAGTAAACCAGGTTCAGCAAAGGGAAACACAGACGGACAATCAGAAACAGGCAGGATGGTTTTAGATAACAAAGGGAGGGAGGAAATGGGCAGAGTCGTGCACTGTAATTAATTCCAAACAGGATAGAACAGTGAAGTTTAAAGAAAAACCTGGGGTGGTAAAAGCAGCAGGTATTTCTGTGACAGGGAGGCTTTGCTAGAACCAGCTGCTCTGCTTTTATGATAAGGCTCAACACACCCCTGTGGAGGGACAGCCGATGCCAAAGCATAATTTAAAACCTCCCAGATTTAGCGTCTGTCATGGCAATTAACAGCTCTTACCATCACCAACAGAAGATAGCACCCATAAAATGGGTGGCAGAATTACGGCACCTGAGCTCTGGATTCACCAGCTCCCAGCAGGAGGAGCCACCAGCAGAAAGCGGAGGCAGAAATGGAAACCAAAACCTGCTGCTCTTCAGGACTTCGATTTCTAAGGACACGGGTGCAGTCAGGGGACTTCATGTATAAGGAGACGACACCACAGGGTCTGGGTGAGACTTTGGCTTAAGACAACAGTTCCCAAGATCAAGAAATGCTATCAGACCCCAACATGGCGTCACAGAACTATTTTCTAAACCTCGGTTCAAGCCACTTGTTTATCTAAAGAATGCCAACAGTCCGGCAAGGATGAATCACTCTGCAGCAAGGCAAAAAACAAAAATATTGTGGAAGAAACACATTCAAGTTCACATTAGGCTGCTCTGACCCTGCAAATGAAGCACTTCCCAATGTGCAGAAGGTGCTCAGATGCAGCACATGCAGAAATCGCTCTCCACCAGACCAGTGAATGATTGAACTAAAATGAAATTCCCAGAGCAATTAAGAAATGTGGCAACTCCCACTCATGGCACCCTCAAGCCAGCAAAGGCTTTACACTCAGAGGATCCAGCTGAGGACCCTTAAAACAAAGCATAGAGAGAAGACAGGGGGAGCAAAGGCCAGTGCTGGAGGAACCACGTCAGCCCTGCCACCCTCCAGACCCGCGGGTCCCCCAAGCCCTGGGACCACCAACAATCCTCCAATCACCACTGCCAACAGAAAGCGTATACTATGCAAATACCTCTGAGTCATTAGTCATTTGCTCTTTAGACCTTTCAAATCAGTTTTCAGCATTCCTGGAAAACACTGTAAGGAGACAGGCTGCCTACAGGCCCCACCGTCCCAGGCCAGGCTGGAGTCCTGCTGCAGTCCACAGCGGCTGCGGGAATATCTGGAGACACCATCTCGCTGTCAGGTCACACACGGGAGTCACAGAGCTTCACTCGACATCAGAGAGGACATTTCCATCTCCTGTCCCTGCCCCTGGGACAGCAGGCAGGAGGCAGGCACACAAATCACTGTAACCCACGGACACAGCGAGCTCTGCACTGGGCAGGTTGGGTGTCGGAGCAAAGACAAGGAACAGTCTGTGTCAGTGTGTGAACTCAGCACAAGCTCTCACACAAGCACCCAGACTACCTTTTGTCTGCCCACTGACCACAGATTTAATCACCAATCCCTTACCAAAGCGTGCAGCAAACTCCTCATGTTGGCACTCTGCTCTCGCTCCTCTGCCTGGCATGGTGGGAACAGCAGGGAGTTTATCGGGACCCGCCACTCCTACCCTCACCAGCACAAAAAACGCAGGTACTTTCCTGTACAGTCACCTGGAAAGACGTAACCACCCCAGCTGCTCCCACACCTTCTCAATGGCATGTTTCAGCTTTCCAGGCAGATCGTTAATATTTAACAGTTTGGCCTCTGGGACAGCAAGAAATCAGTAAAGTGGAAAATATCGCTGAAGCAAGGGATGGAAAAGCTCCAGGACGCTCCCGGATGACTCCAGCCTGATGCCACTGCCTCCAGTTAAGTGCCTGATGCTCTACCAGATCCAGGCTCTAATTCTGGCTCCTGTGAAAAAAACAGCAGCTTTTCTTCAGCAGAGCAATGGCTAGTAATTCCGAGAGCCCCAGGTTCTATCAATGGATTTCCACATTAGTGCTCATTCTATGTGAGAGCACCAGGAGCAGAGCACACAGAAAAGTCAAAAGCCAAGCATTCAGAAAGGCTGAGCTGGCCCCGTACATCAGCAGAACACACCGTTTGAGCTGGAGGATGACTAAAGACTGAAGCATCTCTTCAAGAGACAGCAGAGCACACCACGAGTGTCACTGCACATGAATGGGCACCTGGCGAGCACTCCCGTCCCTCTGCCCCATGGCACCTCCAGACAGACACCACCCCTGCGAGGTACGAACTCTACCACATTGGGTTCACATTGGAAAACAAAGCTCTAACAAAGGTATTATTCAGTGTTTCCAGTTTCAGGGCATGCGGGGTGACACATCGCTGCCTTGGGTTATCTGTGGGAAACTCTGGAAGGCCCCAGGCAGTGGTGCTCAGAGCACAGGCTCACAGAGCAGCACCAAACGGGACAGAAAAGACCCATCGAGACACTCCTTTCCTCACGGGAATGTCCAGGGCACTATCTGCTGTTACGTGGTAGAAGAACTGCCCTGGCTGTGCTCGATTCAGAGATGGACACACTATGGTTTCTATACTTGAAGCAGAAGAACGCTCTCAGGCTGCAGCCATCACACTGTGTTCCACAACAGTTGGGTTGGAAAGAAAGAGCCCAAGCCAAATCATGACTGTCTACAGTCACCTCGCTCTCATCTGTCACCTCCTCTCCAACAGGATGAGAGTAGCACAAGAACTACTTATTCATCTGGAAGTCATTTGAAGTCATTTCTTTCTGGTAGCCCTCCTGCTCTTTTACCACCTAATGACACACTGAAACATCTCCTTTCCACAAAGAATCTCCAAAAATCTTCTCTTCCAAGCTGGCTGAGATCAATTTCCATGATGCCTCAAGGGAAGGAAGCTGATGGACCACTTAGGTACTAGAAAATACATAAGTTAAAGAAATAATTAAGCCCTTTTCCCGTTAAGCCCATCAGCCGAACTCCACCAGACCTGTGGAGAGGACCCCTCTCCTCTTCCCATCGCAGCCCGTTAAATGGCTTCCAGTTGATGAGATCACATTTCTGTCTCATTCCTCCCGCAATTAATTCTGTAGGAGGCAAAGATCAATGCTGTTACAATTCATTTACTTATCTGGTTTTATCCAGTTAGAAGGTTCTGGTCAACAGCCACTGGTGACTGCCCAGTCCCAGCCAGTCCCTAATGCGAGGGTCCCAGCAGCTTCACTCCAGGGGATGAGCTGGGGCTGCCACCCTATGGCTCACCTCAAAAGGCACAAATCCCCAGTGTGTCTAAAGCCAGAGCTGCAGAAATCAGAGCCCCAAGGAGGTTCAAAACCCCTTTAGCCACACCAAGAAAATAAAAGCACAATTATGAGGGAATTGACACATCCGCCTCAGGACGAGGGGAAATGCATCAATTTGCTGATGCATCAATTAATGAATCACGGAGGAAGAAGAGACAGATTATAAAGAAAAAAGTTTCTGTTTATACATCTGCCTTGACAGCCAGCAGTTACTGAAAATAGAATACATTGAAAAGCAGAGAGCAGCCTAACTGCTGAAGTGTCCCTCGGCGTGACAAAGCACAATGCCAGCATGAAGTACTTCTGTCCTGCCCCACATCTCCCTCACGCCTCCCGTCTGCTGTTCCCAGCAGCTTGGGGCTCTGGAGTACAGGCAGGCTTAGAATTCACATGGAATGTCTGGGAAGGTCAATCTTCACCTCCTGGTCCCTAGAGAGGCTGAACAAACCAGGGTGTCTGGTCACTCCTCCCACAGCCCAGCTCTGCAGAGAACTGGCTCTGATCTCCACTGGCTGGGCACTGGCTTGATGTAATCTCTAAATACTCCCTGTGCAGGAACCACCACTGGTGAGCAGTGAGAGAGCACACACCACACTCCCGAGTGAAGAGGTGCAGGAGGCAAACGATGTGACTGACCGAAACACCTTCAGATTCACACTTACCTACGCCCCCCCGCAGGAGGGCTCTCCCGTGCACTCCCAGCATTTGCCTTAAACACCACTTTAAAAGACAGAAGTAATTTTACCACTGACAAGCTCCTGCCACACCAGGGGACCACACCAGGACAGCTTCCGAACTGCTGCCGTCAGAGAATCCCTCCCCATCACACACAACCATCAGGTGCTGGGCAAATTTAAGATATTCCCCATCTCCTTTCCCCGCAATAAGGCAACACTGAAAAATAAACCCCATCACCACAAAGCACCGCTCTCCCCCAAAGCCGTCAGTAGCTGTGTACTCACCTGAGGAAAATCACCATTTTTTGGTAAGAAGTCAGTGGGGTCCACAGATGCATAGTTTGTATCCAAGAAATGTGGTCTGCTGATGGAATTCATATAAAAATCGTGAGGGGAATTAAAATATTGCCTGTAAGGAAATGGGAAAAGCAGTTATTTCCTGTCAGTCCTGAGTATTTCTCAGGTTGCTTCAGAGCCCATCACACGTGGTGAAGCTGCAGCTACAGAGTGACACACACAGGAGACCCGTATTAAAAGAGCTGTGTTTATCCAGAAACAGTATCTGGGAAAAATAACACACCTACCAGTTACCCCCGTCTCCCAGTCTCAGGAGTGTAAGGGTCTGCAAGGCTGTACTAAGAATTCAATTCTTGACAGTTTGTGTAAACCAGGAAGGATTTAACAGATAAAAACGGACTCTGGGACTAAATAATATTCCAGTCCTGACAACAAATGACACCAAGCCTCTGCCGTGTCCCAACGCCAAGTGTCTGACAGCTGTGATGGAACCTGACAATCACACGACATGAGGACCAGCATCAAGTTTCATGGAAATATCACCCCCAAACGCCAGTTTGGGCCATAGAACTGAACCAGCCCCATGAACTGGCAGAGATGGGGAGCGAAACCACCCCCCTTGGCACCCCCTGGACAGGAGCTTTTGACAGACCCTCACCCGCAGCCAGAGCGATGGAACGTTGGGGACAGGCAGCCCCAGAGAGCACCTGAGCCCAGGCAGAGATGAATTAGGGATGGGATGGGACCAACCGTCCCTAATGACGGAGCAAGACCTCTGCTGCACTAACGAGCGAAGAAAGCAAAGCTCTCCCTCTGGCTCACTCCTGGGGAGGGCCCATGGCCTCGCTTCCTCCCTGCCCAGAGGGACTGGGGATTGCAAAAGGGCCGACGATTCCCTTCCTCCTCCCTGGGAGCAGCCTCTGGGCTCCGTTACACACGGCCGTCGTCTGGTTTTGCTATTTCACACGCGAGCCCTTTCCCTCTCCGGCAGGAGCGAGGAATGTGCTTCGTAATCTTTCCCGTCAGGGCCGTGCTCACCCGCTTGGGCAATCGCCACCAGCACGTTCGCATGCTGGAACCAGCACACCGCTTCACCCCAGCGCACTGGTTTCCTCTTGCGGCAAGTCTGTAGGTTCTCCGTAATGCCAGGGTTACAGAACCCACAGCAATAAACTTTAACAAGGCACCAGGAGGGGAGAGAAATCAAAATTTGACAAGAAATCCTATCCAGGAGCGGAGCGAGGGAACAACTGTGCTGCCAAAGTATTATTAAGCAATTAAAATGCCATGTGTGGCTGGCAGCTCGTTAATACACCATGCTTAACGTTTACATATGTATTTATGTGCAAACACAGTTATCTCCCTCTCCTAAATACATTTTTCCTGCTCTTTTTTCATCGTTAAAGATAATACCCTGATAAAGGAACAGCTCCCTCCCCCTCTCTTCCTTTTCCCCTTCTCTTTTCCCCGCGGCAGAGACACGGAGCAGAGCCCTGACCCTGTGCCAGCGCGGGGCTGGACCCAGCACACCTGCAGGGAGCAGCCCTGACGACCCCACACCAGCTCCCTGCTCCTCATCCATGCAGGCAGATTGAAATCCGTGCATAAATTCTGGGAATTAACCTATTTACACACAGGAAAAAGCTTGTTTAAATTGCTTTCAAGTTGAAACCGCTGTGGTCTCGCTGTCTCTCTTGCAGCAGGACAGAGCTTGGCCAGCGCTAACGAACTAACCAGGGAAGGGAGAAACTATTTTTACCGGAAAAGTGAACGCCGCCTCCTGGTTCACCCACACCTCGTGGTCTGAAGAGTCAGTTGAGGTAACGGGGAGGAGACCACAACAGCCCCAACCCTCCCCGGCCCGAGCTGCTGCACAATGACCAGCTCTGGAATGTTATTTTGCTTCCCTTAATCGTGGTTTTCAAATCCGTGAATGCGAGATGCGCTTTCTTCTTCCAGCCTGAAATAAGAGCCAACAGCAACGCAGTGCGCTGCTCTGAGATGCTCCGAGGGAAGCCACCGAGTACACGGCGCTCGCCAGAGGCCAGGTAGTGTCTCTGGTGCTGAGCTTTACCCTTCTTGCAGGAAGAACTCAAAGATGTTCACCCTCCTTTGAAGAGCCGGCATAAACCACTCTCAAATTAGCTCAAATCCACCTGCAAAAAAAGAGCGTTTACTGGAAGGCTCAAGCTGGGACCCCGCTGTGCTGCCACAGCAAAGATGTGGGACCAGCCTCACAGCAACATTGCTCTGTGCATACCTCCTCAGGCCCCAGGACCGACTGACTGGTCAACTGCTCTGTGGAAGCTACTCTGGATCAAGAGCTTCCCCTTTTTCCCCCTCTTCCCCTCTGAAGCGTACACTTTATAAAGCAAACTTATACTGGGTTTAATCACACCAGATTTGCAACAGACTGCCCATTTGCACTCTTATCCTAAGGTCTGACTTGGAGCTGCAGCACTAAAGAAGGAACCAGGTGACCTGAACACCAGAAAACACCTGCATTCACCAACTCCAACATCACAAGTCCACGTCCTTCCTGGAGACATTCAACATGCCCATGAAGGCTCCAGTTAACCCAGCCCATCCCAGAGCCCAGACCCCGCTGGTTGAGCTGGGATGGCAGCCAGGGACCTGCACAGATGAGGTCCATCCCACAGCTGTGGGCGAGTGCTTCACCAGTCCCCTTCAGGCCACTGATTCACTTTAACCATTAAGGTTGGCTGTTGAAGCAATGAAGACCCTACATCAATTAGTAACCTCATAATAACTAAATACATATGATTATTTAGTCAGTCAAACTCATCTCTTCAGTGCTGAGATTAACGAGTTCATCCTAGGGAGTTTGGAGTCATTTTACTTCTTTCAGCTGCAGAAAACTGAGTGCTGACCTTCTTCAGAATAAATGAATAAAACCAGACCTTTTGACCCAAATGACTAAACACATTAGTCATTAGGTTCTCAGAGAAATTACTCTGCACTATGGTGGAGCTGACCCGGAGGAGCGCGGTGCTCTCCAGACAGAAGAGGCTGCCCCCAGAAGAGGAACACTCCACTGTGACAGCCAGTATCACCATCACCACCACCGCTCCGTGGAAAGGTCACCCCAGTGAAACCACAGGGACAGAGAGGAGGGAATGCTGGTCTCCCACTTCGGTTTGGTTCACTAAAGAGAAAGAGGGAGCCTGGCTCCAGAGCTCCTTTTGAAGAAGTCAGCACTTTGTGTGAAGGGGACCCGGTGCACGTCTTTCAGCAGGTACCAGTTCACAAAAACAAGGGGCTGCTCCCTGCGCCCCACAAGCGAGACAAGCCAATAAAGCCAAGCCCCAGAATTCAGCCGTTATGGAAAAGAATATATAGAAGTCTAATGAGAGGGACATTTTCCTGTAGGAAAACACAAAGGAAAGCACATGAAGGTGTGCAAGGTTCAGAACCCAGTGAGCACGAACAGTCTCCCTGTTGGTGAAATGAAAAAAAAAAAGTGTTTTTCAAAGCTTACTTCTCTTTTACAGTAAGCAATACTCCACAAGCAGGTGGCAAAGCAGAAAAGAGCAGGAAAACAGCAGGAAAAGAGGGTGTTGTGTGTGCTGGAAACTGGGGAAGAAAGTTTCCCTCCAGGTTTTGAGAAATATGTGATGTGTGACCCCACTTCAGCAGCACAAGGGGGCTGGCCCAGGTCTCCCCAAAGCAAGGAGCACATGGGGCTATGGCTGCAGGGGAAGCCCAGCTCCTCAGGGATAACTGCCTTGGAAATTAACTGAGCTACAGCTCTTCCCTACAGGGCACCTGAACCTCACTTGTTCTTTCAGCAAGGTTTAATACACTGTTTACATTTTTCAGGTTAAGAAAATCTGACACAAAGAGGCAAGCTTTGGTGTCTTTTAAAGAAATTCTCCAGCATGAAAAGAAACTGAAAAGAAACAGGAAAAACCTGCTGCAGGACAAAGCTGTTGCTATGAGAATAAGCCATGTCCAAACACAGCTACTTGCAAACGAGATTTCTTCTGCAAGGACTTTGAAGAGAAGCTTGCACTAACTCTAATGCCATCTGCATTCTTCTCTTTTACAACACGGACAACTCCCTTTGAAATTCCATTTTTCAGTGTTTTCATCCCTCTCAGGATTCCTGCCTGTAACACCCTAACCCTAAACCCACCTAAAAAAAAAAGACTCAGGTGCAGTTTTCAAATACAAAAGGAGAGACTTTTTTTTGTGAAATACAGATATGGAAAACTTCACCTGAAAGGTAATTTTTTTTACAATTACCAGAATATGAAACAGGAAGCAAAAGGTGCAGCCTTGGCTAAATCATTCTCTAGTGAATACTTACTACAATGTGCCTCATTTCCAAAAGGAACTATAGCAAAGTCAACAAGTTTACATTCTATTAAATGCAGGCATGTCTTTGCAGGATCAAGGCTATAAGGTTTCCTGTGGAGTTGACATGAGCAGCGCTGAACAGGAAGAAAGCGAGGGGCAAAATCAGAACAAATGGTGAAAGAAAAAAAGCCAATCTGAATAGATAAACACAATCTAATCTTGTGGTTCAATACAGCAAAACAGAAATTCTGTTATAGCTCTCCCGAGGATTGACAAAGTGTAATTTACAGGAATCATGCTCAAAAAATCCATCCTCTTCCAATCAGAGCCAGGCAAGCCCAGAGCAAAGACACCAAACTTCTCTAGTAGCTCCTCTCCTGTGCCCTCTGTGAGGAGGGACCAGGAGGCAGAGGGACAGCTTCTCAGTGACCCCACAAGAACTGCCCCAGCCCACCCCACCATGGCTGCCCACTGCAGGCTGGGGAGAACGAGCAGAACCAATGCAGAGACCAAAGAGGTCTCACCCCTCTGGGCAGAGGAGCCAACTCCCACTGCGGCCAGGCTGGACCTTCCATACTCAGGAGACTGGATCTCTCTGCCCCACAAAAATGCTACAATCCCTTCAGGAAGGAGGCTAAGCTACACCCCCTAGCACCTGGAACACAGTCACTCAACTCACCATATCAAGTTCTGTTTCTTTTATTTTTCCTTCCTTCTACCTCTGACCTAAATAAAAACACATCCTGTGTATCTCTGCCACTCCCTGCATTCACGGGACACCAAAGCAGCCGACCAACAGCCTCCAACCCTTCTTCCCAACACCAACCTCTCCAGTCCCCACAGAGACCCAGTTTAATCACTCAGTGGTGGCACAAGGACACTTTATGCTGTCCCAAACATCTCCTGTCATATCCTACCTTCTGATCCAGGATGGAGGCTTATCATAATGGGGGAGAAGGAAGAACAGTCTTTATTGTTATGCAAAGATCCCTCAAAAGTGCTGCTTTGGGCATGTAATCTAGAAAAGTCTTCGCAGTAACTCCAGAAAGCACGTGGCTGATGTCCTTCCCAGCAGACAGGGCCACTGTCACTACACAAAGGTTACCGAAACCCACCACAACTCCGTGTTACAGCACTAAGCTGTGCCACACGTGAGGCAGCGCTACTGAGAACCAGGCAGAGTTTCTCACACGAGCTCGTACTCGTCACCTCACACCTTGCAGGGAGAGGTTATCAGTGAAGAACATCAGTTACAACCAGAGGAAAGAGTCATGACTCTTGATGAACTCTGGGCCACGCCGTTAGGGGCTGAGTGGGGTTTTCAACACAGATGTGAGAGGGTAGCATTTAGTCAGCTTCCAGTCACCTGCACAGCAACAGATTTTAACTTAATTTCACCTGTAATTCTGTCACCCAGTACCAGTAACGCCTTCTCCTTCGCCTGCACCATCTGTAGAAGCCAGAGAGTGCTTGATGTCTCTGCTCAGCAAGGCTGTGCTAATGGGGTGTTGTTAAGAACTCCATTAGAGTAACAAATCCAGGCTGAAACAGGGCTGTTCCTCCCTTAGAGCAGCCTCCAGGATTTTTACCAGAAATCAAAGCTTTTCTTTCTTTTTTTTTTTTAATAAAAAAAGCTGTTTGCTGCTTTTTCCAAGATGTAGCAGTTTATGAAATGCCACAAGATCAGTGTGTGATGCAATTATTTCCCCATCAGTTAGTGAAATAAAGTAAACAAGGAAAACGGTAAAGAAACAGTCAAATCACGAGGTGTGCGAGAGCAGAGGGGAATTTATACAAAGGAGAAGAGCACTCACTGGTTTTCACTGGGGAAGGATGAGGTTGGGAAGGAGGCAGGATAGCAGCTATTCCAGGAGTCGGCAGCCAGCATGGAATTCTGGAAGGAGAAACCAGAGCAGTTACAGCAGCCGAGGACCACGGTTTCCTGCAGCCACAGAGCTGGGGCCAGGCTCAGACTCCTCTCCCCCAGTGCCCTCCATGAGCAAGGGCAGCTCTTCATCCCCCACAGCAGGAGAAACCCACTGCTACACCCCAGTTCCAGCTTTTGAACCTACTTTCCTATTCCTGTCCTCAAGAGGACAATAGGGCCGGTCCCCTCTCCCAGCCCTTTAACCTCAGTCTCTGCAGAAAGTGAGCACCAACCCATTAACTTGTAATTGGCTTGGACAGGTAACACCCAAACCCAGCCTTCTCGCCCCGTCTCCCCACGTCCCCACACAGTCTCTGACACTAACGGGAAGCTTCTAGCTCAGCATGTACCAGTACAATCACAGAGAGAACACAGCACCTTATCACTCAGCCACAGATCAGCCCCTCTGCACTTTGTGTCCAAAGCACCGATACCTCATGCTGGAAGTAACACGATGTGGGGAAATGGGTCTCCTTTTTAAACTGCTGTATCCCTCCGTGTGACAAAACCCAAACAAGAGTTAGGAACGGAAAACTGCAGGGACACGTAAGCTATTTTGGGGTAGAGGTTTGTTTTTTGCCCCATTGAAAACAAATACACCAGTGACCAGGTCCTGCTTTAGAGCTGTATCAGGACAAATACAGCCCTGTTCATCCCTGCCACTCCCAGAGAAGGAGCCAGCAATAGATTTAGCACATCTTGGAGACGAGCTGGGGGAGAAACAAAGTTTGCAATTCTACATAAACCCTTTAGTCCTCTCCTGAGCAGCCTGGCACCTACAAGCTATAAAGAGCATCAGCCTGTCCCCACGCTTGCGGAGAAGCTGCCGGGGTGCTCACCTCCATGGCTGGGGCAGGGAGTGGGGAGCGGAGGCTGGGGAGGCTGCAGAGCGCGTTGCCCGGCTGCTGGTGCTCCTGCTGGGGGAAGTGCTGCCCCCCGTCCATGGCAGGGCGTGCGGAGGGCATCAGCCCGCGTCCTGCCGCATCAAGTCCTGGGGGCGGGCGGTGGAGCGGCGGCAGGGTCCTTATCTGTGCTCTTCACCCTGCACCATGTCCTGGGGTGGAAAAAAAATGCATTGTTTAAATTTTATGAAAGGGGAGGAAAAAAAAAAAACCACAAAAAAACAACCCCACGCTTCTAAGACCAAATGTAGCTAAGAGATCAGTAAACAGACGTCAGCCTGCAAAATGCCTGCTGCCTCTTTATAAAAGAGAGGTTTTTTACTGGGAAGCAGAGTTCTCAAATATCACCACACCTGGAATTCACCCAGACCCACGAACTTACATCAAACACACCTCTCCCTCTGCCTTGCTGCAAACGCTGCTGCAGTCGGGCAGATCATCACAATCTGCTGTGACTTTTGCAGCAGACCCACAGCTGGGGTTTAGCTTGAATCTTCCTGTCTAATACACAAAAAGATTCTGCATTTCCATGCAAACTCATGACAATCAATTCCCCCAAATCACTTGTTTCCCTGAAAACACGCTACGTAGGTAGAATGTGGTCCCATGGAACAGTGATGATGTCCCCAAAGGAATTCAATTTCCAATTGGATTTAACAGACTACAAAAAGAGATGGTAAAAACAGCCAGAGAAGAAAAATGACAGAAAAGCATCCACGATGTCATTACTTTCCCTGCACCTTACTTTGCCCCTCTTCTGCCCCCCACGACTCTCTGCCACCAAAGCCCACACCGTGACAGCCCAGAAAATGGAACGGGCCCATACATTCCCCTCCAGCCAAGCAGAACTCAGCAGCACAGACTGAAGCTGCAATTTAAAATACGGCAGCTTTGATCATTTCAAAGATACTATTTGCTACAAGTAGTATTTTTGAAAAGTCATTTCTGAGTCAGAGTCTCTTTAAAAATAAGTGACCTTTCAGCGGACAAAATTATTTCTGCATTTGTAATGGAAAGCAAAATTAAAATGCCTCTCTCTTTCCCTGGTGGCAGCAACCAGGCCAGGAGAGCCCCAAGCAGAGGACCAAGGACACCTCCCTGAGCCCAGGGGGGAGAGGCCAAAACTGATCCCTCAGGAAAGTCACCTGGCAAAGCCCTGGCATCAGGGGACCTTCTGGGCAAGAGCAGGGACCAAGATTGGCAGCCCCTGCTCCTCTAACAACCCGCAGGCGCACAAACACCTTCACAAGACACGGCTTCCAGACCAAACTAAACCATTTCCCAGAGGTAATGCGCTTTGTGGTTTAAAAAAGTATTCCCTCTTATTTTGGCCGAAGAGGGAGTTGGACACCAGGGTCTGAACCAGCTGCAGAGTTCGCTAATCCCATCTTTGCCTCTTTCCCTTGGCCTGAAAAATTCTGAAAAAAACCCAAACCCCTAATGCCCGAGACACCCTGAGGTACGAGCTTCTTCCCCAGAAAAGCACAACGAAACACCACCTCCAGAGGATAAAGTTGTACCCCAGCAGAAATAACACCAGGCTACCCAAAAAGATCATTAAGCTACAAAAATCTCAAACCATTTTAATAAATCATTAACAGAATAAATACTCTTTACAAAGGCCTGGGATCACCTAGTTCCTTCTCACTGGCTTTATTTCACCAGAAATTTACTGCAGTCTCATTCTTTTACAAGCAGAAGTGTTTCTTTTTACTACACCATAAAATCCACACTCAGGCTTTATAGTCCATAAGCTCAGGAGCAAAAAATAGCTAAAAACACTTCTCCAGCATCCTAATTAATATTGTTATACTGGCCTCAGGCCTCTTGATTTATTAGCCAAGTGTTAACACCAGGGGTCCCAAAACACAGCCTGTCGCCCACTCGACGTCTCATTAGAAGCTGCTTAATCATGGCCCTCCTTGACAAGCTCAAATCCTCAGTACTAGTGGGTGCTCTGGCCCCACTCAGGCACGACTGAAGTGTTGATGCCCAGGCCCTATTATTCAAGCAAAATCCGCTTTATGTTCCATCTCCCGAAGACAAAGGGCTGCAGACAAATGTCCTCGGGCAGCCCAACGCTCACATCCCACCCACCAAGCAGCTCCGCACACAAGAGAGTGTGAAGACATGAAAATGCTCCATGACTTCTTCCTCCCCAGGGAAGTGATTTACTGCAACAGAGCTGGCAAAGAGGGATGCAGAATGAGCCTCTGACCCCAGGCCCATTGTGAAGAGACGCAGCAAGAAGCTGCACCAGCTGCAGCATCCCCAGTCAGAGGATGCTCCTCTCTGGGCTTTGGAGCTGCCACCTCCTCTGCCTTTACACTGCTCTCGGGTGCCGCCGGCCGTCCACAAGAGATCCTACGAAATTATAAGCTACATCTAAGGAATAAAGTAGTAAGAGACAAGATAAACTTTTATCATGGCTCCACTTGTCTCCAGTGCACAAAACAGATGAAATTGAAGGGTTTGCTTAAAAATAGCCCTGTCTCATTCCTCCTCCCACTCACTAAATCCATGGCTTTTCTTCTTCCCTCAGTGGATTTAACAAGAGGACCTTGATTATAAACCAAGCCTGTGCTCCAACATCCCAGTCACCAAACAACGCTGTGGGGAGTAGAGACCTACGGCAAGGTTCCTTTTCCACTTCCATGGACCCGCTCTAAGACCCTCCAGCTGGAGGGACACCAGTGGCACAGGCTGTGAAGGAGACAGAACAGCAGGAAGAACTTCATCAGGCTCCTTTCAAATGCAGCAGGGAGCTACAGGTGGCATCAGATGGGGATTTTTCAGGGGATGGGGTGAGTAGGTGCCCCTTTTTTCTCCCCAGAGATTACCTTTAAATACTGCTGCACCATTCCTGAGCAGCAGCGGTGAGGTCAATGTCAGAGACTGCTTTAGAGACACCGATATCTTCTGGTGCCTTTAAAATTCTGCGCCTGTTCTTTTCACCAGAGACTTCAGGGGGGTTGCTACCTTTTTTTTTTTTTCCTCCCATATTTGTAACAGCTTTTGATAGGAAATCAGCAGCAGTTATTCCTGTAACGGCTGTAGCAAATATACAGCTTTACTTACACATCCAGAGTAACTTAGGCAGGGTAAAATCAATATCAGAATTTCTCCCCGTCTGCGCTACATTATCTCATGTCTTGACACCACCAGGTTTCACTGCCTGGAGTCTCTCTCGAGCAGCACCTTTCTCTAAAACAGCATTAGTTCCTTAGGAAAACTCTTGAACAATAGATCATGCCCAATTAGCAAAACGAAGGAAATCTGCTTGAGGAACTGTGCACTTCCACACCTGAGCAATGGTCAGACAGTAAAGGACAATGCAGTGAATGTGCCTGACATAATCCCTCTGAGGAGATCTAAGTGCAGCCCAGCCTTACAGGTGGGCACCCCAAAAGCTGGAGACCTTCTGTTTGGAGACACCAAGAAAGTCAGTACTGCAGTTAATGATGGAACTGAATGTCATGGACTCCCAGTCGTGTCCTCTGGACCACACTGGTAGCAGGAAACCCCTCAACAAATCCCCCCAAAGTAATGTCTCCCTGAGGAGATGTTCCCTTTACACACAGATGTCCTACAGCACCAATCCCCACCCCAAGGCTGCTGGGGTTTTACAGATGTAAATAGATTAATTTTATGTAAAGAACCAAGTGAAGCACTCCAGTGCCATCAGAACTACTCAGGGAGCAATACGACGGAAAAAAACAAACCCACAGAACAACCCAAACCCAACCAACCAACCACACACCAGACAGAGCGAGGATAAATCCCCTGAAAAATCACTGGAATGGATTTTTTCGTTTCCCTGCCACAAAACCTATATAATTACAAAAAATTATCTCAAAGCACAATCTGTAGAGCTGCTGACTCACAACTAAGTGGGGACGTTCTGTTTCTAGACTCAGCAGAGAGGGAGCTCCCGCAAGCAGGAGTTGTGTTAAAGGCTGCAAGAGGAGAGCACTGGCTCCACAGGGCAGCCAAAGGGATGGGCGCTGGTGGGACAGAGGGAAGGTGAGCCCCAACACCATGAGGAGAAGGTTTCCCCCTTCAGGAACTTCACTCATTCCCTTCTGCAGGCAGCACTGAAACCAGCAAAGCCATCTCCCGGACTGAGTGATGGCACCTGAGCACTGAGCTCACCAGCGTGAAAGCCATCGGACTCACTCCTTTCTGGCTGAGCAGCTGATGTTTAATAACGAAACCGATTCCCTACACGGCACGATAAAGCCCCGAGAGCGGTTTGATTGTATCACGAGTCATTCTGATTAAGTCATAAAAACAGTTTCAATTTTAAGGCAAGTTTGCTGTTCAGCCCAGGCAGTAAGGGGCAAGTTCAGCCTGGAATTCCTGCGGAATTCGTCACGCCCAGAAGTTACAGAGCACAAATTTCAATTTTTAACAGCTTAAGCTTTTTAGAAATTTATGGGACCGCTACTGTAGCAGACAGTCTCCAGTTTGAAAAACATAACGAACTGCTCTGCAATACTTGGGATGGATGGAGCTGTGGGTAAGGGCTCAGCTCAGCGGGATCCACCATCGAGAGGTGAGAAGAGCCCACTGCCCGCTCAGTCACCGCCGGCACTTCCTCCTGCCGCGCTTCAGCCTCTGGTTCTGCATTTCACATGTCTCCACTGAAGGAAGATGGGTGGAAACCACAGGCATGCACGGAACAGCCACAGCTGAACCTGCCCATCGTGAATTACCACACAATGACAAAAAAGGCTCAGAAATGTGATCCAGTTCCTCCTCTTGCAGATGAATTCCACTCCTGCCGGGGAGTAGGGAGGGAGCCCCAAGTCTCCTGCCCCTACTCCACTCCTTCCACCAGCACAGGCACCCGCAGGCACTGCAGCTGGAGGGAATTCTTCAAAACACCATTAGTATGTAAATGCACAAAGGAACGGGAACTTAACACTACAGAACTCCTAAAAGCCATTTTCATGTCTCAAGCGCCATGCTGGCTTCCAGTTCCTCTTTAGCGTTTCTTCTTGCTGTATTTTTGGACAACTCAGACCAAACAACATTGTGCCTTGAGGGATGGGAAGGGTTCGGATCAGAGCCCCAGTCGCTGCCACCGGCAGTGACTCACTCCAGGAACAGGAAAACCACGGGAGAGCAGCGAGGATCTCCCCTGGTGAAGCAGGCACGGTGCCCTCGCAGCGCAGCCACCAGGCTCCAGCCCATTTACAACGGGGACTGACAGACAAAGGACAGTGTCCGAGTACAAAAGTTCAACACAAACAGAAGTATCAGATCTTTTCCCTGAGGATAATCCAGAACATGAATGGAAATAGCAGGTTTTCCATTCTCTCCACTATTTGCAACTTAGCTTTTTTTTGTTAGGCAAAACCAGTTCTTCGCAAAGCAAAAATAAGTATTTTGTTTAAGTATCTGAAATGAAGTCAGCCCCAAGAGCACACCTGCAAGGCAGAGATGTGTTATTGCACTATTCAATTAAAGGGACAGAGAAAAAGAACAAAGAGCTTAACTCACTACAGTCAGAAGCCAAGAAAATGCAGCTCCCTGACTCTCCACACTTTGCTCCATCCCCAGCTTCCAAGACACACTGGAAAAAACACTCCCTGTTGGAGCTGAGCAGGTCCCAATGTTCTGTTTCACATGCAGCTACTCACAGCAAAAAAAAAAATACTCCAGGGCATCAAAGGCTGCTTCCCCATTGATCACCAGCACATAAACACAAGTTCAGACCAGCCAACCTCCAGGCAACCTCAAGACAGACTTTTTCACTCGATGGAGACGTGTATCACCCCCTTTCACAGCTACTGGCTACAGACCTCCATCCTGTTACCAAAATGACTGAAGAGTTTTAAGTCGAAAAAAGTGCTTCGGGAGAATATAAACCTCCTAATTAAGCCTAGAAGGCTTTCCTGAGAGATCCAGACTCTCACAACTGAAAACCACAGCGCAGTGTTCAGTCGCTACACAGTTGGCTCTTTATTACAGTGTCACTATTCAAAAAGCTTCAAACCTGCGTCAGCGTTTTTATTATAGACCCTCCATTTCAGGGATCTATAACTTAACCATTAAAAAGGCCCATTCAGTCAGGAAACACACCCCTCGAACACACCACATGCTCCCCATTTTAAACGAAAAACTTAAAAAAATATTCCTGTCCACATATACTTTAGTGCTAAAACAACCTGTGATGGAAGTAGTGGCAGCTTTTCAGTGCGTGTCGGGTCTGGCAGCCACAGCCCGTCCCGTGATTGGCACATGACGAAACACCACGCTGGGTCCTGCTGGTTTTGTTCCAGAGTCGGGGGGATTAGGGAGGGATTCGCTGTGGGGAGCTCAGTAAGCACACACCCAAACAGCAACACCCAACAGCAAGCGGCCAGGGGAGGGAGAAGTGGTTTTGCAGAAGTGTGCTCCTCTTCGAGGATGCAAGACCCCAAGAAAGGTGGAGTACGGGAGGAAACTGCATTTCACAAAACATTAAGAATTTCCAGGGGTTTTTTTTCTAAACGTTGCAAGTTCTTACATAAGAAAAGAAAAATCCACACATGGGTCTCGGCAAAATCTTTCTGAAAGCTTTTAAAAGAATCAAACTTGAGATCTAATAAAAAAATGTTGCAAAATGCACTGGCCATGCCATCTCCTGTCAAGTTCTGTGGCTTTACCAGGATGTCTTCCTTTGTAAATCAAAAATATCTTCTCTTTCAGCTGGCCTCAAAGCCCAGCAAAAGCACAGTATGATTCTAAGAACAGGCAAAACACCATCACGGGAAGCAGGCAGGAGAAGCACATGTTTCACTTCAACTTTCCTCAGCTGTCCCAGCTCCACATGAAAGAGCCCCAGATAGACATGTCACTGTTTAATTAGACCCTCTAATGACCACCATCATTCCGTTAACTTCAGCATCTAACGCTGGGCAAGCTGGCAGAGGGAGTGCAGTGACTTCATGTGTGTTTGAATGAGGCATCATTCAGTACAGCTGCTACAGGTATTAAGTCTTAGTTTTGGGAAAGTGAAGGTGCAAACACTGAGCCTCATAAAGAAAAGAGCAAGCAGCATAGATGAGAACCGGGTTCAGGCTTCCAAAGCCTCCAGCTACATCCTACTTCTTTAACTCTGCAAAACTTTTACTGCTTTACAGGATGCGCAACGTTCCCTGAATGCAAAGCAAAAGCATTAGTATGTAATTTTCCTCTCAAAGACGTTCCCACCAGCAGCTACTCTTCGTTTTGACGTACCCACACAGGTCAGAGCGGGCTCCACGCTTCAGCTGACACTTTGATGATCTCAGAGACAACGGCACCACACAGGTACCACCAGTACCATCCATTTTACACCTGTAACAGCGCACAGACCAAAAAACCCCTCACGGGCTTTTGATCCCCACAGCAAACCTGCAGAACTGGCCCTTCAAAAGACCATCCTCTTGTAATTGCAAACGGGGCACACTAATTGGAAGTCGCAGTTCTTATGCTGATGTTTCTGGTTACTTTTGAGAAGGGAGCACTTTCTTAAACCTCGTGTTAGTATTTAATTATGTTAAGAACCGAGTACACCGGTGACTGCTAACAGCAGCAGAGTTGAGAGTCATAGGCTCTGCGCTCCAGAGGCTTTTAATTGGGCCATTAAGAGCTACACCACAACAGGGAGAAACTTGGCAGCAGAGGCCTTGGCCCGCGATGGGTTCCCGTTCACATTTTTAGAGCTCTCCGTTTAAAAGCCGCTGAACAAGGAAGGCAGAAACGCGCTAGTTTCACGAGTTTTCGCCACAGCAGCCGCTCCTCGGACACCAGCTCCCCCCGCAGGTCCCCGGGGCGGTGAGAGGAGCCCGGGCCCCGTTGTGACACCGGGAGGAGCGACGCCCCTCGCCACCAACTTCATTCCGCCCCATCTTCTCCTTTTTTTTTTTCCTGCCCAAACTCGGTACCGGGCCCCACAAACCCAACGAGACCGGGCCCCACAGCCGCCCCAAAACACTCAAGACACCGTTTCGCAGCCATAACGCCCAAGAGGCGGGACACACACGGCGGGGCCCTCCCCGTGTGCGTGTGTGGGGACAGACACCAGGCCTCCCCCACACACCGGCTACCCCCCGAGAACCCCACCGCAGCACCGACATCTCCCCACACTACACCCCCAACCCGGCCTCATGGGGTAGGAACCCAGGGAGATCTCCTCATGGCTAAGAAGGACCGGGCGGTTCTTACCTACGTCCCGGTGAGGGGAGGGAGGGGGCTCAAGCTCCCGCCCGGCGGCCGCCGCCTCTTCGTACTTCCGTGTTGAGCGCCGCCATCTTGGGGGGGACACGGACTTCCGGGCCGGAAGTGGGCGGTGAGGGAAGCGGCGTAATGGCGGCCCCCGGGGCTGGGCCTTCCCTTCACGGCTCCCAACGGGGCCTGTGGCCCCGTTGGGAGCCGTGAAGGGAAGGCCCAGCCTCAGGGATTCTGCCCCTCTACTCTGCGGCCACCAACATCAGAAGGATACGGAGGTGTTGGAGCGGGGTCGGAGGAGGCTACGGAGATGCTCCCCGAGGGCTGTGAGCCACCCCTCTGCTTTGAGGACAGGTTGAGAGAGTTGGGGAGGGTTCAGCCTTGGAGAAGGGAAGGCTCCGGGGAGACCTTCAAGTCCCTTCCAGTCCTTAAAGGGGCTCCTGGAAAGCTGGGGAGGGGCTCTTGATGAGGGAGGGGAGCCCTGGGAGGAGGGGGAAGGGTTTGTCAGTGAAAGAGGGGAGATTGAGATGAGGTGTAGGGATAAACTTCTTTGGTGTGAGGGTGGTGAGAGCCTGGCCCAGGTTGCCCAGAGAATCTGTGGCTGCCCCATCCCTGGAGGGGTTCAAGGGCAGGTTGGATGGGGCTTGGAGCAACCTGGTGTGGTGGGAGGTGTCCCTGCCCAGGGCAGGGGGTTGGGAGTCGATGATACTTAAGGTCCCTTCCAACCCAAACCAGTCTGAGAGTCTATGATTCCTCCCTTGTCCTACCTGCAGAACAGGGGCAGTAGCTCCACAAAGTAAGCGGCAGAGCTGAAAAGGGAAACACTTAACTCCTAAGCAGTTTCCCAGGAATGCCCACTCACTGCCATCCCACAAGAGGCTGGCTCTAAGAACTAATGGCAAATCAGCTGAAGTGCTGAATTACGGAGCTGAAAAATAAACCCCTCTGGCAAATCCCCCTGTACTCCTTCCTTGCTTCTCCCTCCCACCCATTCTTGTAATTACTTTTCTTTTTAATTTCCCGTTGCTCGTTGTATCTGTGCCCCTTGAAGTCCCAGGATAAGAACAAAAGCCCCGACAGGGCCTGCCAGAGGGGTCTATTTTTACGTTGGCAGCGCGGGTGTCTCAGGTCTGATTTATCCCCAAGAAGGAAAGGGCCGGCAGCCCAGAGCCACCACTATCTGCTTGGCCTTTGGAAATGTGGGGCTCTTGCCAAAGGCACCAGTGGGAGGGAAGGGGGGACCTTGACCAGGGAGGTCTGTGACACTGCGGCCAGAGTGGGGCCAGGGCTCTGGCGCAGCTGGGGGGTCCACTGCTGGCAGCACTCAGGCTTGGTGCTACAGTTTGATCTCCCTCCTCTCTGTTCCAGCACAGGGACGGTCCCGTTGATAACAGGGAATGCAGCCCCTGCTTGTTGAGAGATACTGGTTGTTTAGCTTAAATAAATAAGTCTTAATTAGTATAAACTATTTAGGGTTATAGTATGGTGTGATTTATGCTGTTTGCCTCGCTTTGCTTGGCACGAGCAGCTGGATTTGCTGAAGCCTTTAGGCTGCAATAGTTTTCAGTCATTTTCCCAGCAGCTCGGGCAGTGCTGTGTTTAGTCTTCTAGTACCAGGGAAATGTCGATAACGCCCTGATGTTTTGGTAGTGTTTTCCCTAAGTCTGGGACTTTTCAGCTCCTCACACTCTGCCAGTGAGCACAGGTACCCAAGCGTAAACCAGAAGATAAGGAGGCTCCAGCCCTCAGCAGAGACTGGGAATCGGTGAGTGAGTGAAGAGCAGTGAAGGGCCGGCCCAGGCTCGGAGGGAAAGTCCCAGGAGGTGTTAGAAGACCCCAGACCAAAAATCGCCATTGGGCTAAGAGATATGTGAAGGGTGGGTATAGAGATCACGAGGGCATCGCTGCCCAGGGGTTTCCTTGTTTGACATCCCTCCTGGAGGTTCCCAGCCTGGGCTGCCCCTGCTGCTGTGCCTTTCAATTAAATTACTTACCTTTATAAAATCTGGTGTCCTGGACTCTGCTGTGGGAAACCCGGGGCTGAGCCTGAAGGAGGAGGGAGGGTGTCCAGGAGTGAGTGTGTGTGAGAGGAGTGGAAGGGGTGTCCATCATCTCTCGGGGGTCACCCGTTGTGAGGGGATCCTGTGATGGCAGTGACAGACTGATGGGGTGTGGGGGACCCCTGGGGTGGGTCTGAGCACTCAGGCTGCAGGGGCCATGGTCTGGCCGCAGCCCTCTGCACCGGGATGCGGGCAGGGGTGCAGGCAGGGATGCTCTGCCTTCCCTGTCCCCCCTGTGTGGGTGTCCCCCTCCCTGTGGTGGCCGTCCCTGCCCTGCGCCTCCCTGCTGGGCAGCTGTGGTGGGCTGGAGAGGAACCCCCGGAGAAGGGGATGGAGCAGAAGCAATGCTGGCCTGGGGTGGTGGGACTGGGGATGCTGGGGCTGCACCGTGCCTGCACTGGTGGGAAGGAGGTGGAGGAACACTGTGTGCCTGAGCTGAGGGTGTGCTGCTGCTTTGGCCCTTGCAGGGGAGGAATGTTTCTGGGAAAGGGCCTGGCTTTCCCAGGAAAAGCAGCTGGGTCGCTGGGGGGCACCCAATCCCAGGGAAATGGCATCAAAGATGGGAGTTTTAGGGCCCTGACCCTGCAGGCTCTGCCCTGGTGTGCGCTGCGGAGCGGCTGCCACCGGCTGTGGCCATGTTGGGGTGAGCCCAGCCGCCATCACACGCAGCCGGTTCCTGTTTCTTCCCACAGCCTGGAAATCCCCTGACTTTCCGCCGGGGTGAGGAGCAGGAGCCCTGTGCCCAGCTGGCCCCATGCCTCCCTCCAGCTTCGGGAAGAGGCCGCCCTCAGGGAACCGGGTTGCCCTTGTGCCAGGTTCCCGTCTGCGCAGACAGTGGGGCTGGACCTGGCGGGGTGGGAGAGCCCCCCAAACCCGTCTCCTTTTGGGCAGACACTTCCTTGCCCCCTAGCTGGGAAGTGGGGCCGTGGCTGAGGGCTCTGGGCTGATGCAGCCACAAGCCATTGATGAGGGACAGTGCTGGGGGTGTCTGTGGGGACCCCCCAAGTCTGCTGGGAGGATCCTGCAGCGAGACCCTGGTTTGTCCCGCTCCAGCTGCCCACCACTGGGGGTCCGGGCAGGATCTCAGCTCCCGGGAGCTGGTTCTCCTGCATCCGTGGAGGGGAGGGAGCAGAGTGTGGCTGATGCAACGCAGACCCGGAGCTGCTGCCTCCCGCCGGGGTTTCTCTGCCGTGGACGGTTTCCAATCGATCCTGCCCTCCTGCTGCTGGGAACCCGTCCCTCCCGGGAGGGGGAAGCACGGCGCTTACCAGAATTTGGGTGATGGCTTTCCAGCACACCCGACGCGCTGCCAAGATCGAAGTAAATCACACGTGGCTGGGGGCGATCATGAGAAATACCCATGAGGGAGTGGCAGCCTGGGGGGCTCAGCAGGGCTGTCTGCGCATCTGCACCCCCTCTTCTGCGCCCTGGAGGCGCTCAGCAGCCATGGGAGCCCCTCACCACCCCAGACAAACCAGCAATGGAGCTGGGGTGAGCCCCGGAGCATCACTATGCCCTGACCCCCGGCTTTGGGGACCCCAGGGTGGAGGGATGTGCTGTGACACCACCCAGACCCCCCAAAACAGGGGGGGGTCTCCTGCCTCTGCGTTGTGACCCCACACAGTGCCATAGGTCTCATGGAAAGGCAGGACATGTGGATTTACCCTGTCCTGCCTCAAAAATACCATCAGGGATGTTTTCTTCTCTTTCTGTAACATACCGACCAAAAGCAAATGGCAGCAGTTGGAAACTCTGCCTTTAAAATCCAAACAAGCCCGGGCAGCCGCTTGCTCCCTCGCTGCTGGGGCCGGTGCAAACCCACCGGGTGCCCTGCTGGGAGAGGGCAGCTCCCACATCTGCCCCCACATCTAAACTTTCCTGTCAAAATACAAGGGGAAAAGAACAGGTTTTAGACAGATTTCACCAGAGTCCAGCTGAGAAAAGCATGAGGAATCTGTATCCCTGCCTTTAAATGCCCTTAAACACACGGTGGTACGAGCTCGGTGGCACCATCGCTGCTGGGAGAGCTGTGGGAAAAGTTTTGCGAGGCCGGGGCGTGAGTGCAGAGCCAGAGACACCTGCTGGGGGTCGCCTTCAGTCCTGGCAGATGGAGCGAGAAACCCTGGAAATACAGGATTCACAATTTGCATTACACATTAGGAACAATCTCCCTCCAGAGAGGCTGCTGTGCCGGGGGTGGGAGTGTTCCTGAGTGCTGGATGGAGGTGCCCGCAGTGGAGGCTCCCTGAGGGACCTGAGGGTTCCCGGCGGTGCATTAGGAAGATCCCTGCCTGCCCGCTGCCTGTCCTGCCCGCTGGGAGATAAGCTGTTTGGGCAGGATTATCTGAGATGCACCGTGTGCTTTCCAGGGGATCCTGGGGTGTCCTGGCGCTGCTGCTGAAACACAGCAAAAAGCAAATAAATAGCTGTGAGATGAGAAAAGGGTGAGGGGGGTGCGAGGGGACACAAGGGAAGGAAAAGCACAAGTGACGTTAGTCTATTCCCCACCAAACCCACTGCCCGCAGCCACCAAGTCGTCCCTGGGCACTCTCCAGGTGGGAAAGGGTTGGGACACAGCGGGATGAGCCGGGGGTCAGGGCTGGTGGGACGGCACCGTGCCACTGCAGGCAGGCAGTGAGGGTCACCCGTGGGTTTCAGGATTGGCGAGAGCACAAACGCTGGGTTCGAATGGATGGAACCCCTTCCCCACCCGTGCTTTTGATCAGAAACAGGAGATTTCAGTGCCTGCACTGACATGGCGCAGGCATGGAGGGAGAAGGCAGGGGGGTCTGACAGGGGGAGGATGGGAAAAAGGGGCCTGAGGGGGCAGCGGTGGTGGCCAGGAAGGGGAGGAATGTCCGTGTCCCGTCTACCTGCCTCTGCCAGGCTGGAGCCTGCTGCTCACCCCAGCCCTGCCCGAGGGAAGGCGGTGGCGACACGCCAGGAGCTGGGAGCTGGGGCACCGGACACTGGGGAGGCCCCTGCTGGGCAGCCCAAGCGCGGGCAGACGGCGAGGCCGGTGACGAGCTCAGCTCCCGACGGGACAGAGCTCCGCTCCTCGCCGGACAGGCCCCGGTAGGCCCCAACGTCGGGGGCAGGCCCCGCGCCCCGTCTCCATGGCACCCGGTTCCCCTCTGCCCCCTGCCCCTTGCCCTCCGTCCGGCGGTGACGGGCAGCTTTCTCGGCCAATCAGAGCGCGACGCCGCTCGGCAGAGGGGGTGGGTGGGCTGGAAACGCGGCGAAACCAACCGGAAGAGAAAGCCGCACGATCGGCTCCGCCCCCTCGGGGCACGGCCGCAGCCAACCAGCGGGCGAGCGGGCGGGGGCGGGGCCGGAGCCGCGGCCAATGGGAGCTCACGTCGGTCGCCAGGGGGGTGCGGGGCGCGGGGGGGGGGGCGGAGGCGGGAGCGCGGCGGGGCCGGGCGGGGGCGGGAGGTAAACAAAATGGCGGCGGCGTGCGCGCTGCGGCGGGGGTAAAGGGGCGGCGGCGGAGCAAAGGGGTGGCGGGGGCGGGTTCTCGGGCAGGGTTGCGGGGGCAGCGGCCGGTGGGACTCCCCATGAGGCGAGGGGGGCGCGGTGGGGGAGTGGGGGGTTAGCGCGGCGCTGGGACCCGGCCCGGTCCCTGAGCCCGGTGGTGGGGAGGGGGGACGAGGCCGCTCCGCCCCTCTCCCCCGACTGGACCGCAGGGACCCCGGGCTGAGGGAGCTGCCCGAGAGGGAAGGGCCAGTCCCGCGCGGGCTCCCCCCTGCGCTGCTGGGGGTGTGGGGAGCTCGGCTGCGGCCGGGGAGGAACCGGGGCCGCCCCCCGGGAGGGTCCCGTCCTTCCGGGCCCCGTCGCTGGTCCGCTTGCACTTAAAGTGGTTTATTCTGCTTTCGCCCCTTCCCTGCTCTCCCCGGGAGCGGCTGCGGTGCCGGTTGTTTTCTTCCCTGCCCCAACACCTGGGGAAGGCCCAAAAGAGGCGGGGGGGGAGGGGGGAAGCTGGGGTTCCCCTCATCGAGCTGGGGGAAAACGGGGCGCTTTGGGGCCTGGGCAGAGAGAATTATTTCCTCCTGCTTGTTCCCGTTTTAAGGTGGGCCGTTAGAGCTGAGGTGGGTTTTGCCTTGTCTGAGAGCGGCTGACACCTGGAGCCGGGCGGTGACACATCATGTGCCAGGCGGAATCGGGGTGGCTGAAGGATGCCCCTGGGAGATCGCGATAGGCACCGAAGGCCTCAAACTTTTGTAGGCGTGAAAAGCGAAGACGTTAGAATTGTTTCTGAAAACTCCTTCGAGGAAACGTGGTTCCAGCTTCCCAACGGCTGAAACAAACACCACCCTGCCCCCCCACCCCCAGCCGGCGCCCGCAGCGGGACGGCGAGGACAGCAGGGCTCAGGCTCCCCCCCGTCCCCTCGGGAGTCGGTGACTATGCGCCACTAGGAATGGAAAGTCACGAGAGAGACTCGGCCGGTGTCTGTTTTTACCTGGTGGCCTGAAGTCCCAGAGATGACCTAGCACTTAAGAATCAAACTGGGCCAGGTTAAAGGCCAAGTTGACTTGAAAGAACCTGAACGGTGGGACCAGGTCAGAAGCAAAGCAAGTCCCCACCCGAGTGGATCTGGTCAAAGATATATATTCTTTTTAAAAGACATTGTGTTACTGGAGCCAGGCCTGGATCTTTTAGCATCCGATTGAGCTGGAAGCAGCTCGTAGATTTATTTTGTTTTTTGTTGGTGTTTTGGGGTTTTTTTTGTTGTTGTTTTTTTTTTAAATTCATGTTTGTACAATCTTCTGGATATTTTTTTTCAAGAAGGAGTAAAAGGGAGTGTTGGAAACTAACAAACAGGATTAAAACCCTGAGCGCTTAAGGAAAACAGGTTAAGGAACTTAATCCAGGATGGATCTGCAGGAGCCCCAGCAGCTGGGCATGTTTGCGGAGAGCGAGCTGATGTCTGTGGGGATGGACACCTTCATCCATCGCATCGACTCCACCGAGGTCATCTACCAGCCGCGGCGGAAAAGGGCCAAGCTCATTGGCAAATACCTGATGGGAGACTTACTGGGAGAAGGGTCTTATGGCAAAGTCAAGGAGATGTTGGACTCCGAAACCCTCTGCAGGAGAGCTGTGAAAATCCTGAAGAAGAAGAAGCTGCGCAGGATTCCCAACGGGGAGGCAAATGTGAAAAAGTGAGTAACTGTTTCCGGGAGCTGGGAACTGAGGGGTTAAACTTTGTCATTGTTTTGCAGCTGAAGTTCTGTGTCATTTGAAGGAACAGCGGGGCTTTCTGCTATGGAAGTTCTTCCGAATCCCTTGGTATTCCAGGATGTCCTTCCCATTGAGCTGCACAGCTTGGGCTGAGGCTGGAGCAGGGAAGGGAGCTCTTGAGGGTGGAGAGGCAGGTCCATCCCATAACACATGCCATTTCTTTTAATAGTATTGCTTAAAGAATAAAATAGGACATCTTAAAGAAATTCCTCTTTAAGGTCTCACCTTGAGGAGTTAAACTGTGGTCTGTCAGCCAGGAGAGGTGGGAGGCAGCGAAGCGCAGAGTGCGGAAGCACACCTTGTGTCCTTGCCTTCTGCGTTATTTGTGCCCCAGTCCAGGACCTGGGGCTCTTTGGGGGGGCAATTGCTGCCCCCTCCCTATGATAGGTACCCGGAACGGGGTCCCATGGATTGTGCACCCCGTGGGTTTGGGAAATCTTGGGGTTTATTCTTGGTTTCACTTCGGACCAATGAGTTTGGGAAGTAATTCAAGGCTCTTTTCAGTTGATTCCTGAAGCTGTAAAACGGGGACAAGGGTTGTCAACCTTTTTTATTTCAGTGACTCAAGACCTGTGCTTGCGAGCTTTGGAAGTGCCAGTTACGTACTGATTAGTCAGGGCCCAAGTAACTAATTAAAATTAACTGTGGGAGAAGCCTGGTGTCAGGATTGGTCTGTAGGAAACTTTCCCTTTTCCTGGGGCTGGCGGTGTTGTCTGCAGCGAGCTGTTGGCCCCGGCCCTGCCAGAGGGGTGTTTATCTGCTGCGGAGGGGAGCCGTCTGCCTCCAAAACAAACTCTTTGCAGGGGTTTATCTCGTAGTGGGAGGGAGAACTTGGGAGGTGTTTGGAAGCCTCTCCAGCCAGGGCGTGCTGAGCAGGGAGCCCTGGCCCAGAGGAGGCTTCTTTCGGTTTCTGGGTTTGGTTTGAGTTTCCGAGCTCAGCTGCGAGATATTTCACATCCTGTCCTGGGGCTGGTGTCGGGGGGCTGTTTGAGTTTGCCTTCAGAGACAGCCTGAGCTACGGAATAGTCCCAGATCCTACCGCCGGGACCTCCCTTTTCTCTCCTTTGCTGGCTCAAGTTCAGAATCAGAGTGAACTGTTGGTTAATATGTAATAAAACGTTTCTTGTTTTTCTGGTAAAGGCGTGAGTGTCCCTTTCCACCCTCGCCCCTCCTTCGGTTACATCAAGAGCTGCTACTAGAGGAGGAGATTGTTTCCTCCTCAGTCAAAATTTAAATTTTTCCCCCTCTGAGTGAGGAAGGACTTGCCAGACTTTCCCGATGTCAGAGCCATGGTAATGGCCCTGTGCCCTGGAGTGAACCCCTCAGAAGTTTTATTCATGTGCGGAGCCTGCGAGTGCCCTGTTTGGTTTCGTTAAGGTTAGTCATTAGAGCAGACCGGCCTTTGCTGGGGATGTTTTTCTGGCTCCACTGCACCTGCTTCAAAACACTGAGGCAGATTTTAGATGTTGTCTTCTAACGAGGGTTTACTTTAGTTCAAGAGCCTATTTTTGTCACCTTGTCCTTTTCTCTTTGCCCCCCACCCCCCCATTCGTCTGCTTTATCTGCTTCAGTGGTGAATTTTTTTAAGGCAAAATGGGATATTTTGGCAGAAATCTGACCTAATCCAAACCCTTGGACTCTACTTACTGCGGGAGATGGGGAAAGCTGTCTCCTTTTGGAATAAACCTGTGGTGGTGAGATCCATCACCAAACTCCTCTGGCATGGACGGGGGGAGCAAACCAGTGGTGTATCTCCAGGTCGTGCGGGAGAGAGCTCTGCAAACGTGTTGGGTTTTAATGTCATGTTGCTTGGCCAGACTCCACCGAAACTGCGCTTTCTGCAGCTGCACTTGAGCAGCTTTGGGTGGTTTATACCCAGGAAACTACTCGCGTGTGATGGGATGGCAAATCAGGCTGTGGCCTGAGCGGCGCCATTGGGTTCTACTTTCTTGAAAGCTTCTAACAAACGAAGCAATGAGTAAATGTGTAATTCCTGTGCTAACGAGGCTCCCCCCCCCACCCATGGCCTTATCGAGCCGGGGTGTCTGCAGCTCAGCGTGTGAGAGATGACTGCGATTAGTTGTCTAATCTCTGTGCACATCCCAGCTTCAGTTGGTGCCCCTTGAGATTAAAAACCTCTTCGTCTGCCACCAGGACTTGGTGCTCCCCCCTGCCAGTGTCCGGGGAGATGGTCAGGAGCGAGGCTCTTCTGAATCCCTGGGGAATTGTCTTCTCCGCTGTAGAGTCACCCTATAACGTCTTATCTCTCGGTCTGCTCTCGGGGAGCTCATTCCTTCGCTCGGTGCTGCAGAGGTGTTGAAAGTGCCCTGACAGAGGCTCTGGGCACCGACGTGGGTGTTGAGGCTTGGTTTGAAAGTGCTTATCTCTTGGAAGTGCCCACTTGCTATTTTGGTCTCCAAAAACCTTGTTGGGCGCTTTTCTCCGAAACTGCAGAGGCAGTGCCCGCTGCCCTCCCGCTGGAGCCATCTCCAGCCCTTCTCAGCGGGCAGGAGAAGGCTTTGGCTGTGCCGTGGTCGGTCTGACAGGGATGGGATTGAATTATCACAGTGGGCTCGTGCCTCTGCCGTTAGCACAGGACGCCTGGGCATCGCTGCGGCGGCGATGGGACCCATTGATAGCGCGTCATCAGAGAAATTCCCTAGGAAACAATTCCTAGACTGCTGGCCCTTGGGCAATTACAGGAGCGAGTAACGACGGCCCGGGGAGCGCAGGAGCGACGAGCCACGGGGATCGTGCGTGGCCGTGCTGTGACTGGGGCTCTGGGTTTGTGGGGCTGGAGCCACATCTTGGGAAGCTTGGAGTGTCGGTGCCGTGTCTCTGTGACTCCCGCCGTGGTGTCCCCAGCCCCGTCTCTCGGTGCAGTGACAGAGTTCTGGGGACATAGAAGTGATGACTGAAATTCGTTTGAGGCTTATAAAATTGAGTGGTTCTCCCCTACCCTAAAATGCTCCCGTTCCACCCCTGAAAAAGGAGCCCGTGAGGGATCTGGAAATGCTGGTGAGGAGGCTGCTGAGGGTTTAAACTCGTAGGACACGCGTTTCCCTACGTTGATGCAGAGAATCCTCGTTTCCCTTCAGCAGGGTTGGGGTGGCCTCGTCCACCAGGCAGTGCTGCGGCTAATTGCTGCTGCCAGTTAGTACACAAGCTGAGTTTAGCGAGGTTGCCAAAAAGATGAAAGAAAATTGGGCAGGGTATTTGTCTGTAGCAGCACAAGTTTTAATGAAACTGTGTGCTAATAGCCTCGCATTTTAATTAAGTGTTTGGGACTTCCTGCGCGTATCCCAAGTGCCTTGTACTGTACTTACCACACTTGGCGAGTGCTTGGGTTTGAGTAGATGCTCATTAGGATTCCTCGGGGGGGGGGGTGGGGTGGGGGGTGAAGTGTGTAGTGGGCCTGGACTCGGACAGTTTGCTCCTCGGATCTGCCAAGGAGGAGTCTCGCCCCTCGGAGCACAGACCCCCCTGCCGAAGGAAGGACCTGCTGCAGGAAGGACCCCGTGGGAGCCGCGGGGGCTCGAGGCGAGATGGGCTGGGGCTGACTCGGCCCGTTCCCTGGCCCTTCTGAAGGGAACGGGGGGTGTAACCGGGTGGCTCTGCCTCGCTTTGCTTGGGTCTGGAGTGAAACGTTGGCTACTGCTTGGCAGAGGAGGGCGGGCGGCTGCGCTGGGGGAAGCTGTCCCCTCCTGCAGGGTCCAGGTCCCCGTTTGGAGGCAGAGGGTACATGTGGATCCCCCTCGGCAGCGTTTCATGCCCTGGGGGCTCCCGGGTGGTGCGGGGACCACGAGGGACATGTCTGTACCTTGGCATGTTGTGTCCTCAGGGGAAGGGGGACAGCAGGGGGGGAATGCTGTAGTGCCCACAGCATCATTCTGGGTAACAGCTGGGGAAGAACCGTTGGGATACTACAGCTTGGAAGAGGTAGATGAGCTCCGGGTTCATACACACACACCACCATCAGCCCCTCCCCGTGGTGGGTGACGTTCAGATGGGTAAGGCTTGGTCTGAAGAAGGAAATAGTGACATGCTCTGCCCAGTCTCTGACCCGAGACACCACTCCTGCTCCCGGGAACCGAGAGGGGCAGCTTCTGGTGGGGAGGAAAGGACAAGTGGCATCCTTGCAGGTGGAGGGTGATATTTCAGGTGAAACAAACAGGAAAAAGCTGCTCAGGAGCTAGACCTTAACTATGTTAATCTGCTTTGTGGCATATGTGTGTAATTAAAACTTGCTTTGGCTCTATAGGATTATAAAACCAATCTAAATAAATACATAAGGTAGTTGTTTGGTTGCGTCAAGACCAAATGAATGATTCTGGAGGTCCGTGCCGCAATTAGCGAGGAGGGTGTTAGTGGATTCGCGGTGTGTGCCAGAGATGGCATATGGAGCTGTTCTCCCAGCCCTTCTCCGTGGCACTGGCCGCGGTGGAGCTGTGCCAGGGCTGGGTGCCCGGCTCCTCAGCCACATGCCGGACGGAGGGAGCCTGGATGGGCCACAGTTGTGCACTGGAGGAGAGAGGATGAGGCTGAAGGCTCTTGCTGCAGACCCCCTGCAAACCCTCGCTCCCCGGTGGGTGGTGTAGGAAGGACTTGCCATCACGTGTGTCCTAAAAACTCAGGAAAATCCTAAAAACTTAGGAAGAACCAAAGGAGGGGAATGAACCTTTTGACTGTGTCACTCATTTTTATTTGAGCGAGAATGGCTTTGATGAAACTGAGCCTCAAAATCAAGTGTAGAAAGACCACTGAACCTCACAGCGAGGATGTGCTCTTACTGGCACCGTCCAGGGAAGAACATCATCTTCCCAGGCTGTCCTGGGCATCTCCCAGTCGTGTGGCCATGGCACGAGGGGGCAGCTCTGCTGGGAATGGGTCTGAGCAGCACCAGCCCCGTTGTTTGCCAGGGCAAGGTCCCTCATGAGGGGTAAATGTTCATCTGTCAGGATGAGCTTAATGGGTCTGACAGAGAAACTCCCAGTTAGAAGATCTTTCCTTTCCTCCCTCCAAGCTGGTTGTACTTTGAATCAGGCCCCAAACTCTGACAGTCTGTCTTGTCGCACACTTGGGGGCTTTCACGTTAAATGTCAGAGGTAGCAAGGAGAGGAGACACAGTTCCCATGGCTGGGAAGCTGTCCTGGAATTCTGAGCAGAATGACCGGGCTGATGTGGGGCAGGCAGGAAGCGAGCAGTGGGCTGGGGGGGGGGAGGGGGGAGTGTGTGCTTTTTGGATGTTAATTTTGGAAAAAAAAAAGTCAATTTAGGCACCTTCTGAGGAGGTGAGCACCTCTGTTCACTCCCTCGGCGAAGTCTGGAAACCCAACTGGAATGGGAGGTGACTGCTCTGGCTGCCGCTGCTCCTCCGGCGTTCCGGAATGCCAGAGTAGCTAAAAATAGTCATCTTTCCTCTGGGAAATGGGCTGCTTGGCCTCTGCCCTGGAGGTGGGGGCACTCCACTGGCATTTTAGATTTGCTTCCAGGAGGACTCTGAGAACCAAATAATCATTACAGAAATATGAAATATTTATTAGTCCGTTAAAGGTGGAAGGAATTACAATCTGTGATTTAAAGCCGTGTTACGGGGAATGAGGTGTCGGGAGCAGGATTTTAAATGTGATCCTAATATTGGGAGTTTGCTTTGCCCTCACAGCAGAGTAGTCTTGTTTAAATAAGTGTGTGTGTTCCCTCCCTCCGGCCCAGCTGGGTCCGAGCCCTCAGCCCAGCTCCCTTCATCACAGGAACTTCTCAGCCCTGCTCTAATGCTGGCTGCAGTTTCTATGCTAATTTAATCCACTTCAGCCTTTTGGTCATTACTATAATTAGAGCGGCTGCATCACTTTGCAAATCTGTCTGCCATTTAAACTAAACACTCTTCTGAGCTTTCCCTGGTTCTCCAAGGTTTCTCCGTAGCTATTCTAACTTTTTTAAAGCCGTATATGAGAAAGGGAGAGTTCCCAGCCTGAGCGTCGGTCGTGGAGTGAGGGTCAGGGATCCTTAAAAGGTCTTTAAAAATCTGCTTGTGTTCCTGCCACTCGTGAGCCTTTCTGAGGAGCGGTCACAGGCTCCTTAATCAGATGTGATGCATCAAGGAGCCTTCGTGCTGGCCACAGCTCGTTACTGGAGGCCGGCTAATTATGCAGGTGAGGGGTGAGTGACTCTGGGTGCTGGGACCTGTTTGGGCAGGGGCTCCTGCTTCCCCAGCTGGGCTCCCAGTTCCTTGTAGTGCTGCTTCTGAGAGTCCTGACTCCTGAAATGTGAGCGTGCTGCTTAGAGGAGCTCTCCCAAGAGCTCTTCCGAGAGAGGAGCTGGAGGGCAGTTTCTGAGCAGTTCAGTGCAGGAACCAGCAGCAGGAGAAGTGAAGAGCAGCGTCTGCCTCACCAGAACCACCCTGACCTGACCATCCTGATCCCCCTGCTCCTCCTCCTCCTCCCAGCTGGCATCCTGCAGAGTTTTCCAGTTCAATGCAAACGATCCTAAAATATGGTTTGGAGCTTTGTCTCCCAAGAGACAAAGATCAAACCAGCTGATCTGAGGTGACACACAAGGGCCATTTTCATAGCTGAGGGACGATGTTCTGTATCATTTCTGTATCATTGATTCTCCACAAATGGAGTATCTAGTTCATGTCTCTGAGCTGTTCAGTTAGGAGTAAAGTTTGGAAGAAATGGAGTTATTAGCTGCGACTCCTGCTTTCAGCTCGTCCTTGAGACAAATGCTGTAATTCTTACATTGGTCACTTCATTTCTGAGTTGTCCTTTCCTGCTGCAGAGCGTGTCCATCCCGGGGATGCAGGGTGAGGGGATGCACCAGGCTCTTTGCTGGGGAGTCACCTCTCTCAGGTTTTCTGTCATTTTACATGTTCTGTAGAAAATCACGTTCTGCCCCTCTTCAGGTGAATTTCACCTGGTATAATCAAAACTCCGTTTAGTTTCACTTGTTGATGTCCTGGGTAGATCAGTCAGTTTCTGATGTTCCTGTAAGTTTCAATGATTTCTCTTGGTGTGGAGGGGCACCACAGCCCTGGCACAGGGTGCTCCTGTGGCCGGTTCCACATCTGGCACAAAGGAAGGTGGCTCCTTGAAGGTAGGTCTCTGCTGTTATTTACCAATGGGCTAAAATCCCTGCCCAGAGAAAACCAACTGGCTGCAAAGTGTTCTCTGAAAGGCGCTTGTCCCTGGTCCCGGTCAGCGGGTATTTCCATGGTGGAACGTCGGACTAGTGATTGCAGAGCACACGGGTCCCTCTGTCAGGCGGTGAGCAGGCGTCCTCTCGGGTGCAGCACCTGGGACTAATATGGTTTGAAGTGTGTTTAAAATCCATGTGATTTAGAAAACATTAATTTGGTTCCATAGTAAGGAAATGAGCTTTTGAAACTTAACTTTTTCCCTTTTCTCTTCCACAGGGAAATCCAGCTCCTGCGACGATTACGGCACAAAAACGTTATCCAGTTGGTAGACGTGTTATACAATGAAGAGAAGCAGAAAATATATCCTTTTCTCACACAGTTGTTACTAAGGTTTGAATTCCCGTTGCTCTCTGCTATCGTGCTGAATCATTATAGTTCTGCTTTTGTTAAGGCTCTTTTGAATGTTTCTTAAGCTTAAAATTGCTTTCGCTGGTATTAAACATGCTGCATGTCTGGAATACTTTCCACACGAGTACATTTTCTTGAGTTTCCCAGCTTCGCAGTTAGGGAATGAAATACTGAGAGAGATGTGGGGCTGGGCTGGGGCAGAACTGACCCTCAAACGCTGTGTTTTATTGTGTGACTTCCGAGATGGAAAAAGAGCTGGGGATCTGTCATTGGTACCCTCCTGGCCCAGCTCCGGTGTGTCTTAGTGCTTTTTCCCCGAAGGTGGACCTTTTATTGTCTGTTATGTGAAATCAATTTTTATAATGCTTTTTCTTTTAAGTCCTTGGCAATGGTTTAGGTATTTTTTTCTTTCCCTCAAAAGAAGAAAAAATGTACTCGTTCACCAGTCTCTGGGTGCCTCCGACTCCCCTTCCCTCTGGGGGGGTCTGTGCTGCAGCCATTTCTGGGGGCAGTTGCCGTGCTCTGGTTCTCTCTAACGAAACGAGGTGAGCTCCTGAGCCTGCCCGAGCCACCTCTGTCCTGCTGGTGGTGTGAAGGTCCCCAGTGATGGTGCTTTCAGTGACCTAAAGCATGTAGTGGTCAGGAGAGACCGACAGCGTGTCGTTCCTGGGAGACCTAAGGCTGCTTGAGCTGAACTGCTCCGTTCTTGGATCCAAGCTGTGCCTCGGGATCTCAGGGCATTTTCAGACTTTAACAAGTTCTTCCAGCGCCCCGTGTCCCCCAGACAGTGACCACACTAATTACAGCTTAACTTCAAGCAGTAGCTGGGTTTCTAATGAGTCTGCCACACTTAGAGTGCTCTTTGACTCAGACCAGTGTGTGAGTTCATTGAGCTGAGCTGTCGTAGTACGTGTTATAATTGGATGCTTTTATTTTTGACAGTTTTCTAAATACAGTCTTCCAATTACAGCACTTCAGAAAATGGGTAATTTAATTGTGTGCTTTAATTAGATCAAATGCTCTGCCACCAAATCATTAGTATAAAAAAGCATGACAACTTTTGCTTGTGTTTTGTAGCCTTAACCGAGCGAAGGGACTGCAATTCAATTACTCTCTATAGAAAGACAGCATTTAATTAATAAGGAGCTGGGCTGCTGGAGAAGTGTGAGGAAACGGAGCCCGAGAGAGACCTCGTGTGTTGGTTCCAGGTGATGACAACCCAAAACGGGTGTTGGGGAACGTGACCTCTCTCAGCCCCCGAGGGTGGTCCTTGCGTTGTTTTCTGAGCAGCAGTGGCTGGAAAAAGGACAAATGGGGGTTTGGTTCTGTCCCCTTTGAAGCGTAGGTTCACTGTTTCCATCAGCCGATGTCTGTGCAGCGTGGCCGAGGACATGGCAGCCACCTGGTGAGTGGGTCTGGGGACAGCCCCAGCCCCAGAGTAACTCTCTCTTGGGCTGTGGGTCCTTCCCCTGCCCATCGCACGCGTAGTCGTGCCCGTGCTGCACTCGTGCCTTGCAGGAAGCGACACAAGGTGGAAGTTGGGTGGGGTGGAGGGGAGGGATGTCAGCTTCCCCATTGCCAATATAAAAAGAAAGTCCTCATTTCCAGAATGACCGTTGTGTTTGAAACTGGGGCTGTAGAAGGAAGGATTCTGTTCTCACCTGAGTTCCCGTCGCTGGTGGAAGCGAAGCAGGGGCTGCAGCTCTGTTTGGGCAGGTGGTGCTTTAACAACTTCCCTGCCGAGTCAAAGCCTGCAATGATTTTTCTTTGGGAAAGGGAAAGCCGTGGTGACTGGATTAAAAATATCAACTATGTTTAGTATCTAATGGGCTGCTCCAATGACCTGCTGTGGCTGGGAATGTGGAGCTGGTGATGAATGGAGAACTAATCCAGGCAGAAAATAACCCCAGTTCAATAAGCAGCGTCCCAGCTGGCACCCTCTGCGACAGCTCCTGTCACCAGTACGTGCTGTGGTGCGTGGGGGCAGAACCCTATTGATCAGAGGAACTGAGAGCCTCCCGTTGTCTTGGGGCACTTGTAACAGATCTGCTCCAGCCTGGAAGCTCGTGCTCCCCCAGGGATGGAGCAGGCACAAAGGAAGGGGTGAAACCAGCCCAGCCAGTGGCCCAAGATGAGGCTGTGCTTTGCAGATCAGAACGAGAGCTGGGCTGTGCTTCCTGGGAGTGTAATCGCTGTTAGTGTGGTTCTCTTGAAGGCGGGAGAGTCGATGTCTTCCACATCCCTGTGATATGAGCTGTTCACAGATTTCTTCCCGAGTAAGAAATGGTAGGAATGAATTTTGGGAACTCTTCCTGCTATTCTTGCTTCTGCTGATTTCCTGGGTGGCATTGTGCCCATCGTGGGGAAAAAAAAAAAAAAATCTCAGTGTTTTAGCAGCCCTCTGAAGGGCGGCTCAGATGGGGAACGTAGCGTGAGTTTAACAAATTTGCAGTGTTTTGAGCTCCAGGATAGAATGGGCTGCAAAAAAGCAACACCATCTCTCGCGCAGATCCTGCTTAAAGCACAGGTCATCCCGTTAGCCTCTCCTGCCTCAGGAGTTAAGATGGCATCCTGGGACATAAGCAACTTATTTTAGGCTTAGGTTAAGAAGGCATCTGCCAGGAATAATTAGAGGGACCACAGAAACGCGTTGTGTTGCTGGAAACATGGACTGCCTGATGGCCCTGCTCTTCTCTGCTCGGTCTGGAAGGTGCGCTCCCGTGGCAAAGCCAGCAGATGTCTCGGGGTCTGTTCATGGCAGCCCCCTCTGGAGCAGAGTCTGCCTGGAAAAGCCGGGATAGAGGAGGGAAGCAGGCAGTTACTGCTTTAGGCTGTTGTGTAGATGCCATTGTTTGGCCCCAGCGTTAAAGGAGATGAAAACTAGAATATGCTGCAAGGGAACAAATGCTGAAAAGTGCCACCAGTTCTTGGCGTTCTGCTGTAACTTTTTTTATCCATGCGGTTTCAGAAAAGCTTTCCAGCTCCCTGGGGATCCTTCCTCCTGCTACTGAAATACTGCTGTGGGGATGGGGGCAAGCAGCAGCTGTTAAATAGTGCATGCTATTAGCATACTATATTGTTTGGGGACTGAAGTTAGAATAACAGAAACTTAGGGGAGGGTGATGGGGGGCTCACTGTCACATCGGGTGCAGAGCAGCCGGGGCGTTGGGGGAACAGGCTGCAGTTCTTCTGCTGGGGGGTTCCAGGCTTTTTGTAGCCACTTCAGAGTATTATCCTGTTTCCATCATGTTTGTGAGACCTCCAGCTTAATTCCCGTGGAGTTGGCATCCTGTTTTGGGTCTGATCACGGAGTTGCAGCTGGTCATTGAGCAGAAAAATCTTCTGGTGGGTTTTTTGCCCCCGTTGGGGGGCTGGAGGAAGATGGGTTCCTGGGGAGGAGCAGCCCAGCTCGGGCTCTGCTCCTCCAGTGTGTGATGGCAGGTACCAGTGCGTGGGCCCGAGGAGTGTTTAACCCTGAATCGTCCTTAACTCTGCCTCCACGTATATGGTGATGGAGTACTGTGTGTGCGGGATGCAGGAGATGCTGGACAGTGTCCCAGAAAAGAGGTTTCCAGTGTTCCAGGCTCACGGGTAAGTCCGGTTCTGTTCCTTGGGCTGCTGTAGCCTCTCTCCGCTGGGCTCTGGGAATTCAATCTGCTCTGTTGCTTTGACTGGCTGCACGTTAACCCGGCTTTGTGTAATAACTGCATCTTTCATATCCAGTGAAAAACTACTGAAGTGATGGCAGGGACAGCCCTTAGATTCTGGGAAGAGAAAAACATCTTCCTATTGAATTTTCTGTTACTCTTGTTTTGCGTCACAAGATCCGTGACGGCCCTTCCAGCCCCTTTCCTGCCACTCTGGCGTGTGGGGTCGGAATCCCCGAGGACTTGCCCAGTCTGAGGGGAGGTGAGCCCTGCAGGTCGGTGTCAGAGGAGAGGTTAACCCCTTCGGGTGGGTTAGGGCTTGGCAATGCCCAGCCTGAGTGGTTGGGCAGTCCATAGGCAGGATCAGCTGCAGCCCCTTTCACTCCGCGAGTAAAGGAGCCTCAGAGTCCTGGAAGCAGCTGCAAGAAGATTGGCACGTATCTCAAATCGGTGCAGACCAGCAAATCTGTGGTAACTACATCATTTTATGGTCATACTTTCATTTTACTTAAAGGTGTCTGAGATTACAGATTGGGTATTGCTTCTGGATATTATGAGATAAGAAACTTGCCTGCACAGTTGTTGCCGGGCTGTCAGCGCTTGTTACGTTATGGTAATGCCCCACACGTAGTCTCTGCCCTTAAGTACAGGAAAACACCCTTCCTGGCGGAAGGGAACTCATGGTGTAACTTCACCGTGGCTAAAGCAGCGTTCACTCGGGTCTGTGCCAGCCTGGGGCTCGGCATTACAAAATACAGGGAGCTGTGGAGAGGGCTTTGGTGTGGAGCAGCCCCGTGCTGCGGTGGCGGGGACCCTGCTGCACAGCCCTGGCAGGGAACGGCGGACTTTGGCAGAAGATGAAATGCCATTTATTGCACCCCACACTTCAATCTCAAGTTCCTCATCCAACGTAAATGTATTTCTGACTTGTACCCGGTAACCCGGTAGTTCCTGTAGTCACGGTCTATGGAAGTGCTTGACTTTTTCTCCTCTAACTCTTCCTGCAGGTACTTTTGCCAACTTATAGACGGCTTAGAATACTTGCACAGCCAAGGGATTGTCCACAAGGATATAAAACCGGGGAACCTCCTGCTAACAACCAATGGGACACTAAAAATATCTGATTTAGGCGTAGCAGAGGTATGTGAGAAGGGCAGCAAAGTCAGGAATGTGGGAAGCGTGACATTCTAGATACAGGTCACCTTTGTGGTGTCGGTTGGTTTATTGTGCATTTAGGCTTTTGCTGTTCCACTTGCAGAGGGCTCTGCAGTGACTCCGAATATTTATTGCAATTGGCAAAACACTCCTTGACAACAGCCCACAGCTTCCATCCAGGAAGTGTATAGAGGAATTCATCATCTTAGACAAACCCAAAAGTGTGGTGAAAAGGCAATAAACTATTTAACTTTATCCTCTTTATTACCTGAAGAGTGCCCTAGTTTGGGAGGAGAGGGGCAAGAGTGTCACTGTTGGTGTGTAGTTGCTGCAGTGGCACCTTCTCACGCTATGTAAGCAGATGTTCAGTAGCAGAGTTTTCCCCTGTTTCCCCAGATGAAATTTTTCTAACGGCTACGCTTTGCCGTGAAGGTTTGGAGCTAACGTGTCCCTTGTGCCGCAGGCGTTGCATCCCTTTGCGGAGGACGACACGTGCAGGACGAGCCAGGGGTCGCCAGCATTCCAGCCGCCAGAGATCGCCAATGGCCTTGACACCTTTTCAGGCTTTAAAGTAGACATCTGGTCCGCGGGGGTCACGCTGTAAGTGCCCGTGCAGCGTCCGGGTGTTGTCATTGCGGAACTTAGCCCCCCAGACAGCTCACTCCTCTCTGTCTGCTGTCATCGCTGCCCTGCGGGGTGCTGTCGGGGGAGCAGGGGGGTGTGGGGGGCTGTCGGTCCCCCCTTTGGATGGGGTTATGTTCCCCAAAGTGCCTGTAATTCTGCAGAAGGTAATCCTTACTCCCGGTGCGTATCTGCCAGCCCCTTCCCAGCATCAGAGATGCACAGCAGCTGTAAGAATAGAAACCACAAGTATCTCTAGTATTTATTTTTAAGTTTCCTCCGTCCCAGCCTGTCGGGGAGGTGTCGTGGTGGTTTTGACTCATGTGAATGAAGAGGCTGTGATAAAGGAGGGCTAAGTTTCAAGAGGCTTTTCAAATCCTGTCAAATATTCATCTTTTATTTTCCTCTTGGCTGCTTTTGGTTTATGTACTCACGTAAGAGCTGAGCCCCCATTCTGTGTGCGTTTCCTCATTCGGCTTCTCCTTCTGCCTTCACAGATACAACATCACGACGGGTCTGTACCCCTTTGAAGGGGATAATATCTATAAGTTATTTGAAAACATCGGGAAAGGCGACTACACAATTCCAGAGGATTGTGGTCCTCCGCTCTCAGACTTATTGAGAGGTGAGTCTCCCAGAGGACCCCAAAAGTGCGGGTGAAATCTGTGGGTGCAGCATGTGCTCAGCTTGTGCGGTGCCAGGGAGAGCTTCACTCCCCATCCTGGGGGTACAGCATCCCACAGAAAGGGGGGGTTCTGCTGGTGAACCCTGTGGTCAGGCTCGGAGCGATCCTTAACATTGTCTTCTTGAGATACACTAGGCCCTGAAGCAGTCACTACTCTGTAGAATTGGTTCTTACATGATGTTTCTTCTGCTCTGGGAAGCTTTTAAACCTAAAGACAAAGCCCACAAGAGACTAAATTTAAAATGGCATCAGAGCACATTGATGTGGTTTTGTGAGAACACTCAGTTAAATTTCTTGCCCAAACTTTCTGTAATGTGAGGTACTGAGTCCTCGGGTTCTGCTGTCCTTCCTCGTCAGCCTCTGCTCTGAATTTATTCACTTCATTCCCTGTTGTCATCTCCTTCCCCCCAAATTTCGAGTTGCCAAGGGTATTGGGGCAAAGTGACAAGTCCCTGCTGTCACCCCAGGGCCGTGCTGGAGCCAGGGTGGCACTTTCAGGGTGGCAGGAGAGGGCTGTGGGTTTTGTCTGGGTTTGTGTGTTCCTGTCACTGAGGCAGTTTGGGGTTTAGCACTGAGCAGTCTCTCCCTTTGGAAGCTGGCTGGGAGGGCAGTGGTTACGGTGACCATCCCTCGGTGGTGCCCGTCGGGCAGCGCAGAGGATGCGATTCCAGGGGGTGGGATCCTGCCCAAGCTCTGCTGCCCCACGGCTGCGGTGGGGGCTCCCCAGCCCTCTGCTCAGGGTCACCCTTGTCCTTAGCCCTCTGTGACACCTCAAACGCAAAATGACGTTCCCTTCTTTCAGGTTTATATTTCCTACCTTTTGCTCTGCGTGGGGGGGGAGGTCAGTGTGGTCAGGCTTCTCGGAGTAGGGGTGTTAGTGCCCAGCGGGGGTTGTGTGTGGGTGTGTGTGTGTGGTGCCATGTCCCCTCTGATGCTGGTGCCGTTTGTGGCCAGCCAAAAAAAAAAAAGTTAACAATTTCGAAGCATTTTACGGCCACACTTTGTGGCTCACAGGGCAGCGGTTGTGCCTCGCAGGAAAGGTGATGCTGCCCACGGGGAGCCGAGCCGTGGGTCGGGGCCGGTGCAGTGCTGGGGACGTGGGTGTCCCCACTCGGTGGCAGCAGATGGTGCTGTGTGTCCAGGCTCTGCCTCTGCGGGGGCTCCCGTGGCCCTGGGGGCTGCCAGACCCCTGACAGCCCGCCCCAGGGGGGCTGGTTTAGCTTGTCTGGCCCCGTGCCAATTCTGAACCTATTTCCATGTGTTTTAAAAAGCGTTAACAACCTGTAACAGCTGTGGGAGAGGCAAAGCCTCAAACTGCGGGAGGCACAGCACGTCCCCGGGGTCGGGATGAGCCTCTCGGCTGCGCTTGGTGTTGGACCCTGGGGAAAAGGAGTGTGACCAGTGTTTCTCCTTTCTTGTCCCGAGGATATTGATGCTTAAAAATCTTATGCTTCACTAGCAGAATAACTCCCTCTTTAGTTCTTTCCATCCCCTGGATGAGACCTGGAGTCAGAATCTCCCACTCTTCCTTCTGCCCCATTTTAAAGGGAGGAGCCTTTTACCTGATGCCCTTTGTCCAAGGCTGTCCATCTCTTCCTTCATCCCTCCTGCTCTGAACTCTGCAGAGATGCAAGTGGAGCTGTTTTCCTTCCCAGCAGAGTAGCTTGCTGGGGGAGACGTCTGCCTTTCTCTCAAATTAACCCTTTCTTCCGGGGTGGTGGGAGGCCCTGAGGATTCCTCTTGCTGTTCTCCCTCCGCCTCACCTGAGAGCCCTCTCCCACCCCTCATCTTGTGGGATGCAGCCATTACACAGTAGAAGCTGGCAAGGCCTCCTGATGCTGTCCTTGTTTGGCCTGACACACTTTACTTTTTCTGTGGGGGACGCATGGGGACTGAGTTACAGCCCCAGATCCTCCGCGCTGGGGGCACTAAGCATCTCCCCAGCCTGCGGCAGGCGAGGGCCGAGCCCTGCGGAGGGGCCGCTACGTAGCCATGGAGACATACCCCGAATGCTTTATTTAGTTCATGTTTTTCCTTCAGAACATCTGCATTTCCTGGTAGGTGCCTGCTCCTCCTGCAGAGGCTGAAGCTGAATCACGAGCCAGCGGATCAGAGACCGTGAATGGCTGGTGCTTTGGCTCCTGCAGCTCGGCTCCATCTCCCCAGGGACGTCGTTTCGCCTTCGTGGGGCTTTTAAGAGGCTCCGGGAGCACTCTGCGGTGCTGCAGGCGTTTGTGCTGGGTTTATGGTGAGGAAGGCTTCGGTGTGCTGCAGAGTGCTCGTTTCCTCTCCGGCTCTGAGTGCTGGGCTGATCACAGCCCTGGCCGGGCTGCGAGGCGAGCACGCGATATCCTTCTAAAGGGGTTTTCTGTTCTTCTGTTGACTGCTTTTTCTAGTGGTTTTTTACCCACGCCCCCCCAAGCTTGTTTTTATTTCTTTGTTCCTCTTTCCAGATGAGGCAGAATTTAGAGGACTGAAAGCTTCTGTGATATTTGGCTGATAAAGAGACTTACATGAACAGTGTATTTCAACAGACTAGTTGGGGTGCTGCTCCTCTTGACTCCCTAATCAGGGATGAAGCTTTATTTATACCCGTCCCTGGGTAGAAAAGAGAAGGGCTAGTGCTCTTCTGGCTTCTGTACACGCAGTCAGGAAAGATGTGTCAGAGTGGATGCATTTATAAATAGCTGAGAGGTTCTTGTGTCACCATCTGCACGTGACTTATCAATTTGTCCTGTTTGCTTCTGGACAAGAAAAATGTACCAGCTGAGCTTTCCTTTCTCCTTTTTGAATATAGTTCTACTGAAAGAGAAAGCTCTGAGGCTGCAGCCCCTGCGGGAAGCATCTGGATTTATTTCCAGGCTTTGCTACAGATGTAATGGCCAAGTTGGCTGTTTCTCAGGGTTTTGTTGTCTCGGTTCTGTAGTTGTAGAAGGGGCTGTAGTCTCGGCCCTGACCTCTCACTGCAGAGGATTTTGTCCCGTCCGAGGACAGTGGGAGGCTTTGATTCTGTGGTAGCAGGGAGTCCCCGGGCTGGTGTCTATACCTGGCCCTTGGCAAGTCCTTCTGAGTGTGTTCCATCCCGGGCTGGAGGTTTGCCTGCAGAGGGAGTTCGTGGTCAGAACGCCTGGCTCTGCCTGTGGAGGATGGAGAGGGAGAAAGTCCTGTCTCATTTTTGCAAATTGCACTTATACTGCCTTTATACCGGTTGTTTTAAATGTTGATAAGAGTTGGAGACTGAAGTGAAATCCAGGCTGAGGTCGCTGATTCCTGCTGTCCGATTCCTTCCTGCTCCTCACACCAGACACCTGAAGTGGTGCTGTCTGTGAACAACCAGAGGCCGTGTCACACGCTGGGACCGGTGCGTGTTGCGGAGCGTGGAACTGTGTGGGCTGGAGGCTGGAAGGAGCTCAAGACAGGCTCGTCGTCTCTGCTTTCCGGATTGCTCCTTGCCATGATTTGGGAGGGTGGGAGAGTGCCCACGTGCCGTAAGGGGCACAATGTCCCCTGCCCGGGCACAGCGAGTCCCTCGGAAGTGCCGCGGGAGCAGAGGTTGGAGTTGGGCGTCCTGCTGCAGCATCGCCCTCTTTTCCAGCACCTCGTCTGTGCCAGCAGATAAACTGCGTGAGCTCTTTACCCCAAATGGCAGAGGGAGGCTGTGGCTGCCGTGGGCAGGCTCCGCGCTGGCTGGGGAATGGTCCGGGATGTTTCTGTCTCGCCGGAGCCGCTCCTCGGCGCGGGGCTCCAGCCACGGAGCTGCCGTCGGTGACTCACGCAGCCGAGCACATGAGTGTGCATCTTTGGCCATTGGACTTCCCGTTTTCTTTCAGACGTTGCCCAAAATACGGTCCTTTTTCATTATAGTAAATATTCTTTTTGCTCAATTATCTTCTTTATGCCTTTTTAATTGCCTGAGAGTCCCGAGCAGCTCTGCACCACCACTACTTGTAACCGGTGCTGTTAGGCCTCTTCATCATTTACCTTAGAACTTCATCCTCTGCTTGTACCAGTTTAATTCGGTAAATGCCTTAAATTTCTTCGTTAGCCCTGTCGCTCCTCAAACAGTGCTGGAGTTACTGCCTGTTTGTTGTTTCTGCTGGTCAGAGCGAGCTGCTCACGAGGGTGTCCCGGCTCCTCCTCGTCAGCCCCTGGTGACGCTGATCCCAAAGTGCCCCCTGCACTTCCCAGCTCTGGGAGGAGCTTCTGGCTGGACCTGCCTGGGGCTGCGGAAGTTTATCCTGAACTTGAAAGCTGGATTCCAAAATCACCTGGAAATGTGGTCTTTAAAGAAACTGGGGGTGTCCTGACTGACCTAATGAGCTCACGGAACCAGCACTTGCTCTGCTGTCTCCTAGGCTTCAGGCAAGATCTCTGTGCAGTCCTATCCCTTTAAAGGAGAAAAAAAAAAAAGCCAACACATTTGGGCAGCTCAGCTGTGAAACTACTCTCTAATAATCTTATTAATAGGTCATTTAATTAGGTGTGGGATTTTTTATTTCTCTGAGCCACCTTCACGACTTGTTTTCCAATTATTACTTCTTTTCTTGTAAGGTGAGGAGAAATTATGCCTGAACATGAGAAAACCCCTTTCTGGTGTGGGTGGTTGAGCTGGGACAGGTTGCAGGGGGGGCTGGAGAGTTTCCATCCTTGGAGATGTTTGAGACCCAACTGGACACAGCCCTGGGCTGACCCTGCCTGGGGCAAGGGGTGGGCTCCAGTGGTCCCCTCCAGCCTCAGCTGCTCCGTGACCCCAAGAAGGCTGAGGGATGGCCACAGACACGTGTTGGGGTGCAGAGCAAAGCAGGGACACACATTGTGAGGACCTTGGTTGTGGAGATGGCCCTAATAAAGGCTGTGTTCAGTGATAAACCAAGAATCATTTTTTTTTTAGCTATAAGGGAGTTTGTTTCGTAGTACTGGCTGACGAAAGGAGGGCTTTGCCCAGTGTCAGTTCATTAGCAATGGCCTCTGCCACATCTGGCTGGAGCTGTAGCTGCAGCCGGGGCTGCTCGTTCGCAGGGCTTTGGCCTGTCCTGGGGAGAAGGTACCAGAGATCAGGAACCACTCTTGAGGTCTGGAGCTCGTGAGCAGGGGGAGCTGTGCCGTAGCTCCGGCTGAGCTCAGCCCCTGTGGCTCCAGTAGAGGAGGATGGTGGTTTTCATGGTCTCGACGAGGCAAGTCTAAGTTTCCGGTGTGCTCTGTCTGACGTGCTCTGGGGAGTTGGGCTCTGAAGGCTCCCGTGCCTTGAGTTCACGAGGGCAGATGCCTGTGATGCACTTGACCCTCTCTAACCTGGAGGGGTCTCCTCATGTTCCTTTAACCTGCTCCATAGTGACCCCATCGGCCCTGGAGCTGTTAGTGCTGTCATCAGCAGGGATTGCCATGGCACACCGTAGTTTGGTTTCCAGGGGGGAAATAACCTCAGTCCTTCTGTGCTGTGCCTCTTCGTTGCCTGTGTTCGTTACGGTTAGTGATGTGATCCAAACGGAACTGACAGGGAAGATGTTCCAGATCAGCTTTTGTTGCCGTGTGTGCTGGGGGTGATTGATCTCCTCCGTTACGTCTGGTCAGCAGCACTGCAGCACCTCATCTGGGAGGGCCTCGTGAATTCTTACCTGAACTCCAGTGTCCCTTTCCAGCCCTCCCTTCCAAAGGGTCCATCCAGATGGATCTCACACTCCTTGTGTTTTCCCTGTGTCCTCGTGCTGCTCTCCCTGGTGCTCTGCACTGTTTGCTCCTGTCCTGACTTTCTGAACATCCCTTGACAGTCTGTTCTGCTTCCCAGCCTTTCTTCTGGCTGGTAGCTGGAGGCAGGGTCCTCCTCTTCTCTTACCAAAACCTCACTCCTGGTGCTACCTGGGTGGGAGCAGCAAAGGGTAGGTTACTCCTGGTAACGTGCAGAGTGGGACTTTGTTCATGTTCATTAGATGAATATGTTCTTGGAACCTTCCCTGAAGAGTATCTTGGGTGCTGCTGGCTGAGGCTCGTTATGTCCCGTTGGCTAGTTTCTGAAGAATCTGACAAAATTTGCTATTTCCCTTCTGTTGTCAAGCTTTCTAATGAGCGTGGAGCGGAGCGGGAGCCTCCTGAGTCCGTTGGAGGAAACTTTCCCTCTCTTCTCACCCCCACCCTGATGATGCCTGAAATCAAACCCCTGTTCAGGGCAGAAGGATGGACAGTAGGGTTATTTTTTATCAGTTCTCTCCAGCTGTACTTCCAGAATGGAATTCCACTAGACCAGAGCTTCTGGGGTGCTGAGCACCCGGATATACACGGTGCCCGAGGCTTTGGCTCTTCCGTGGAGGAAGCTCAATAGTGTTATCTGTGAAATGCAAAGTCTTGGTGCTCTTTGCCCAGAGACACTTGGACACACAATCCAGGGCTGTCCCAGCCTCTGTCCCTGCAGTGGAAAGGAGGAAAAGGTCACAGCCACTCTGCGGGTGGGGACACTGAGGCACAGACCTGACCAGGGAGCGTCAGCAACGGGGCCGGGGGTTTGGGCTGAGCTTCCCAGGACCAGGTTCCTCCTGGAGGTAACGGCTCCCAAAGCTGCCACCAGGACTGGACCCACCAGTTGATGCTGGGGGCGGGAGGAGGGAGGGAAGGGTAGAGCTTTGTGCCTCCTGGCTTCAGCTTGGCTGAGAGCATCTGTGATCACACCTGGACATTTTTTTTTCTCCTTTTCAGGGATGCTTGAATACGACCCAGCCAAGAGATTTTCAATACAGCAGATAAGGCAGCACAAGTGAGTGTTCGGCTTCTTCCTATTAGTCATTCTCTTTCTGCTTCTCATGCTAATGTACCTGTGCTACTGCTCTCAACTCCTTTTTCCTTTTGACAGCAGACACATGGAAGTCACTAGATCTCCTTCCTCCAGCACTGCTGGAGCTCTGGCAACCTCAACTTGGCTTTTTTCCTCCTATTAGAGCATCCGGTTGAAGCATTTGAATTGCTAACCGGTAAACAATGAATATGTTGAAAATATGTTTCTAGCGTGACTGGTTCTGGATAATTAAGGGTTCTGGCTAATTTTTTCAGAGGTCAGCTGGTACTAATGGAGCAGAAGAACAGGGGTTCCTTGAAGCTGGGTTATTGAACTAGGACTGTTCGGTAACATGTGTTAGTTCTGGTTTTCTGGACAGTCTGGTGACAGAAATATCCCTTGGCATTTGCTCCATATGGAATCAGTATGTGGAGAAGCATTCCAGGACAATAGGAAATCTTTTTTTTTTTTCTTTCTCTTTAATGTCATACTCCTCCCTCCCCCATATCCTTCCCCTTTATCCTTGCCATTGTCGGGGGGGGCAAAGGCCCCGTTATCTCTGAGGGTTTTTTTGTTTTTGTTTTTGTTTTTTTTTTTTTTAAAGGATCTGTTTGAACATGCTGCCTCTGAGCAGAGATTTCCTGGGCGGATAAAAGTACAAGAACAAAAAGCATCATAAGGATGCTTCGTCGCGGAGGCTGCATTAGCTTATCTGCTGTTTGCATGGGAAGTGCTTCTGAGGACACGGGGGCTGCGGCTGGACCCCAGCTGCTCCGCGAGCTCCGGGCAGCCTCGTCAAAAGGGGGCTCTGATGCTGAAGGTGGTGGCCATGCTTTGTGCTGCCCTGCAGGCAGGAAGAGCACTATTTTCTTGTCATATCTCTGGGAAAGAGCCGCCGTGCGCTGTCAGACAGTGGTCCCTGGTAGATGCTGTGGCACAGGAGGCATCTGCAGGAACCAAACCTGCCGGGCTGGAACCGCGCTGGAGCTCTGTGGAGAGCAACCACCACCTACCCCTGGCGCAGATCAAAGAGGCTGGGGAGGCAGGGCTCGTGTAGCTGCCTGGTCAATTAATTAAGCAGTCAGGCTGGCTCTTTTCATGGCAGCCAAGCCCCGTGCACTGGTGGTTCCACTGGCTCTGGGAGAGGATAGGAGCAGGAGTTTGCTTTCCAAGCCCCTCATTGTCCATGCACATGGCTCCCGGTGACACTGGGCTGTTACAGAGGCTGCTCGGGGCTGGCATCTAAACGCTGCCTGGCATTAAAGCACTGCATAGAGCTGGTCCCCAAAACAAGGGCTCCTGCTGTTACCCCCTGTCCTCCCCTCTGCCAGGGAGACTCGGGCTTCAAGCTGGAGAGGGAAGCACCGTTTTCTTCTGTAGGTCGTGGTGGGGTGGGGATCAGCTCCCCACGCAGGCAAACCCTTGCTTTGCAGTAAGTGCTATAAAGAAACGTGGCAGGAGTTAACTCTATGGTGTTGAGAAAAGCACTGACAGCGCTTTCTTTCCTCTGGATGCTGTGGGTCCAAAGGCTGCAGTGACCTGCCCCGAAGCTCAGGGAAGTGGTGTTGGTTCATTGGTTCTCTCTCTCACTATCTGCTGGGTATTTGAGCTCGTTATCCCATTCTGTACACTTGATTTTATACTTCTCCCATGTGGCAGCCAGTTTTTGCGTCAGCTTTGCCCAGCTGGAAGCAGAGAGGTTTCTCTGGAGACCCTGCCCATCGTTAGAAAGCAGGAGAAACTGGAGCACTTTTGTGGCATGGGGTGCAATCACCAGTCCCCGGGCACGGTCACTGGGCACAGTCACCGGTGCTGAGGCTTTTCATCCCAGAGCACGGAGAGGGGCTGGAGAATGGCTCTACCTGCGAGCACAGGAGCATTTCCAAGGCTTAGTCTCTTATTAGTTTGCTGTGAGCTTAGCCAGTGCTTCTTAACAGGCTTTTCTCCCCTCTTAGTAATTGCCTCCTTCCTCCTGCTGTGCCATCCTAATAATTACATCAAGCACAGCAGAGCCCGTAGCCTTGGGCTTTGGATGTGTCTGTCCATCTCCTCTCTGCGCAGGAGCATTGTGGTAAAGAATCCAACGTTTGCTTCTCTTTAAATAGAAGAGCAGCTCAGCCCTTATGCGCAACCTGACCCTGATTTTTTTTATTATTTTTTTTTAAATTGAACAAAGCAATGGGAAGGATGGCAGGTGGCCATTCAGGTATTTGTCAGAGGGTTTTTTAGAAAGCATTTCAGTAAGAAAAGAGTTGATTTCTAGCATCCTTAGATTTCTAGTGGGGGGGGGAGTTATAGTCATTAATGATTTGGGGTTTCTCTACACTCCTCCCACAAAAGCCTGTGCTCAGGAACTGGGCTATGGAGGCATCAAGTGACTTACCTGGGCTGCCCTGCTGAGCGGGGTACGGCCCCAAACCAGGCTCACCCGGTGCCTTTCCATGTGGCTGGAAGTCTCCTTTCGTGTCTCGGAGCTGCTGTTACTGGTGACTTGCTCGTGCAGACAGTTGAGAGTATCCAAGTTACATCAAACTCATGTTTCTGGACTTTGTTTTGATCCAGCTGGACACAGCTACATTCTCTTCTCTTGCTTCCAGAGGCTTTTCAGACCTAGTCAATCCTGGGAGCTGTAAGTGGAAATGAATTAAAACTCTCTCAGCCCATCATCCAAGAGGTAGGAACTGCCAGAGGCCACCCCCGAGTACCAACGGCAGAGCCTTGGAACCTGCTCTTCTCAGAAGGCTCTGGATGAGACGACGGTCAATGGAAAGCTTTCACAGATCACCTCAGTGAATATCTGGCACTCCTGGGGTCGGGCAGTGAAGAAAAGCTGCCAGGAGCCAGGGAGTTCACAACCTGCTCCCCACAGACTATTCACTGTCTCCTCTCTATCCCGTGCTTTGCTGAAGGGCTTAATGCTCATACACTGCATTTTGTAACTAATTCACTGACCCCGCTGCAGCACTTAAAGTGATGAAGTGGATGCAGAATTCTACCTCTGTCCCTTGTTTCCAAGGCAACCATCTTGCCTTCCTTCTCCAGGAGTGTCACACTTAATTTGTGCAGTCATAGATACCATTGCAAGGGTTTAGAGCAAGACAAGGGAAGGCACTTCCACCTTTTATTAGTGGAGGTGCAAATTAACCTGCCGGGGCTCATGTCTCACGCTGACTGTGCCACCGTCCCGGGTGCTCTTGTCCTCGGGAGGGTAGTTCTGGGTGCTCTGCCATGGAGCCTCTGGAAATCTGGGTGTGTATCACCTTTGTGGGTGCTAGAGCTGCTCCTTGGCTTCCCTGCCTGAACTTGAGGGAGCAGGAGGGGTTCCCCATAACTTCTGCTGTGGTGTGTGATGGGCTTTTCCTGTCCCCGGTGTCTTGTGATGTCCTCCCTGCAATGGGACACGCAGAAGACCTCTCCTCCTCTCCTTTCTTGCCCTGGCTCTGGCACAGGGGAGGAGTCTTTGGTTCTTTACCCACATTCTGCAAATGGATTTCGTGCTGCAGCTGTGTGGTGTGTGAATGGAAGTCTCCATCCCTGCACAGAGCCGCCTCCTCCTCCTCGGAGTCTGAACGGCGACTTCTGCCCTGGCATCAGCACGGGGGAAAACTGCAGCTCTTACTCATTTCTATTTTTTTATGACTCTGACTTCAGAACTTGGCCATCTCTTGATGTCACCAGAGCTGGAGCAGGGACGCCGCTGCCTGTTTACTGTGTTGCCTTTCCCCAGGGCACACTGTTGTGTGCCTTCCACGTCTGTCTGCGGGAGGGCTGAAGGGAACCAAAGCGCTGTTGGTCACTTCTTGGGGTGACGGTGACCTTCCAGTAAGCTTGGAGCCCTGACCTGGCACAGTGGGAGGTGGAGAATCGTTCAGAACAGACCCTTTCTGGCAGGGTGGGGATCTGCAGCTTGGCATCTGGCTTCAGAGAAAATTGTCCACGTACCAAACAAGTGAAGTGCAATATTTGTGACCTAGAATGGGAAGTGAATTAGCTGTGAGTGTTTGGAAGCTGCAGCTGTGCTTACTGAGTCTTATTTTAACCTTGCTTATCCCAGAACTTGCAAGGAGCAGAGTGATGACTTCTGATGTAAGATTCAAGCATGGAAGCTGCAAACCAGACGGGCTCATTAAGCATCACTCGACCCAGATTCCTCTTTTCATTCAGTCCTTGACCCTTGCTGTCTTATCTCCCCGTAGATTATAGCGACCCGTCTGGATACCACTTCTTAACTGCCAGGAGCACAGTTAATGCTTGTGCCGCTGCTGTCTGGGGTTTGTTCTTCGTAGACATTCTCCATGAGCTTGTGAAGCAGTAAGAAATTATCTCCTTATTGCTGCTCCCCTCCTTCCTTCTCGCGGGGCCGGGAGCAGCAAAGAAATGTTCCCCAGACCAGGGAGGAATCTGCTCTTCCCGGGATGCTCTGTACCAGGGGCCTTTCGAGCTCAGCCTGTGTTTCAGGGTGAAGGCAGGGTGAGGAAGGACCTTCTCCTCTGCATCGCTGGGGGAGAGTAACTGCTTCTTGGCTTCGTCAGCAGCCAGGGGCCTCCTGAGCCAGATGAGGGCATTGGCTGGAGCCAGTGGGCCTCAGCTGAGGAGCACATCTTCTCTAAGACCACTTAGCAGCAGTGTGAAAAGCAGAATCTCTGTCCCTGCTGGAAAATTGCTTGCCAGGAAATACTCTGCTACTCCATAAAGAATTGCTCAAGGCTCCTTCCAAGAGGTCTTTGATTTTCTTAGAACTTCAATGAATTTCTCTTCTCACTCTGTATCCTCATTACCATATATGCATATGCAAGTATTTGAAATCACCTCCCAGAGGATAGAATCATTATGACTAGAGTACAGTGATTCAGGTTTCTGCTGCTAATAAAAGCCTATTTTTACTCTCCTGGTAAGTAGGACAGAAGGAAAGACAGAGGCAGAGCTGAAATACAGCAAAATAAAAACACCGGTTGCTGTCGATTTCCAGGCTTTCTCCCTTTCAAACGCTCCTTTTGCTGGCAGTCCTGAGCTCATTCCTCCTGTATGCTCCTTAGCTCCCTGGCATGTAGTTTGGATCTCTCCAGCTCCAGTGCCCCTGGCAAAAACAGCTGGTGGCTGCTGGGTCCTCTGGTCTGTGCTGGAGGATCCTGCCGGGCTGGGTCAGCCCAGGCTGAATTTGGCATCTTGGCAGCCGCTTCCTCGGTGAAAGCAGACTCCCGAGGAAAGGAAATGGAATGATTGAATTAGGAGCGCTGTGTGCCACGCACAGCCCCGAGGAAGCCACCCACAGGCCTTGCTGGAACCGTTGGCCAAAATCTAGTTAAGTGGGCCCTGCTCGGCTCCTGTGGCACCTGGGCTGGCCTTTCCCTTGCTTCTTGTGGTGCCGCTGCAGGAACCGGAGCTCGTACCTGACAAATGAGATCTGTGTTCCCCTCCCTAAAATACGCTGCTCCCCCCGCAGCTTCCAGGATGGTCATGGTGTGACTGGGGAGGAGACGCCACAGCAGCAGCTGGAACTGGGAGCTCTTTGGGGTCTTGTCCATCTCCACAGACCCTCAGCAGGGGAGGAGGGGACATGGTTCCCTTCGTGCACTCTGTGATTAATCCAAACAGGGTTCCTTTGAAAACTTACAGGGACCCCTTCCCTCTGTGTCCCTGAGGAGGGCGAGATGCCATCAGTCTCAGAGCAGAGCCTGACTTCAAGCTCAGTCACTACAGAGAAAGAGGTTTTTAAAGATGCTAATTGTGGAGCAGGGCTTCTGGAGAAAGGTTCTCTCCTCTGAATCCCGGCTCATCAGTCCCAGGAGCTCCATTTTCACTTGTTTACCTCCAAACTCCTCGTTTGTGCTGGATGATTTTGTTAGAATGCCACTTTTTTTTTTTTTTTTCCTAAGCCCTCCTGTCAAAGCAATGTAAGACTAGAGCGAAATTCTAATTACAGTTCTGCAGTGCAGGAGGTGCATCCAACCCATGCTTCCTAAAATGAATTTGGAAGGGGAGTGACAAAGCCCAGATGGCCGAGGTCTGTACAAGCTCTGGCTGCGGGCCCTGCTCCCGGTGCCTGCGGAGCCGGAGCCCTGCGTCACACCGGGCTTGTCTGGGGCAGCAGCTCCTCGGGCCATGATGTGAATACGCCGGGAGGGGACGTTTTCAGACCTTGCTCTGCTTTTGGGGTGTGTTTTCAGAGAGGCCTTAAGCCACTTCCTAACGCAGCACCCCTTTGTAGCCTCGAGTAAACTGTGAAAGCAGGAAAAAAGCTTAGAATTCCCGGGCTGTGAGAGGCTCTGAAGGTCCCCGTGTGTAGGGGAGAGGCATCTCGTAATGCTGAGCCAGCTGAGCACGAGAGCAAAGTTGATTTGTGAGGCTTTTCACTGCTTTATCACTGGGCAAAGCCTGGGAGGATTGGGTCCCAGTGCCTCACCTGACACCCGGCCCATGGCGTGGAGATGGGGGGTTCCAAAGTTAGGAGAGCAGGCTGCGGTTCAGGAGATGGTCCCAAACGTGGGGGGTTTGTTGTTTTCTGACCCTTTCTTTGTGTAGAATGGCCCTCCAGGGCAAGGCGTAGGTAAGAGCCTGATGGAGTCCCCCTGGGACAGGCTCCCTGGGCACCCCCTGCCAAAGCCAGCAGAGACCTCCAGTTATCGGGGAGGGAGCAACTGGGAGGCCACAGCCCAACCTTGTCGTTCGCCGGCCACAGGCAGCTGGCTCTTCCATCTGTGGACCGTTGCAGGGACAGCACAGAGCAGCAGGAGGTGCTGGGGCTGGAATGGTGCATTAGAAGTCCCTGGGGCTGGGGGAGCTTCTGTCCCCACCTGCATTCAGAGGATCCCTGGGAGTGTGGAGGCTCCAGCAGTACTTCTGGGGAAGCTTCGGTGCCCACCCACAGTGCTGATAGATGTCCCAGAGACAGCCTGGAGCTGGAACCCTGCTCTGAAAGTACCACGAGAATGTCAGAGGCCACCAATCTGGCTGCTGAGATGCTGATGTGACACGAGCCTGTCGGATTCTCAATCCGATTAAGAACAGCTTTCAGAGCTGCTATCTGCTACTGGGCAGATGGCAGCACCACGGCTGCTGGTTTGGAAGGGAATAGAAGTCCCTTCCCACAGAGGTGGGTTAAAAAGACAAAGTATAAGCATTTTTGCTGTGGTCTTCTTGGAAACTGTCTGTTAAAGGAGTTTGTGAGTAAACACTCTCCTTAAACTGACATTGTGTGAACTTTCTCTGGTCTCATTGTGATGGATTAGCCTGGGCTTGAGCATGGGAGAAGCTTTTCCTTCTCTGGTGGCTTTGACAACCTCTGGCAGCTCTGCAGGTGTGTTTTGACTCAGGGGCAGGTAGTTTGGGATGAGATGGAGAGAACATTCCTGCTCTATTCCTAGCCCTCGGGGGTCCCACACGCCCCTGTGGTTCCAGTTCCCTCACAGCCCGGTAGGGATGTTGGTTCCCCCTCAGATGACAAAGCCCCCAGTGGATGGAGCACCTCGTGGGATGGTGACCTGGCTGCTGGTGTCCCTGCAGTGTTGTCATCAGACAGACCTCCCTTTGCTGGTTATTACACATTAAAAATCCTGCAGCAGCATAAAGCTGGCTGGGAGGTTTGCCATAAACAAACTGCACGGACCTTTGAATATTGGGAATATTGGGGTGGAATGGGACTGTCTTGCAGTGTCAAGGCTTTCCCTGTGCCCTGCGAGAAGCGAAGCTGTGCTGATGAAGCTCTGCTCTCGACTTTTGCAGTTGGTTTCGTAAGAAACACGCTCAGGCAGAGGCTCTGGTGCCCATCCCTCCCAGCCCCGAGACGAAGGACCGGTGGAGGAGCATGACGGCGGTGCCTTATCTGGAAGATCTGCATGGCTACAACGAGGAAGAAGATGACGACTTGTATGACATTGAAGATGATATCATCTACACTCAGGACTTCACAGTACCAGGTAGGAGAGGAGGATGCTGGGATGGGGAGGGCAGAAGCGGTGCTTTTCTTCTTTTTGTCTGTTTAAAGCTTTTTAGGAAAGGCCTCGCGTTGACTATGCGGTGGTGTGAGCGAGCCGTGGTGCTCCGGATGCTGTGGTCCTTGATTTGATCACCCAGAGGGTGCCCCCGGGGCCGGTTTCCTGCCTTCCCCCGGTGCCGGTGGCTCCTGCTCCCGCTGCTCAGCACGCTTCACTTTGGGCCAGTTTTGCCAGACGGAGTTGTTCTGGAGCAGAGCCCTGAAGTGACTCAGTGCTCGGAGTAGATGGCACATCTGGGGAGAAGGTGCTTGTAGCTTTATGCTGAAATAGTGTTGGTTTTTTTCCTGCTGGGGTCCTGGTAACTGTCTGGTTACAGAAGCGCTGGTTGCTTTATTAGGGGTTTCCTGTTGATTTAAGGTAACCGGTAAGTGCAGGGGCGTGTGTGGTTTTAACGCTGCGTTTCTTACGAAGTGGTGATAACCCAGTACCCCCTCTTCTCCGGCCTCTCTGAACCCGTGGCCCACGTGGTGTGCGAGGGGGCAGGGGGGCTGTGGGGACACCAGAGACAAGGCTGCTCCGCTTCACAGTCACTGCCTGGAGTCACCGCCTCGCCGCTGGCAGCATCTTTGTCTCGCTGCCTGCACCAACAGCAACAGGAGTTTCCAGATTAATTGCTCCAGCCCAGTGTAATTGTTTGGGAGGGAAGGTTTCCAGGACTCTGTGTAGGGACGCTGGCTCTACCTTCGGTCAGGGAGCCCAGTACCTGTGACCAACCTTTCCTTGGGATAAGGGAAGCCCTATTTTCTGTAGCTCCAGCCTAAGCAAACTGCTTCAGTTTTTCCGTACTGCTGGCCCGGTGGATCTGAGCAGAAGCAAGGTCTGGTTTTACCCAATCTTGCACAAGAAGACCCTGTTTTTCTCGTGTTTTGGGGGTTTTTTGTCTGATTAGGTAGAAACGGCTTTTTTGAAGCATTGTCATGGGAGAATGAGGCATCAGGCCTTGAATGGGGATAAACCTCAAATTGTACCCAATGCCCAAAATTTCTCTGGGCAACAACTTTGAAGCAAGATGGGCTTCCCAGGCAGCGCCCCTCGAGGGGAGAAGGGAGATGCTGAGTGACATCCCTGGGTCCCCAACAGGGTGGCCACTCGGATGTTCAGCCAAAGGAACATGCAGGTGGGTCGGAGCTGGAGCCTGCCAGGATGAAGGGAGTCTCATCAAAGAGAAAGAGATTTATTTCCAAGTGCTGATTTACTGGTGACGGGCGGGTCATTTATAACCTTTCCTAATAGAACTCCTGTCCCGGTGCCAGCTGGGTGACCTGCAGAGCTCTGTCCTTTGCTCTCTTCTTACACCCCTCAGACTCCTGTGCCAGATTCTGACCGGGGCCAGGCCTTTCCCCACGGCTTAGAAAAGGGAGGGATCCTCTTAAAAAAGTGGGATGGACTGTCTGAAGCACGTACTTGATCACTGGGGCCTTTCTGAGTAGAGAAGCAGGAGAGAAGAGGACTTCCCGGGAGCTTTCCCCGTTGTCAGAGCTCGGCATCTTTCTCTGCCAGGAACAGCCAGTGCGTGCCCGAGACATCGCTCTGCGGCGGTGCTGGGGCTGGAGGCTTGAAAATGAGGGGGCCAGGCTTGAAAATCCATAACCAGCATCACTCGGGTCCTTCTAATTTTACCTTTCCCTTTCTGAACTGGTTTCAGGAGGCAGAAGGAAGGTACGGTGGGTCCGTGTGTGCCCGTAACCTCTGGGAGGGCCAAGCTGTCAGAGCTGGTAACCTCTGGGAGGGCAGATCTGCTGCTCTGAGGACTTGGCTGTCTTGCAGCCCCCCCGAGAGCCCGCAGGGTGGTCTGTGAGCGTGGTGTCGGTGCCGGGTGAGCCTGTGCCTGTCTCTAACGGTGCTCTGTTGCTTCCCTGTGCGTCCCCAGCTGCGGAGGAGGAGGCTGAGGCAGGGCTTAGAGCGCAGAGCACAGCCGCGAGCGCTCAGGACGAGCCGGCAGCGGAGGAAGCCGTGCTCCCGTCGGCCCCGGGCGCAGAAGAGGAGCGTGGAGCTTAGCCTAGGCCCCCCACACAGTGAGTGCCCACGGGGGCTTCCCGTGGCCCGAGCTCGTGGCAGAGGCTGGAGAGAGTGGGATCATCTCCCTGCTGCCCCCAGGCTTCGGCAGGATCCTGCCTCTCTCCAGGACAGCCCTGTTGTTTCAAAAGCAGATAAGTTTGTTCTGCAAGGGAGCCCTCCTTCAGGTTTGGGGTCTGTATTTGTAAGCCCGGGGGAGCTGGCGGGGCTGAGGGCGCTGCAGAGGGAGGCAGTGGGTGACTGTGCTCGGGGTGGGTTTCTCAGCTTGTGGAATCCAGCCCCTTCCTGCAGCCCTGCCCCGGAACGGCGCTGTACCTGTACCGAAGGGTTCCTGTCCTCCCTTCAACTGAAGCGTTCTGTTGCTTTTTAACTCTTCCAGTAGCCATTAGCCTGCCTCCCTGCCCGGTTTAGGCACTTCAGTGGGATTAACAAGTGGCAGCTGAGGCAGATTCACAGCGTTAGGGAGCTGTGGTGTGTCCGGCGGGCACAGAGTGGGTGCCCTTGAGGGTCTCTGACCTGCAGCTGTAAAACCACCGTGTTCTGCCCTTCCTCTGAACACAGCGGAGCAGGAGAGATCCTCTTCCCGGCCGGGTGAGGGCTGAGCTGTATTTAAACCCAAGTAAGAGCTCTCATGTCCGGAGGTGACAGGCAAATTACTGGAAGATTTTTATTTTTTTTTAATTTTCTTTTAAATTTTCGTGGGCAGTTTGTGCTGTTTCAGAGGGATTAGAGCCATAAAGGTTAATTGTGATCCCACAGACCAGCAGTCCCCACGCTACGGTTGGCCCAGGCGGGTGGGCTGGACGTGGCTTTGGTTTAACTGAACTGGGGAATGGCGAGGGGTCGTAACCGTTCCGTTATCTGAGGAGCTATTGCTTCGTTGCTTAGGCAGATAGTGAAATAAAGCGTTACTTCCAGCCGGTCTGCATGTCCTCCTCCAGCACGTGGGTGTTACCTTTTTGAGGAGTCGGTGACTGAGCTGGTTGCGGCCACGAAGGGTGGGTTCTCTGGGGGTCCCGGACACAGCTGGCCAGATGTGGGGCAGAGCTCAGGAAGCCCCCGGGGAACCAGCTGGAGCAAAAGGAGAATTTCTCGATCCTGGATGTTCTGGGGCTGCTCCTGAGCAGCCGTGGCTGTTGGCAGGGCCCTGCCTTAGGAATGTCCTTGGATCTGAACACGTGTGGCTCTTCACCAGCCTGGATTTGGGGACATATTTGAGCATGGGACAAATTCTTCTCCCTCAGAGAAGTCACCTCTGCCTTGAATTGCCCAGGACAGGGCAGAAAGCAGAGTCCCACGTGCCCCCAACCTGCCAGGAGCAGATTTGATCTGGATTTAGGCACCGACCAGTGGAGAACTGGGTCGCTGTGGTGGATCGTTCTTCAGCTTTACCCTACAGCTTCTCATGGGGCTGGGACGGAGCACGAGCTGCTCCCAGGGCTCGTCGGGATCCCTTCAAACGAGGCTGTTACCAAACCCCAAAGGGTCCGAGGGGCTGGTGAGGCAGGATGGGGGGTCAGGGTTTGGCATGGACAGAAACCCCGGGAGGAGCGGGGTGAGGGGGGAGCCCAGCCTGGGCCCCCCCTGCGTTTGCTGAGGCAGGGGGGCCGCTGTCCCACAGAATAAACTTTCATCTGCGTTTTCACCCAAGTCTTCCTGCAGGATCCTTTTGAACTTGCCCAGCTCCACGTGAGTGTTACATTTCTAGCAGTGACGCCATATTTAAATAAAAACTTTAAAAAAAAGAAAGTGTAAATGCCTGCTGCATTGGGTTGTGGCTCCGCTGGGCAGCGAGAGCCCGAGTGACTCAGCGGGGAGTGGGTGTTCGATTTTGGGGGGGGGGGAAGAGAGGGAACCTCATTAAATCTTGCGTCCTTCAGAGGAAGAAGGGGCCCTGAGATCGTGCACTTTTTTATTTTTAAAGCCTCATTTAAAGATTTATGCAGCTCTGTAAGAGCCTTAAATGTTAGGTGGCCCTAGTTCAGCGGGTGTTAAACATCTCACCGGCGGGGAGCAGGGAGGGAGCATCCTCCCCAGCAGCCGCTGCTTTGGGGGGAGGCAGCAGCTGCAGCAGATGGATGTGAGCATCTTCCCTCTTGCTTTTGTGCTGCCTTTCCCATTTAGAAGGCTGCGCTCTGCTTTTTTCCCCTCTGCTTTTTTTTTCCTCCCCTCCCGTTAACCCCTTCCTGCGCCGCAGCCCGTCCCTCCTGCAGAGGCGTAGCTGGATTCGGGGTCTTTGTTTCGCTCTGAGCCTGGAAAATAAAGCCTTTAAGTAGTGCAGGGTGCTCGGAAAGGTGCCTTTCCAGCTGCAAATCAGGGCTGGGTGTTTGTGTCTGACAAACACAGCCATTCGGAAGCTCTTCAGGGTTTTATTTTGAAGCCTTTTTTTTTTTTTTTTTTTTTTGTGCCTGAATGAGCTGGATGGAGCCATTAAGAACTGTGAGAGGTGGCAGGGACCAACAGGCACGTTCCCAACACCTCCCTCAGCCCTCCTCCCATTTATTGTATTTTTAGCCCCGCTCAGTGAGGGGAAGGTGGGATAGGGCTGGTGGAGCAGACACAGCGCTGGGTCACCGGCTTCCGCGTGGGCAGGCAGTTGCCAAGACTCCATCCCGTGTTGAATTTTTATTTTCATTAATTCGAACGTCAGCAACTGTCATTGGTGAAGGAGGTAAAATTAGCTTGCGATTCACCCTCCCTCCTCGGGATCCATAATAGACTCCTGGGACTGTGCTTGGGAAGCAGGGTGGGAGGGGGAGGAGGGAAGAGTCACACAAAAGACAAATGAACTGTTGGGATATAATTTTTTTTTTTTTCCCCAGTCAGAAATGTTAATTGCCTTGGCCTGAGTTCTGCTGAGGGAGGGGAAGAAGTGTTCAATTTTGCTCTGAATGGGGTTATTTGAGGCTCTGCAGCCGTGCAGTTGAGATGTGGGGGGCAGAGAAAAAGCCCCGACCGCTGGGTTGTGGGGTGGCCGGGCTGTGATGCATTCAGGGGTGCCCCACAGCGAGGGCTCAGCTCCCATAGGGGAGACCCCATCCCTGCCAGAGCTCTGGGGCTGGTGTGTCCCCCTCTCCTGGGGGGGCTGCTGGAGCTTGGCTACCACAGCCCTTCCTGGCAACCCCGCGCAGGGGGGCAGAAGCCCATCCATGGGTAACAGTCCATAAGGGCACGTGTGGGAAGAGCTCCCGGGCCGGGCATCAGGGTGGTGGCAGCTCCAAGGCCACCTCCATCCCAGATGGTGGCCCGTGCCAGGGGGCTGGCTTTGTTTCTGGGGGGTGGGAGGCTGGATGGCAACTGGGAGGGGTGTCAGGGCTCCCAGGAGCCAGGGCTGCAGCCTGGAAACTGCCTGCTTTCATCTGGAGATGGGTCCAGAGGGTGATTTCCCAGGTAACGCCAGCTCTGCGGCTCAGCAGCTGCCGGGGGGAGAGCTCTGCTCCCCGCTCAGCCCCCGGGGTCTCCGGTGCTCACGGTGAGGCCATGGAGGTGCTCAATCTCCTGCTGCAATCCCAGGGATGAGGCTTTGCTCTCTCTGCAGCCTGTGCTCCCCATCGGCTCCCACCGGCAGAGGGGCTGGGGGCTGCGCGGGGAGCCGGGCTCCTGCCACCTTCACCACTTCGGGTCTCGGGGAGGCTGATCCCCCTCCCCAGCCTGAGCCCTCCAGGGAGAGGAAGGTGGGTACCGACGGTGACTTTGTCTGGCCAAGGTGTGACCCCCACGTCCGTCCCCTCAGCTTTGGTTCCCAAAGGGCTCTTCACCCCCGGAGGGAGCTGCCAAGGATGGCGCAGGAGGATGGGACGGGGGCATGGGCACCCACAGTGGTACCCAGGAGGGATGCAGCGCAGTGGGGGAGAGCGCAGGGTCTGAGGTGGACCCCTCTCCCGTTCCCCTCCAGAGGGGGAGCAGCTTCTCCCACCGCCCCCAGCCCCGCGTGCGTCCCCCTCCTCCCCAGCAGTGGGGTGATGGTTGGCGCAAGTCGAGAGGGATGACGTGCCGCTCGGCCTTGGCAGAGAAAGGATTGAGCATCCTTTAAAGAAAATTATACATAATCGTCTTACAGCCTTCGCTTCCACTCAACCCTCTGAGTCATAACCGAAGGGCCCTGGAGCGTGACGTTCCTGCTGGAAGGAAATTGCCTGGGCTGGATCCGGTGGGGGGGAGCCGGGAACCTGACGCATCCTCTCTCGGTCCTGCCTCGGGCCGGGGGATGCGCCGCGTTACTGATGGGAGCGTTTGCGGTGGTGTCACCCCCGCTGGGTGAGGAGCTGTGCTGGGGGGCTGTGTCACACACACACACACACACACCCCGGGTCAGGGCTGCGCTGGGGGGCTGTGTCACCCCCCAGGTGAGGCGTTGTCACCGAGCCCCGGCCATGGGAGCGGGCAGATCTGCTGGAAGTGGCCCTTTATGGGCTCTGCTGAGTCACAGCCCGGAGGGGAGAGGGGCTCGTTGGAAGCCATTCTCCCATCTGGGTGTCCCCTTTAGGGAAGGTGACAGTAGGCAGTGTCCCTGTCCCCAGCCCCAGCCGTGGGTGACAGCCCCTTCCCCTGCACTGCCAAGGCAGCCCCTGGGTGCTCTGGGATGGGGCTGGGACTCATACCCTCCTCCGGGGACGGGAGGAGGAGGAGGAAGATTGAATTCCTCCACTGCTGCCCCTCTGCTCCCCACACTGCTCCTGGGGGTCCGGGGTGGGCACAGGGAGGAGGGGACATGTCGTTCCCAAGGTCTGAGCGGCCGTGCCCGTGGTTCTCCCTCACTGCTTCAGCTTTTCTTCTCCCTGGGGACCACCAGCTGCCGTGTGCTGGAGAAACGGGGGGGGGGAACCAGTCCCTGGTGGGAGCAGGGGCGCAGCCTCGGGCTCCCTGCCCTGCACGTCCCCCCTCTGGGCTCCCCAGAAACGGGGTCCGCTTTCCCAGGGGGAGCAGCCTGGGTTTGGGGTAGTGGGAAGAGAAGGGCTGCTGCGGGGGACACTGCGGGGACGCTGCCCTCCTCTTCCTCACCGTGGCCCTTGCCTTGCAGGACAGGTGCCTGAGGAGGAGGCCGGGCAGAACGGGCAGAGCCGCGCCAAGGGGCTGCCCAAGGGCGTCTGCATGAACGGGACGGAGCCGGGGCAGCTCAGCGCCAGGGCCCGGGGGGAGCGACGGGCCAGCGCCTCTTCCAACCCCTCCCGCAAGGCCTGCTCCGCCAGCAGCAAGATCCGCAAGCTCTCCACCTGCAAGCAGCAGTGAGGCGGGAGACCCCCCTCTGCCCCCCACCCCGGCTCGGCACAGGTAGGTGGGCAGCCCCCGGTGACACCCCAGGGATGGGGGGGGACACACGTCTGAGCCTGCCCCAGCATGGGGGGGGGGAGCTGGGAGGTGCTGCTGCGGAGGGGTCTGGGTCCCGAGCATCCCCCTGCGCATCCTCCCAGCACCCAGAGCCTGCACCCCTTGTGATCTTGGGGGTGTGGGTCCCATTGAGGGGACCCCCCCCGTGCTCCCCCTGCTCCGCACCCTCCTTGAGCTGCTGCTGTGTCCGGAGGGAGCTGCCATCGTGATCCATTCCCCCTCCTGGGCTGGGTCAGGCTGTCTGACAGCCCCTCTCCCTGCCCCCCGACTCCCCCCACTTTCTCCCCTGGGGGGAGCACGGAGCCCCCAGTGAGCAGAGGGGCTGGGCTGCAGCAGGATGCTGGACACTTCCAGCAGCGTCCCTGCGAGGGGACCTCCTCCCCCTGGTCCAGGAGGTGGCCGTGTCACCCGTGGCCATACCCAAGCCCCTTCCTCCCCTCGGGGCAACCGAGCGCCCTCCCTGTGCCCCCCCCCTCCTCCTTCCGGCTCCTTCCTCCCCCCTCCCAGCCCCGTCCCCTTCTTCTTCTTCTTCTTCTTCTTCTTCTTCTTCTTCTCCTCCTCCTTCTTCCCACCCCTCATTCATAACTGAGCCAGCAGTGACTCATGCTCGGTGCTCATCCACCCCCGGCCTCGCGCTCGTCACCGCCGCTCCGTGGGACTGAGCCTCTCTTATCTCTTTGGATCACGACCAGCTTTTGTGGTGTGAAAAAAAAGCCAGAAATAAAAGGCTGTTCCTCCCCCCCCCAGATCGG
>JAOTQQ010000014.1:3581333-3603900 GCA_026546715.1 Gallinago undulata
TCAGAAGGAGGCACCGGGCCGGGGGGGTGGGGGGGGGGGGCGGGCCGGGGGCGGCGGCGGCGGGTCCTGCCCGGCCCCTGGCCCTGCCCGGCACCGCGGTGCGGAGCTGCCGGGAGGGACCGGGAGGGAGGGACCGGGATGAAGGGATGGAGGGAGGGTGCGGTCGGGGGGGGGAAGGATGGAGGGAGGGGCGGGGGGTGCGGTCAGGAGGGATGGGGAGGGAGATGGGGACACGGAGGCAGGACCCCTACCCGTCCCCGGGGACCCCTCCCCTCGCCCCCACCGGGCACAGCCCCTGGGGTGGGACGGGCACTGCCACCACCCTGCCCCAGCCCCCGAGATGGCCCCGGGGTGGGGGGGCCTGACCCTGCCCTGGGGTCCCATCCGCGGTGGCTCGGGGAGGAGGTGACATCCCGCTGCCGTCCCGCAGCGCCGAAACGCAGCCCCCGGGGACCGCTGCCGGAGGGGACGGGGCTACCGGGGGTCCAGGCCGGCTGGCCCCTACCCACGGGAGCTGGGGGGGGGACACCTCGGCAGGGGAGGGTGGCAGGTGCCCCCCCCCACCCCCCTGTGAGAATGGCGCTGGCCTGGGTGTCGTGGGGGCCCGACGGGTGACGCTTCCGAGTCAGCCCAAGAGCGGCCCCGTCACCGGACTGTCCCCGGGGGGGGGACACTGGGCCTCGGCCGGCGGTGGGGCCACCGGTGATGGAGAAGGGCCGAGCCCTCGGCCACCAGGGCCAGTGGACAAACGGACAGACAGACAGACAGACGTCTCCACGTCCCCCCCCCCCGGCATCAGCCCCGCGGCCTTCGGGCTGAGCCCTCCTCACCCTCCTCTGCCCCCCCCGAGGCACCGAGCTCCGGCCCCCGCTGTGGGTCCGTCTGTCCCCGTCCGTGTGTCCTGGGCTGCCGGAGGGGGCTGGGGCTGAGCTGGGGGGGGGGAGGGGGGGCAATACCGATGGCTGGGGGGGGGGGGACAGGCAGGAGTGGGCGTTGCACCAGCTCAGAAACTGCTCAAAATCAGGTCAGTGAAAAATGTGAATGAAGCCCGTGGCCGGGTGGGAAAAACCACCGGGGGGGGGGGGCGAGAAGTGGGGGGGGCGTGGGGGGGTGTGACCATGTCACAGCCGGTGGCGAGAGCCGGTGATGTCAGCGCTGCACAGGCTGGGGACAGCCCTGTCATGGTGTGGGGGGTGAGCCCCGGGGGGGGTGGGGGGGTGCTGGGCACCACCCGGGTTAGACGCCCCCCCCCCGCCCCCGGGCACCTCCCAGCTGCTGGGGGGCAGTGGGGCAGCGCAGGGTGACACCACCCGCCCCAAGACCCCCGGGGGCAGCAGAAAGGGGGGTGGGTGCCCCTCTGGCCCCGGGGGAGGGGGGGCTGTGGCCCCACACGGGATGGGCGCCCCATGGGCGGGATCCCGGGGGGCACCCCCTGGCCCGAGGCGGGGGGGTGGGGGGGTGTGCGGGAAGAATGTCCCTCCTGTTCCCCATCATGGAGGAATCCCGTCTCCATGGCGACCCGGCGGGAACAGGACGGCCATTGTCTGGAGGAGGGGGCCGGTCCCCGGGCTGTCCCCGCGGGTGGGGACGCGGGGCCGGGACGCGGGGCCGCCGCCGGTGCCCAGGGCTGGGGGGGAGGGGAGCGGGGGGTCCCCGGTGCTGCCGCGGTCCCGCACGTGCGCGGTCTGTCCCCACGCGGGTGTGAGACCCCCGCGGGGCTGGGGAGGGGGCGTGAAGGGACCCGCGCGGCTCCCCCCGGCCCCTGCCCGGCCATGGGAGATGCGGGCAGGGATGCGGGGCGGGGATCGAGGCTGTGGGGCAGGGATGGAGGCTGCGGGGCAGGGATGTGGGGCGGGGATGGAGGCTGCGGGGCAGGGATGAGGGAAAGGGGTGCAGGTAGGGAGGGAGGCTGTGGGGCAGGGATGAGGGAGGGGGATGCGGGCTGTGGGGCAGGGCTGAGGATGCGGGGAGGGAGATGGGGCGGGGAGGGAGAAGGGGGATGCGGGGAGGGAGAAGGGGGATGCGGGACCTCCCCGCGCGACCCCCGCCTGTCGCGACAGGAGCTGTCGGGAAGCGGCGAGGCCGGCGGGAGGAAGGGCCACACACTCACCTACAACCTGGACCGGGGCTCCATCGCCGCCGCCGCTGCGCTCGGTGCGGCGGGGCGGCCCCGGGATTTATGAATGAACCGGAGCCGCCCCCGCGCGGCGCCGGCGTCACGTGGGGACAGGGGCTGCCCCCAGCCCCTCCTGCCCCCGGTACCGGCAGCTCGGGGGAGGCTGCGGGGCACGGCCGGAGCCGGGGGTGGGGGGAGCGGGTACCCTCCCTCCGGCTCCTGCCGTACCCCGCAACCCCCCCGGTCCCCGTCCCATTGGGAACTACAACTCCCATGCTCCCGCGCGGCCACGCCCCAAAACGTATTTCCGTCCGCCGCCCGCCGCCCCACGGGCCCTGTAGTCGCGGTGCGCGGGGCACACTGGGAGTTGTAGTCCCGCCCCCCTCCCGCCCTGCCCCGCGCCGCCCGCTCGCCCTTGCCCACCGCCGCCGCCATGTTCTGCGCCCGCCGCCTCCTCCTCCTCCGCTCCGCCGCCCGCCCGGCCCTGCCGGTGCCGCCGCCCCGAGCCCGCGGCTATGCCGAGGCCGCCGGCGGGCCGACCCCCATGGCCTTTACCTTCGCCTCGCCCACGCAGGTAGGCCGCGGGCCCGGCCCGAGGCGGCCGGTGCGAGCCCCGGTGCGGGCGGGATCAGGCCGGTGCTGTGTGTGAGGGCCCGGGGCGGGGAGCGGCGGGGCCGGGGACGGTCTGCGGGGTCGGAGACGAGCGGCCGGGGTCGATCAGGAGCGGGCCTCGGGGCGGCGGGGGTGCGCTGCCGTCCCTGCGGCTGCTGCCGGGCCCACACCGGGCCTGACCCCGGGCTCGACCCCGGCCTGACCTTGGCCTGACCTCGCCCTGACCCGGGTCCCCCTTCTCCCACCACCCTTGCTCCCCTCCCCGTACCCCCCCCAGCTCTGCCCGGGCCCCCCGGGGGTCAGTCTGTCTCTTCCCATCCCCACTGTGTCCCTCGGGGCCTGGCCCGGGCTTTGGCCGTGCTCCCGGGTGCCGGGGACCCAGCCCGTGTCTGCCCCCAGAACGCGGGGGGCTGCGGGGGCTGCGGCTCGCCCCGGGGCGCTGGGGACGGCAGGAGCGGAGCTGTGTGGGACGCCGGTGGGGACGCCGTGGCTGGCGTCGAGGGCTCCCTACGCCCTTCTCCCGGCTGCGCCCGTCGCCTCTCGCCCACTCCCGACCGCCTGTCTCCGGGTGCCGCCTCCCCGCCACCGCCGTGCCCCCCAGCGCTTTCCCACTCCCTTTGCCAGGACCCCTCCTGCAGAGCCCTGGCCCCGCGCCCGCCCTGGGAAGGTTCAGCCTGTCCTGGTCACACCTCGCTGTGCGTTAAGCCCCACGGTGTGCCAGCTGCTGGCAGCAGGGCTGTGCCCTCGGGGTGGGAGCCGGCTGCCCACCGCGTCCCTCGGCTCTGCGGAGCCCACGGGAGCCGCCTCTCTCCTTCCCGGTGACAGACTGTCCCCATCTGCTCTTCTTCCCTCCCCGTCCAGGTGTTTTACAACGGCGCCAACGTGAAGCAGGTGGACGTGCCCACGCTGACCGGCTCCTTCGGTATCCTGGCCTCTCACGTCCCCACCCTGCAGGTCCTCAAGCCGGGGGTGGTGACGGTCTATGCTGAGGATGGCACGGCCACCAAGTACTTCGGTAAGTAAGGCAGGGGGAGCCGGGGAGGGAGGAAGGTGCACGTGGGGGATGTTCTCAGGGCTTTCACGAGGGAGGGTCTGCTGATCAAGGTGTGCCCAGGTTCCAGGGGTTTCTGCTTCTCCCCCTCCCAGGGGCTGCTGGAGGCCCTGCAGAGCTGGGGGTCTGCCCTGGAAGATGGGGCTCAGTGTGAGACCGTGGTCTGGGGTCAGGTTCTCTTGGTTCTACTCAGAATCTCTGGGAGCCTCCCCTGCTTTAGCCGCCCTTTTGATAGGAAACAAATCCCTGTGGGACCTGTGGGACTTTAGAGGAGCAGGGCTGGGGGTGGTGGGGGGTGTGCTGCCGTCCATGCTGCTGGCACCGGGCTTTGGCAGAGGGATCGTGGAGGTTCTGGAGATCCCCCTGCCGGTGCTGCCCTGCGTGTGGACCCCCAGAGGAGGCCCGTCTGGCCCCCCTGCCTGACTGGGAGCCTGCTTTGTGCCTTTGCAGTGAGCAGCGGCTCCGTCACGGTCCACGCGGACTCCACCGTGCAGGTGCTGGCGGAGGAGGCGGTGACGATGGACATGCTGGATCTGGCGGTGAGTTACCCCGGGGCCGGGCTGCCTCGCGGAGGGGGATTTGCTCCCTGCCCCTCGTGTGTGGGGTGGGTGTCTCAGGAGCTTCCTGGGGCTGCGGAAAGCCCAGACCAAGGGCTGTGCCCTCGCCCAGACCTTCCCTGTCGCCCACTGATTGGGATCAAAGGCTCAGAGCTCCTCCTCATGAATTCTCCGCAGGCTGTGGGGAGAGGAAGCCGCGCAGTCATTAACCCTTCTCCAGGCCAGTTCCCTCCCCCTCGGACAGATGCTGATCTTGCCCTTCCCCACCCCTCGTTCTGGGGAACAGCTTTTCCCCAGCAGGGCCTGTTGCTCAGCGTCTGCTGCCAGCGCAGCCCTGGGAGAGGGTCCATGGGTCCCCGTGCACAGGAACAACGGCCGCCCTGGAGGGAGGGGAGTGACTCAGGGGCTGTAGGACAAGTCACCCGTCCTGCGGTGGTCTCTCGATGACACATTCCTTGTGCTCTCGTGCTCAGACTGCAAAATCAAACCTGGAGAAGGCTGTGTCAGAGATGGCTGCAGCATCCGATGAAGCAGCTAAAGCAGAAGCTCAGATTAAAGTAGAAGCTAATGAAGCTCTTGTAAAAGCCCTGGAGTGATGAAGGTGAGTGTCACCTCTGTCCCAGCTGAGATTTCCAGACCTGCTCTGGAGATGAGTCCCTGCTCCGTGCTGCCCACGGGGAGCTTCTTCGCAGCAGCCAGGCCTGCCCGGGGGTGGGCAAGTGTTTGTCCCCGCGTTTCAGGGAGCAGTGGCAGGAAAGCTGTCCCTTTCCATGGTAGGGCAGCAGTTCTGGGGGGTTCCTGGAGGGTCCCTGCCCGGAGCCACTAGATGGCAGCAGGGCCCGGTGCCGTGCGGTGACACGACACGATGACGTGTTACGGTGCCACACGGTGCCGCAGGGCTCAGCCCGACGCCGGGATGGGCTGGGAGCCCACAGTCACTGGTGGGGCCTCGCTGCTGCCTCTGGGTCCCCCCTGGGCCAGGCCAGGCCAGCAGGCAGCTCGGGAGCCCCAGAAGGAGAGGGATGTGTGGCCTCTGCTCCGTGTGTGCTCCCTTCTGTACAAACACACAGCTTCTGTCTCGGGGGAGGCGAGGCCGGGCTCCTTACCAGCCCCTTTTCCCTCTGCCCCACTCCCACTGCGCCTCATCCCTCTTCTCACGTGCCGGCAGTCAGGAGCTGTGCCTGGCAGGGGGGTTGCTGCATGTCCCTTTGACATGGAATCATGGAATTGTCAGACTTGGAAGGGACCTCTAGAGATCATCTAGTCCAACTCCCCGGCCAAAGCAGAGTTGCCCAGAGCACGTCACTCAGGAGCATCCAGGAGGGGCTTGAAGATCTCCAGAGAAGGGGACTCCACGACCTCCCTGGGCAGCCTCTGCCAGGGCTCTGCCACCCTCACTATAAAGAAGTTTTTCCTCATATTTGAATGGAACTTCCCATGTTCCAGCTTGAGCCCGTTGCCCCTTGTCCTGTCACTGGAAACCACTGAAAAGAGCTCCAACATCCATCAGCCCACCCTTTAGATCCTTATAAACATAAATAAGGTCTTCCCTCAGCCTTCACTTGTCCAGGCTAAGGAGTCCCAGCTCCTTGAGCCTTTCCTCATAAGGGAGGTGCTCCGGTCCCTCCATCATCCCCAGCCTGGAGCAGGCAGAGCAGGGCAGCAGCTCCCCCGCCATCACCTCTGCTGCCTCCGCTCTTTGGCCCGTGGGGTCGGGTCCGAGGGAGCCGGTGGCTCTTGTTTACTCGCAGCCGTTTGACAGCCTGAGCCGGGGCCGAGTCCGAGTCCTCGGACTGGAATCCATCGTTCTGCCCAGCCCCCGACCCCCCCTCCCACCGCGTTAAATCCCGCTCCGCTTCTGTGTGTTGCAGGAATCCCACTGTCGATGGTAGAGAAACCCCAGACTGTCCTACTTGTCCCGGCTTCCCCGATTGTACAGATGGTGCGGGACAAATGGAGGCGGAAAAAATCGCTCCGATCAATTAAAAGGAAACGTAATCCCGTCTCGTAGCGTGTCGCCTTCTTCTGAGGCAGCAAATGGCAGCCTGTGCCGTGCCGGTGGCTGGGAGCCCGGGGGCAAGCTCCTGCCCCCACGCCAGGGTCTGCCGGGGAAGGTGTTCCTCCCGCGCTGCCCTGGGCTTCTGCTGGAGATTCCCGTGGGAGATTCACCTGCGGGAGGCTTATCAGGCAGATTTTGTAACCCCCTCCCTGTGCTGTCAGCCACCTCCAGCTCCAGTAATCCACCCGGACAGCAGGATTAGGGCGGCGCGGGAGGAGGCATCCGCGGGGCAGCGCGGGTCTGTACCAGAGGCATCCTGCCCCCGCTCCCCCGCCCCAGCCAGCGCTGGTTTTGCTCAGCCTCCCGGCTCCGTCGCCGCAGGAATTCACGTCGCCTGGGCTGTCTCTTCATGGTGCTTCTTGCAGCTGGGCAGCAGCTGCCCGGGCTTTGACCCGTTCCCCTGCTGCTGTGTTTCCAGAGCAGGGGAAATCATCCCCCCAGCTCCTCGGAGCCGGGCTTGGTGCGGGGTGGGAAGCAGATGCCGTACGTGGTGGGAGGTTTTCCTGAGTCCCCCCGTGGTGGGGGTGGCTGGTGATGCTCTGCTGAGCTTGCCGCTTGCCTGGGGGCTTGCTACCCAGCAGCCCTGTCCCGGGAGCCTGCCCCGGTGTCCTGGCAGCGGGGACAAAGCGGGAGGTGCTGCAGCGAGCTCGCCCGTCCCCACGCGCCGCTGGGAAGGAGCGGGTTCGAGCGAGGGGCCGATTCCGCCTGTGCCAGACGCCCGAGGATGCGTCTCTTGCCAACGGCACCATCTGCCAGGCTCCTCGCTCGGCGCCGGCCTCCTCCGAGGGATTTCAGGGTCCCCGCTGCTGCGCAAAATCCCCCCAGCGTGGGCTCGCGGCGGGGGAGGCCGAGGCAGCCGCCGGCCCCTGGGCGTGCGGGGCTGCGGACCCTCTGCCTTGCTCTAATCCCCTCTTCCCTGCGGTCTCCCAGCCCGGGAATGCGAGCCGGCCTTGCCCGTGTGGGCAGCAGCTCCGGGCTCCTGCCTGCCCTCCCTGCCAGCCGGGCTCCCCAGCCCCACCGGGGCCACGGCTATTTTTGGTGCTGCCACCCAGGATGTAATCTTGGCTGCCTCCTCTTCTTCTCGCCACCACCTCCTCCCCCTCCTCTCGCTGGCTCTGTCTTTCTCTCTTCCCCCCCCCCCTCCACAAGTGATCAAAAATAGTGCCTGTGGTGTTAAATTTCTCACTCTGGAGCTTATTAAAAGCCTCGGAGTGCCTGACGCTGAGCCTATTTGAAGCTCAGCCGACTTCCCAGTTTCTGAGCTGCTCCAGTGCCTTTTTCTTCCCTTCCCTTCTCCTCCTTTTTTTTTTTTTTTTTTTAAAGGTCATACGTTGCGCCGTGCAGAAGCAAAGCCTCAAAGTCAGAGCGGGTGCTAATTAAAACGTCTCGGGAATAACTGGGGACGGACGGCTTCGCTCCCTCTTCCGCTGCCCCGCGCTCTCCCCTGTCCCCGCTTTCTATTTGCGGCGCGCGGGTGCCTCTCGACACACGCAGCCGCTCTCTTTCCGACGGAAGGTGCCTGGGTTTTGTGTTGGGTTTTTTTTTGTGTGTGGTTTTTTGTTGGTTTTTGGTGGGTTGTTTTTTTGTTGTTTTTTTTTTTTCATCTAATGGAAGAGCGTTGGCGAGGCCGGGAAGCTGGGGAAACGGCCAGCTGCTATTTTTAGGATGGGAAAAAAAGCGTCTCCGTCAGCGTCCTCTCGTCAGCTCTTCCCACTGCCTCCTGCCAGCGCCGGGGGGGCAACGGGGGGCCAGCAGGCAACGGGTGCTGCCCCCTCGCAGGGTGCCCTTGGCCGGGCTCTCTGCGGCGTGGCGTCTGCTGGGACTTGTAGTCTGTGTTTGAGGGGGAGCAGCCAGGGCCCCTCCGGCTCACCCCACATCCCGGGGGGGGTGCCGAGGGACCCTGGGGATGGCCGTGTCCCTGCTGTGGGGCAGGAGGCAGCTCTCCCCCTGGGCAGGGGCTCTCTGCGTGGGGGGGAAAGGGCTTTTTCCTCACCCTTCTCTGCCAGCCCCCCCACTGTGGCCAAGGACTGCCTGTCCCCGGGCTGGTGGCCTCGTAGCCCCACTCGCCCTGCCCAGTTTGGGGGTGCAGGGCGATGTGGGGGGAGCATTCCCAGGTTCTCCCGGCTCCCCAGAGGGTCTCCCCACTGCGGCCTCGGCTCCGAGCCCCTCACCTGCCCCTGTCCTTTCCCATCACCGCTAATTATCGGGCTCTGGAGAGCGGCGTTATCCTCCTCCCCCGGCTCGCCACGCTGAGCTCTCGGTTCCCGCTGCCCACGCCGGGAGCTGCCATCAGTCACGTCCTGCCCGGTGCCACCAAAACGCTCCCTGACGTGTGGCTGCGGCTCAACCGGAGGCGAAGCTCTTCCCCGCTCCCGGTGCGGTGTCGGTGCCGCGGGGACAGACCCGGCTGGGGACGTGGGGGTCAAACCCCTGTGCTGGCCATCCCTGCACCCCTCATGTGGTTCAGGCACAAAGGGGTGAATCCCCCCCCTTCTCTCCTCCCCAAACGGCCTGGCTCGGGGAGGCAGTGGGGCCATCCTGGCGTGGCGCGGTGCTTGCCTGTCCCTGGACCCCCTGGGGACCACGGCCTCCAGCCACAGTGGGGGCTAAAGCCTTTTCCCCACCATTTTTGGGGGGCAGCGGATGCTGGGGCACCTCGGGTCCCCTCTGTGGGCAGGGGGACAGGGGGCTGGGGTGGCCGGGAACGCTGGCACAATGGAGTGGAGTAATTACGGGGAGCCTGGGATCTGTTTGGCTCCGGGTTCAGGGTGGGGTGGGCGTTGAGGGGAAGGTTAACGCGCAGGAGGGACGGGCTGCCTGGAAAACGGCGTGAGTGGGGCTGGGGGGGGGGAGGAAAGGGCAGCGTGTCTCCCCCCTCCTTCCTTTCCTTTCCTTTCCACCCGGGGCTCTCGCCCATGACTTGTGTCTCCTGCTGCCAGCTGGAGGGTGGGGAGCGGGGCCGGCAGCGCTCGGAAAGTGAGGCATCACCGTTCCCGCCAGCGGCACCGGCGGCGGCTCTTCTCGTGGGGGACGGTTTCCGAGAGGAGCCAGGCTCGGCCGGGCCAAATCTCGGGGCGCTGGCGTCCCCTCCCCACGCTCGGCCTCGGCCACGTGGCGTTTCCCTCCGTCCCACCCGGGTCCCGGAGCAGGGGAAAGGCTCGAGCTCTGCGGGGAAGTGAGAAACCCCAAACCCCACCTCAGCCCCAGGATTCCCCGGCTCCCGGCAGGACTGACTCACCCGGCGGAGCTGCCCCTCTCCCTGCCCCAACCCGCTGGGCTCGGGGTCCCCCGGGGTGGCCTCTCGCAGCCTTTGCCCCCCGTCCTCGATGCCCATGCTGTGACATTGGGGCTGCCCCCCACCCTCCCTCCCTGCCCGGGGGGTTGCGGGAGGCGGAAGGCAGCCCCACTCGCAGCCCCCCAGGAGCCTGGGGAGCCCGGGTGGCGGGCAGCACCCTGCCCGCCCCCACCGAGGCACAGGGGGGCAGGGCTGGCTCCAGCTGGGACCCCCCCCGGCCATGGGCTGCTGCCCGCGGCCCTGGCGTGGGAAGGTCAGCAGAGGCTCTGCAGGGTGCCAGCAGGAACCCGGCCGTGTCCTTGGGCCACGGTGCCCTTGGGTGGCTGGAAGGCCGTATCCTCGCAACTTCCTTCTCCTGGGGAGGGGGGGGGACAAAGAGAGGGGGGGGGGAAGCACTGCTGTAATGATTAACCCGCCCTGCGTTAATCGTTCCGTCCGGCAACCTTTTTCCTCTGGATTTCCAGCACTGGAAAATGCTCCCCTTCCGCCCACCTCCCACGCACGTGGCCCCCCCCCCCCCCAGTGGGAGCGTGGCAGGTTCTCAGGGACAATCCCGGCGGGCGAGAGCAGGGGACGCGGGCTGGGGGCAGGGCAGCGGCTGGTCCTGGCCCGTTTTTTGGGGTGATTTGCCATCAGATGGTGGGGGAGGCGTCGCCCCGCCAGCCTCACCCCTAGGAGCGAGTGCTGACGGGTGCCGGGGCGGGCGGGGGCTGTAGCCGGCACGACGGCGCTTGCCGGCAGGTCCTGGGCCAGCAGCCTCCCAGCGCGGTGCTGGCGAGCGCGGCAAACCTTGGCCCCGGGCGGGATCTCTCTCGGGGAAACTGAGGCACGGATGAGCAAAGGCACTGGCAGGCTGGAGAGAGCGGGGACGGGACATGGTGCTGCTTGGGGGGTTGTGTGTGTGTGCGTCCCCCCCCAACCCAGGGAGCTGCGGGGGGCGGTGGGGGCGGCGCGTTGCCCTGGGGTCCCAGGTGCCTTGGCAGGGGCTCGGTGGCCCCGGGGGCTGCGGGCACAGCCCTCGCTCGGGGCAGCGTTGGCGGCTGCTGCGCTGGAGCCTGCCCAAAGCCGTGGGGCGTGCGGAGGGAGGGGGGGGGGGGGGCGTGCAGCCCTGTGCCGGGGGTCCCCTCTCACCAACCCCCCCCCCCCAATGCCGGGGCTGTGACCCACGCCGGGGCAGGGGGAGGCCGGGGAGGAAGCGGCTGCCAGCTGGGCTCGATGCCGGCTACAAAGGCGGCCCAGAGAGCCCGAGCGGAATGAGGTGGCTCCCGGCCAGGTTCCCACGGCGGCCCCGGTGCAGAAAATACAGCCGGCGCTGGTGTCGGTTGCCACAGCGATGGGCTGGGTGCCATGCCACGCAGGGAGGGGGGGGGGCACGGCCCCGCACCCAGGTGTGCCGGCACAGGACCCCGGCGCGGGGCGGTGGGAGCACCGTGGGGCGACGGGGCTGGGCGCTGGCGGGGACCAAAGGCTCCTGCCCCGGCTCCCGCTGCCCCCACCCCGGCCTTTGATGTGCCGGGACTTCGCCCTCGGTAAAGCTGGGAGGTTCCCAAGGTGTTCCTGGCTGGAGCCCGGCATCCAGCACCCAGGCATCCCGGCACGAGCTCCGGGGCTCCGTCGCCGCTCGGTTCCCTTTGCCCCGGCTGGGGGTGGGAGGTGCAGCCGGGGGCTCGGAGCCCCCCGCGGGCTCCCCGGTTCCCGGTGGGAACGGCCGGGAGGAAGCGGCTGCAGCTGGCCCCAGCGGCGGGGCTCTTCCTGGCAGGGTTGGCGCCGGGCTGGGGGCCGGGGTGGGGAGGGGAAGCTGGGGGGGCCGTGGCCGGCTGCCCTCCGGGATGCCCCCGGTGTGCGGCGGGGAGGAGGAGATGCAGCGTTTTCATCCCCGCTGCCTCAAAGGCCGCCTGTGTGCCGCGCGGCCGCCCCTCCGCCGGGTATAAATAGCGGGGATTGAGGCCTGGCGTGACACTGGAGTCCCTTCTGCCACCGCCACCTTGGGTGCCCCCCACCCCACCCCCCAACGCCCTGCGGGACCTCAATGGGGTCATTGTGCTCGGCGGCCCCGCGGGCCACGTCCCCAAGCAGCTGCCCGAGCCCAACCTCGCCGTCGGCTTCCCACCGGGGCCACCACCGCGGGGCTGGGGGCGCCCCATGCAGGGAGGGGGCAACCCGATGGCTTCCTGCCATCCCCACCACCTTGCCAGGCCCGCTCCCGTCCCCGTCCCTGCCCGGGCAGCGCCGGCAGCTGCTGCGGGGTGTAATGGTGGGGTGTTGCCCGCCCCGGGAGGCTGCTGCCACCCAGCAAGACGGGGCCGGCCGGGCACGGAGCTTCCCTGCCTGCAGCCGGCGTGGCCACAGCCGTGTGGGCTGAGCAGGCCCCCCTCCCACCCCGGCACCCGGCCCAACCAGCTCCTTGGCGTCCCGGCTGCCCGCGGACAGGCTGCTGCAGGCAGGGCCCCCCCCCTGCCCCGGGGCCAGGCAGGTGCAGGGCTCCCCGGCGTGGCGGGGGGACGTGGGGGGACAGGAGGAGCCAGAGTTCCCTCCGACCCCACTGTGCTGCTGGGACACAGACACTGCGACCCCCCCCCCCCAGGTGCCCAGGGGAGCGGGAGGGGATGTGACCCCCCCTCACTCCCAGCCAGCCCCCCCCCAGGTGCACCGGGACCAGCCTCCCTGTGTCACTGTGGGATGTCCCCGTCCCTGCTCGCCCCTCGTCGCTTCCCCACATTGTGTCCCCCGTCCGGCCCCACATCCTGTCCCAGCAGATGGGCCCTGACCCCCGCCGGCTGCAGTCCCCCCCCCAACACCGTGTGTCCTGGCCAGGGACCCCCCTGACGGGGGTGGGGGTGGGCGCCGAGTGTGCACAAGCGTGTGTGGCACCATCCGTGGGGTGGGGAGTCCTGCACCCCACATCCCCCCACCTGCTCCAGCCGTGGCGGTCGAGTCCCCGGGGCTGCCCCAAGCTCTGCCGCAATCTGGGGAGCGAGGACCGGCTGCGCTCAGCCCTGTGGGGCGCAGGAGCAGGGGCGCCCCACACCCACCCCCGGACCCAGATGGGCCATGATGGCCCAGCCCCCGACAGCCTGGGGTCCCGGCCCGGAGCTTTCTGGGCTCATCTCGGGTTCAGCAAACGGCTGTGGCTGGAGAAAAAGGGAAGGAGCTGGGGCAGGGTCTTCACCGGCACCATTTTCCTTGGGAAATGCATCTCCTGTGGGTCGGGAGCTGATGCTTTTCCCCGGGAGCGGGGGGTGGGCAGCGCCGGGGCCCCCGGGAGGCCAGATTCTCTTTACCTTTAGTTTGGCTCTTGTTTGGCCGAGCCCCCCCCCCCCTCCCCATGGCGGCTCCCGGGGCTCTCCCTTTCCATCCTCCCTGCGTTTGTGGTTGATGGGCATCGAGGGGCTCAGGGGGTCGGGGGGGGCTGGGGGGGGGGCTGTGCAGCCGGGGGAGGCCGGCGCTGCGCTGGGGAGGTTACACAAGAGCCCCGCTCGGCTGATGCTCCCAAAAACCACAGCAGATCTAATCTCCTGCAGCTTCCCCTGTCGCTGCCGTATCGCATTTCCCCTCAAAACCCAATCCTGCAGAGAGCACCCATCGCCGGCCCAGCCCCGCCGGCAGCACCGACGGGCGACTGACGGCCCGGTGACACCGGCAGCCCCCGGGGAGCCGGTCGGTGGGGCTGGGACTGCGGGCACCGGGAGAGTGGGATCCTCCAACCCGCTCCGGAGGGCTTTTCCAGCTCCGGGGCTGGCACCGTGGCTCTGAGCTGAGCCCAGCCACCGGCAGAGCCCTCGCTCCTCCCTGACCCCAGCCCCGGAGCCTGGGAACCGCTCTGTGCCACCGCCCCGCCGTGCCAGCCTGGCCAGGGGCACTCACAGCCTTGGTGTGAATCTCAGCACAGCAGACCCCCCCCCCCGGCCGAGTGCCGGGCACTGAGAGGAGAAAGGAGAGGGAGAGGGGCCGAAGGAGAGCCCCGTGGTCCACACGTGCCGAGGGAGCGTCGCCGGCATCACCCGGGCGAGGGGCTGGAGGAGCACCTGGCTCCGGGCTCTCCGGGCAGGGGTCTGCCAGAGCTCCCACGGCCCCACCGGTGGCCAGGACAGCTCCTGCCCTCACCAGCACGTGGGGTGCCAGGGCGTGCTCCAGCCCGTGGGCAGGCGTGTTTCAGGGCAGGGCTACCCCGCGCCGGGCCAGCACCGTCCCGGCGTGGCCAAGGTCTCCGTTGGGCGAGCTGAAGGCACTAAGGGGAGACAAAGGTTTAATGAAGGGGTGTTCTGCTCTCCCTCTGATCCTTCCGCCCATTATCTAATCAGAGAAGGGCATTTAAAAGGCCGCAGTGCAGGGTGAGTCACTTCCCCGGCCGGTGCCTCAGTTTCCCCACAGGTACCGCGCCGGGGCTGAGCCGAGCCCGGCTCCCCGCAGCGTGTCTGGGCGCCGGGGAATGCGGCGCAGTGGGTCCAGCCCAGGGCTGGATTCCTCCTCCTGCTCCTCTCTCCGCACTGACTCACCCCCACCCCGGGCACAGCACCTCCCTCACCCCCCCCTCACCCCCCCCAGCCCGGGGAAGGGGCGCAGGGTGGTCCCTGAGCTGCCGAGGAGGCTCTGGCAGGAGGGGGGGCGAGAGCCAGCGCTGCCTGGGGGTGCCGGGGTGTCCCGGTGCCGGGGGACCCACACCTCCACGGTGGTGCCGATGGCGCGGGGTCCGGCTCTCCTTCCCGGCAGGATTTCCTGCCGCTGTTCCCAGAACAGGCCCGTGGCCCCACATCCGTGGGGGAGCCCCCACGCAGCCACCGGCCGGCAACCATCCCCGCTGCCCCGAGCAGCACCGGGACCCGGGGTCAGGCACGGGGTGAGGCAGCAGCACCGGTGTCCCCGTGGCCGGGGCCACGTGGCGGGGCTGGCAGCGGTGCCCTCCACCCCGGGCAGCCCCGGGGGCAGGCGGCTCCGTCCCCGTAAACAGGAACCGGGGGGGGGGAGCAAGGGGGTGCCTGCGCCCATGACGGGACGGGTGTGAACGGTGCCAGCTGGTGCCCGGGGAGCACAGTGGGGGTGCAGCACCCCCCTGGGCAACATGCAGGGGTGTGGGTGTGCGCGTGTGCCCGTGTCTGTGTGCACAGTGAGCGTGAGCACACGTGTGTGTGTGTGTGCACGACTGTGCATGTGCCCGTTTGGGGCGGTGCCGCCGGAGGGGGGGGGGGGTGCACCCGCGTGTGCAGGGACGAGGCCGGGAGGAAGCGTCTCCTCCCGTCCCCAGCCCGCCCTTGGGTCAGGGTTTCCTGTGGCACAACCCGCCCGTGGGGCTCCTCTTCCTCCTCCCCGGGGCTCCTCTTCCTCCTCCCCAGCTCCTTCGGTGGGTGCCAGCCCCAGCAAGGGGGCACGGAAGGTGCTGGGCACCACCAGAGTCGTGTGCGAGCGTGCCCACGCACCCGTGTCTGCACCGTCCTGCACCCCACTCTGGGCCAGAGTTGCCGTGGGGCTGCGGGCCGCCCCCACCAGCCCCTCTGGGAGCATCCCCAAGCCCTCCCCCCCCCCCATCCCGAGGCCCCAGGCTGGCACCGTGCCCCCCACCCTGGTGAGGTTGCCGCATTCCTGACGCGGCTCCAAGTGGAGCAGTGGGCAGGCGTGGGGTGGGGACGCCGCCGTGCTGAGTGTGCGCCCGTGGGGCAGCGCGTGGGGCAGCCCGCCCCACACCGGGCCCCCGGACCCCCCGCCGGCATCGCCCCCAGCCCTTGGCACCGGTTTGGGCTCGGCAGGATCTGTCCCACCCGGCCCCAGCTCTGCCCCCTCTCCCCCTTTGTGTGGGCAGTGGGGTCAGCCCCGGGGGGTGGGCTCGCTGCCCGTGGGTGCCCCCCATCAGCCAGCCATGCCCTGTGGGACCCCCCGGGCGGGGGTACCCCGCATTCCCCAACTACGGGGCAGGGTGGGTGCTGAGGATGCTGCACCCCAAGGGCCCACCCTGAAGTGGGGAGCCGGACTACACCCCCCACAATGCATTGCGGGACACGATGGCCCCACCCACTCGGGGTGGCCACAGTGCATTGTGGGGTGGGTAGTCCCGGGGGGGGCGAGGGGGGCAGCCCGTGGGGTGCGGTGGGGTCCCGGGGTCTGTGTCGGTGGCACCGCTGCCTCCGCTCGGCGCCCACGGCGGCAACGCTCCCCTTCCCCGGGCGACGCCGATGCCCCCGCACCGGGGGTCCCCGTGGGGTCAGGGGAGGGCAGGGGCAGCTTTGGGGTGAGGGGGGGCCGTGGGGGTCAGCCCCGGGATGGCGGCTGTGTGGTGTGGGGGGCTCGTGGCCGGGGCAGCTCTTGCCCAGGCTGGACCACAAACCAGCCAGCCCCACGGCAGGAGCTGTGGGATGGGATGGGATGGGGATGGGATGGGATGGGATGGGATGGGATGGGATGGGATGGGATGGGGATGGGATGGGATGGGATGGGATGGGATGGGATGGGATGGGATGGGATGGGGGAGCTTTACTTTTCCCTGATTCATGAGTCTGGGTCACTCCAGGAAGAAGGCCCAGCGTTTGCCCAGGGAGGCGACTGAAATCCCTGCTCCTTCCCCTCCCCTGGGCCGGCCACTTGCTTAAGCATTTATAATAATAATAATGATAATAACAATAATAATAACAACAACAACAACAACAAGCTGAGTTGTCATCTGACTCCCGGAGCCGGTGATTTAAAACAAACCAAGAAATGTCTGAGAAAGAACCGCACGGGGCTGAGCCGAGACGGGGCCGGGTCCCGTGGGAGACCCAGCCCGGCTGGAGGGGGCTTTTTGGGGGAGGGGGGTGCGGGGGGGGGGGCTCCGGGTCCTCTCAGCTGCGCGGGGGGGAATCCGTGCCCGAGTGCCCCTTCCCCACCCTGCCAGGGGCTGGACACCCACGTTTCCAGGGCTCCCCAGGAGCAGGAGCCGGGTCCTGCCCCACTTGGGGGGGTCTCAGCCCAGAGGAGGGTCCCGGCGGTGGGTGGGAGCCGGCAGCGTGTGCTCCTGGGGCTGATGCAACCGTGGGGACCTCTGACCCGCCATGTCTGCGATTGCCACACCGCCCGCGGCTCTCGGCGCGGGGCCGGCGCCGGGTCGCAAGGAGGGGGCTTCGGGGGGGGGGGTCGACGGGACGACACGGGGGGCTGCGGCGGCAGAGCTGGGGCGAGGGGCAGGGCTGGACGTGCCGGGGCCCTGGGTCCCCTCTGCTCCTCCTGGGCTGAAGCCGGGGCGGGGGGCGAAGGAGGGGAGGTGACCCCAGCCCCGCGGGGAGCCCCCTCTGTGCAGCCACGGGCCGGCAGCGTCGGGGGCTGGCAGGGAGGCAGCGGAGCCGCGGGCAGGGAGCCACGGGCTCTGCGTCACCGGGGACGGGGGGCTCAGCCTCCCGAAGGGCACCCTGAGCTCAGGGAGCCCAGAATAGCCCTGGCCTCACCGCGGGCAGCGGGGCCCCGGCCCGGCACAGCCAAGTATGGCCCCGCACCTGGGCATCGCGGCGCCGCTATATCCAGAGGGATTCGCCATCCTTTCCCGGGACCGGGGCCAGGCTGCACGTGGGACCCTCTGCGGTGACTCCCCCTCGTCCCAGCCCCGCGCGGCGCTGGGGTCCCCCCTGCCCCGGTGGCCGCCTGAGTCACTCCGGGGGTGACTTCATCTCTGGGGCTCTCTGGGGGGGGTGGGCAGAGCCTTTGGGGGATGTGGGGCGCCCCAGAGACAGGGCACGGCCAGCAAGGCCATCCGCCCAGCATTGGGCCAGCAGCCGGGTTGTCCCCGGGCCGTGACGCCCCGACACGCGGCCGAAGGCCACCGGGACACGTCCCTGGGAGCCGGGAAACACACGGAGCCGATTGTGTGTTTCTAAGGACACGCCTGGGGTGTTTACAGCCCTGCCAGCGTCACCGGCACAGCCACCGCCGTCCTGCCCAAGGACAACCCCGCACCCACCACGAGGCAGCCCCGGGCCCGGTGGGACGGGGGGGGCTCCGGACGGGGGGGCTCCGTGCCGGGCAGGGTGGGAATTGCCAGCTCCTTCCTCGGAGCAGCGAGCGATGGCTCACCTGAGCGCGCCGGGGGCAACGTGAGTCACCGCTCGCCACCGTGACTAAGGCTGAGCCGCTCGGCCCCGCAGGGCTCGTGGACGGGGAGGGGGAGCCGGGACCCCCCCAGCCCTGCCCCCCCCCCCCCCTCTCCCACCTCCCCCACGGCCAGGCCGGCCCGGGCAGGCGGAGGTGAAGCGGTTCGGCTGCACCCTCCTGCCGGGGTGTGCCCCGTGCCAGCCCCGCCGCTGGCCCCGCGCCCGTGGGAACGCTCCCACTCTCTGCCGGCAGCTCCGCGGCGGGGTCCCGGCCGGGCACCGTGGCAGCCGGACCCCCCCCTGTCCCCCCCTGCTGCCCGCACCGTGCCCCTCCGTGGCCGCCCCAGCTCTGCTCCCCCGCACATCGCTCCCTTCCCCGGGCTGGGGGCCTGGAGAAGAAGTCGTGGAGGTCGAGGGTGTCCCCGTCCCCCCCCCGCCAAGGCTGCAGCCCGGCGTCTTCTGCAGCCGCAGGGAGAGAGACACCCCCCCCCCCTTCCCCTCCTCTCCCCGTCTCTGCCCGCACCCGGCGGCCGCTCTGCCCCGATCCCGTGACCCCGCGCCTGCGGGGGGAATGCGGAGACTTGCGATAAAATCCCCGTTTGCCAAAGCTGTGAAATCAGCCAGGAATTCAGTCCAAAAGGAAAAAGGAGGGGGGGGGGGGGGGAAGGGGGAAGGAAAAGAAAGAAAAAAAAAAAAAAGAAAGAAAAGAGTAAAGCTGCTGCCCCGGGGCTGGAGGGGGATTTCCCCAAAGAACAAGGGCTGGGAATTCCATTCCTTCGAGGGACAGGACTTCCAAGAACCGGCCCCCGAAAGATTCGGGGCTCCCAGCTGCGGCGGGAGGGATGGGGCAGCGGCGGAGCCGACAGCGGGGTCCTGCCTGACCCCGGGACACGCAGAGGGACCGGGCACCGTGGGAAGCGTCCCCGTGGGACCCCGGGTTGAGCCCCTCTCCTCGGCCCCGGCGCCCACCCTGCCCACCCCGCTCCGTGGCCACGAGCCGCCGCGGGGGCTAATCCCGGGGCCCGGGCTGGGCAAGCGGATTGCGGGAGCTGCGTGTGGCCTGCGGCGGGATTTGGGGAGGGATTTGCTCCTCGGATCGGCTCTCCCGGAGCCGCTCAGCCGTGCGGGGTTTGGAGAACGCTCCCTCTGGAGACGGCAGGAGCCTCTGATGCCGCACAGCAATTATGCCCAAGCCTGACTGTAATCTTTAACGATTTATTCCCAGGGCAACACAATAAACTAAACACACAAAATCTGGGCTGCTGGGAGTCCTGGGATCTGGTGTCTCTGGAGGTTACGGATACCTCCATCCGTACGGAAATCTGCACGTGCTTCCTTGAAGCCCCAGCTCCTGGAGTCACGGGACGGCTGGAGGGGATGAGCTTCCACCCGGGAAGGAGACGGAGCCCTTGCAGGGAGGGTGCTGACCGGGAACGGGGCTCCTCGGGGACGTGGGGACGTGCCCTGCCCTTGGGGCACCGCGGGCTCTGCCAACAGACCCGAGCGGGTCCCCGAGGTGGGGTCTCCCCGGGGTGGCCGTGACGTCCCCTTGTCCCTCCTTGTGCGAGACGGGGGCTGCTCCCCGAGGGGGTGACTCCGGGGTGACGCTTCGTCCCTGCCACGGCCCCTCCTGCCGCACGAACCCCGACCGTGGCAGGGCCAAACCTGCCGGGGCCTGGCTGCCCCCCTCCTCTCACCGCGCCGGGGGCTTCACCCCACGCAGCGGGGCTGGGGACACGGCCCCCGGGGGGATGGCTCCGCAGGCCCGGGGCTCCACAGCTCCCGGGGAGAACAATGGCGCGTCCCGGCCCCTCTCCCGGGGACAACAATGGCAGGAGCTGGAGCCGCCTGAGCTCATCTCCCCCCCGAGAGCCCCGAGGGGCCGGGGGGCTGCGGGCTGCGCCACAAAGGCTCCCTCCCTCCCTCCCAGCCCGGCTCTGCTCCTTGCACACGGAGGGGCCCCGCTCCCACCCCAGCGGGGGGGCCTTTGGGACCCAAACAGCTGCAGCGTTTTTTTTGGGGGGGGGATACAGAGAGCTCCCCCTGCCTCTCTCCGGGCCCCCTTCACTGCTGCCTTGTGGGGCGGGGGGATGCGGCCCCCTCCTCGCTGCAGAGCGGCCGCCAGATCCCCCCCCCCCCAGCTGCTTTGTGTCTCGCTGTGCCAGGGCATTGTCTGCGCGGGGGAGACCCGGCCGAGGCAGCCTGAGGGCACGCAGCTTCTCCCCGGCACCCTCCCTGTGACCCCCCCCGGCACCCTCCCTGTGCCACCCCCCGGCACCCTCCCTGTGACACCCCCCCAGGACCCTCCCTGTGACACCCCCCGGCACCCTCCCTGTGACACCCCCCAGGACCCTCCCTGCCACAGGCCGGGGCAGCCACTGGCCCCGCAGCCCCCTGTTCCCGGGGGGGAGGTGAGAAGCGGCCCTGGAGCCCCCCCAGCAGCAGTGGGCCACCAGCCCGCTTCTCCTGCGCCCCGAAAGGTTCTGTGGGGCTGAGCCTTTGTCCCGGCTGGGCAGTGGGTGCTGGGGCCGAGGGAGTCCCTGGGGGAGGGACGGCCCAACCTCGCTATTAGACCCCAGAGAGTCTCCGCCGGGAGCCGCTTTGAAGCTCGGGCCCCCGAGGGAGCTCGGCCCGTGGGTTCCCCACGCAGGGACCGACTTTGACCCCGGGGCCGGGACACCGGGACGGGGAGAGGTGTCCGGACTGTCCCCCCTGCACCGCCCGCGGGGGGCGGGTCCCCCCCATCTTGCCCGCCCCCGGGACGCAGCAGCCCCGCCTGCAGCGAGGGCAGAGCCGGGGCTGGGACCCCCGGGGTGGGGGGGGGACAGAGCCGGGACCCCGGGAGTGACCGAGACACCCCCCCCCGGGGGGGGAGGCCGAGAGCGGGAGCAGGGGGCCGCCGAGCCGGGACACCCCTTCCCCCGAGCAGGACTCGGGACGGGGGGGGCTGGGACCCCCAGGGTAGGGACCGGGGCGGGGGGGGGCAAGGGCCGGGAGCCCCCCCGGGGGGGGCAGGTGCGGCCGCGTCACCTGCGGGTCTCGCCGAGGCCGGGGCCGGTGCCGGGGCCAGGCCGGTCCCTGCCCCCGCCAGGCTCCACCCCGGGCGGTGCGGGATAAAACTTGGGGCGCCTCCCCGGCAGCTCCGCGTCAGGGCTGCGCTCGGACCGGCTCCGGCGCTCGGGAGGGGACACGGCAAAGCACGGCAGGGCACGGCGACACCCCCCCCTCCCCGCCCCCCCGGGACTTTCTGGGGGTCTCTTCCTCTCCTCCTGCCACCGGAGGCAGCTGAGCTTCAGCCGCGCCGGGGAACGGCGGGGCCGCGCTCCGGGCTCGGTGAGTGGGGCCGGGCCGCGCCGTCGGGGGGGCCCGGGCGGGCTGGGGGCGGGGGGGGGCGGAATCTGCGAACCGGGGTTGCGCTCTCTCGCTTTTCCCGGAGCGGGCGGGGGGGGGGGACTCCCGAGGCGGGGAGGGGGGGACACAGGGCAGAGCCCCCCCGCTGGCGGCGTCCGGGAGCGCTTCCCCCCCGCCGGGACTCTCGGTGTCCGCGGACGCTCGGGGCTCTGCCTGCCCTCGTGGCACGGGCTCCCCCCTCTCCAGCTACCGGGAACCCCGAGCGCGACCTCCCGGGTTTTGGGGGGGGAGGAGGGGGGGCCCTCTCAGCTCCCACCGCCTCCCGCGGAGCGACCCCCTCGCTCCCAGCCCCGGTGTGCCGGAGGTGGGGGCTGCCCGGGCTGGTTCGTTCCGTGCCGGGGGGGCGGGGGGGTATGGGCCATGTAGGGCAGCGGCCCCGGGGCGACCCGCGACCGGGCTCCCCGGTTTCTCGGCCAGGGAGGGCTCTCCGGACCCCCCCCCCCCGCGCCGCCTCGCCGCGGTCCCACGGCGGGGCCCCCCCGGGCGCAGGAGTGGCGGCGGGACCGGCAGGGGGAGCCCGCGCTTTGCTGACTCATAGCCCGCCCCCCCGGTGAGGGTGCCGGGGCCCCGGGGCTGCGGTGTGTCCGTTCCACCCCCCGGGCCGGGGCGGCGGGTCCCCGCTGCGGGATCTCGGGGGGGGGGAGGGAAGAGGAGCGGCAGGAACGCGCTGGGGGGGGGGCTCAGCCCCGCGTCAGGGCAGTTTCCCGCAGCCGTAACGGCGTCACCGGGAGCGTGACCGGGCGGGTGCGTGTGACCGGGCGGGTGTGACCGGCCTCGGGTGACTGTGCGTGTGTTCCCCCTCCCCCCCGCCCTTTCCGCCTCGGTGTCCCCGCGTCACTCGTCTCCGGGGGCTCCGGTTCCCGCCCGGCCCCGCGGGCAGTCCCCTCCCGCCGCGGCCTCCTCCGGTTGCGGGGGCCGCTCGCCGCCCCCGCCGCAGCGCTCCGGGCCGCCGCCGCCCGCCCGTGTCCCGCCTTCACCCCTCCGGGGCTCGCTCCCCTCGCGGCGGCAGCCCCGTTCTTCCCCCCCCCCGGGCCCGGTTGCTCGGCGCTGTCCCGTCCCCCCTTCCCGGTGCCGGACCCGGCCCCCCCGCGCCCCTTTGTTGTGCGGCCCGGGATTATGAATGGCTCCGGGCGCGAGGGCGCGCGGGGGGCGGGGGAGGGGGCGGGGCCGCGCGGCCGCGTGGGCGGGAGGAATCCGGCCGAGCCGCCCGCCCACCGGGCCACGTGGGGCGCCCGCGGCCGCTCCCGATTGGCCGCGCCCGCGGATGTCTGGGCGCTGGGCGCGCCGCCATTGGCCGCGGCCGCCGGAGGAGCCGGAGTGAATGAGGGCGAGGCCCCGCCCCGCGGGACGTTGCTACATTGTAACTTCCCTCCGTCCCCTCCCCTTCCCCCCCCCCCCTCCCCGCGCGGCGCTTCCAC
>JAOTQQ010000014.1:3642543-3672327 GCA_026546715.1 Gallinago undulata
CACCAAGGTGACCTGGGGGGGGGGGGGTCCGAGACCACCAGCCCCCCCTGCCCTGCTGGGCCACTCGGTGCTCACACGGGGGGAGGTCGTTTGCGGGGTCCCTGGGTGGCATCTCCCACCCTGAGAGACTCGGGAAAGGGGGGGTGCGGGGGGGAGACCCCCACCTCTGGACCCCGGCAGAAGGGGCAGACCTCACCCTGCCCGGGGTTTTCGGGGCAGCCAGGGGTCTCCTGCAGCACAGGGATCCCCGACTCTGTCGGGGGGGGTCACTTTGCTTTGGAAGCTGGGATGCATCCCCAAAAACCCTCAAATGTCCCCAAAAGCCCCCAAATGTCCCCAAAAGCCCGCAAATGTCCCCAAAGAGCGGCAGGGCCGGGGCTACCGGGGCACCGTCTGGGCTCTGCAGGCGGTGGGGCTGCGGATGGCCCCGGGCACAGGGGAACACAGTGGGGACGTGGGGGAGACACCCCAAAACCGCGGTGTTTTTGGGCCGGTGCCGGTGGTGCGACAGCCCCGGGCTCAGTTATTCCGGGGTCCGGCCCAGGGAGAAGCCGCAGCGTCGGCCCCGATGGAGCTGCTGCTTAGAGCCAAGCCAGCCGTTGCCATGGTAACCACCTGCTATTTTCATCATCTTCCCAAACAACCTCAGCCTCAGGGCACCGGCATTCCCGGCCCCGGATCCCCTCCGAACCTCAGCTGGGAGCACCGGCATTCCCAGCCCCGAATCCCAAATCCTTTCTGAATCTTAGCCCAGGGACACCGGCATTCCCGGTCCCAAATTCCCCCTGAACCTCAGCTGGGAGCACCGGCATTCCCAGCCCCGAATCCCAGATCCTTTCTGAACCTCAGCCTTGGGACACCATCATTCCCAGCCCTGAATCCCAAAACTTTTTTGAACCTCAGCCCAGGGACACCAGCATTCCCGGCCCCAAATTCCCTCTGAACCTCAGCTGGGAGCACCAACATCCCCAGCCCCGAATCCCAAATCCTTCCCGAACCTCAGCCCGGGGACATCAGCATTCCCGGCCCCACATCCCCTCCCTGGAGACACGGAGCATCGTTCCGGGTTTCCATGGTCCGGGGGGGCTGCCTCCTGGGCTTTGGCTCTTGCCGTCCTTCCAGGGAGGGGTCTCCCGGCTGGTCAGGGTCCAGCATGTCCCTCCTCCTGGGACACCGGACCCGGAATCACAGGGGGTTGGAGATCAGCTCCTCCAACCCCCCCTGCCAAAGCAGGTCCCACAGGGACGTGTCCAGGGGGGGTTGGAATGTCTCCAGAGAAGGAGACCCCACCCCCTCCCTGGGCAGCCTCTGCCAGGGCTCTGCCACCCTCAAACTTCTCAAAGTGAGGAAGTTCCTCCTCGTCTTGAGGTGGAACTTCTTACACTCAATTTTGTGCCCATTTCCTCTTGTCCTGTCCCTGGGCACCACTGGGAAAAGCCCAGCCCCGTCCTCCTGACCCCCCCCTCTCAGTATTTATGGGCGTTGAGCAGACCCCCCCTTCAGCCTGCTCTTCTCCAGACTGGAAAGACCCAAGAATTCCCAATCCCTGCCTGCAGCCTGGTCTCCCGCTGGCACCTGGCCCCAGGAGAAGCCCGTGCTGCTCCTCAGAGGTGACATGGCTCCGTACCCGGCTCCAGAGTCACCCCAGGGAGGGGGAGATGGGGAACCGGGGGGCTCTGGGGACGGGGCAACGGGGAGCTGGGGCCCTGGTGGTCACCATTTCCAGATCCGGGAGGATGCACAGGATGGAGATAAAGCCGGGAACGGCCAAGGCCTCTCACGGGGGTGGGCTGGGAACTGAACACGTTTGGGGTTTGGGGGTCCCCACGCCACCGTAGCCCCCCCAGCACCCTGTGCCAACGCCATCCACCAGCCCGGCCACGGATCCCGTCCCCGCGGTGGCCCTGGCTTTGTCCTAACCCCCGGGCAAGCCACGGGGTGGAGGAGAAGGCAGCCGCAGCCATTGCCATGGCAACTGCACGATTGCATCAGGGCTTTTCTTTCTTTTCTTTTTTTTTTTTTCCTCTCCAAACTGCAAAGCTGGATGAGCAACTCCCTCGGGGAAAGTAGTAGGAGAGAAGGGAATATTTTAATTTTTTAATTTTTTTTTTCTCTTTTCCTGTGGGCTTTGGGGCTGCCAGTTCCCAGGCTGGGAACCAGCTCAGCGTCTCACCCGGGGGCAGCCTCAGGGGGACAGAAAGGGGCAGGGGACAAGGGGACAGACCTGGTCTCTCCACACCACGGGAGCTCCTGGAGCAGGGAGACCCTGCAGGAAGCTCGGGAAGGAGCAGGAAAGCTGGGGGGGGGCACTCTCGATTGGGGAGGGGAGCCGTAGGAGGAGGGGGAAGGGTTTGACACCGAAAGAGGGGAGATTTAGGTGAGATCTCAGGAGGAAATTCTGGGGGTGGTGAGAGCCTGGCCTGGTTTTGCCCGGAAAAACTGTGGCTGCCCCATCCCTGGAGGGGTTCAAGGGCAGGTTGGAGGGGGCTTGGAGCAACCTGGTGTGGTGGGAGGTGTCCCTGCCCCTGGCTTTAAGGTCCATTCCCACCCAAACCACTCGTGATTCCACGATTGCTTAATTAAGTGCCGTAACGAGTCGTGCAGCAGCCCACCAGGTGAGCTCCCCGGGGGCTGCGGCTCCTGCCCGGGGCCAGAACAGGCAGATCTGGGGCAGACGAAACCCCCCCGAGATCCCCAGAACTGGGACGGCAGCGGAGAGATCTCCATTCGACCCGGCCTCTCCCATGGTGGCTCTAGTGGAGTCACTTGAAAGGCACTGACTCTCCCCCAAAATGAGCTCAAAATCCCACTTTTGGGGACAAATCCGGACAGAGCTGCCATCGCCATTCCCTGGCGCAGGGCAGTGAACAGGGATATTTCCAAAACACCCAGCCCACACCAGCTTTGCCCAAGGAGTAAAAACAATTAAAAAGAATTAAGAAAAAGGGTGTTTGTCCCTCGCGGTGCTGCTCCTCCCCTCCAGCGTCCTGGGGTGTCCGTCCATCCATCTGTCCATCGCTCCCACCGCTCAGAAAATGGCTCTGTGCGTCAAGGTGACTCCATCCGCCCTCCTCCTGGAGCAGAAGTGCTCTCGTTAACACGTCTCTAATTTAATCAAGGTGCCAGGGAGGTGAGCTCGGGGCTGGCTTCTCCTCTTCCCTCTTGAAGGGCAAAAATCAATTTGCTTCAGGACAGACGAGCCTCGTCTCAGGTGTCACACACAGCCCGTGCTCGGGTGTCATGCAGCCCCCTGCAAAATTAGGTAGAATTAAATAAACCCCCAGGATTACTCAATAATTCAAACCCAGAGTTTGGAATTGAAACACCCTCCTCAAATCAGGAGAAGAGCTTTCTCATTTGCATAAAATATTGTACTACTTTATCCCTCTCTTCAGAATTTCATTCTGTTTTCAACTATTACTCTAACATTCTCTGAGGGTTGAACCTTTTCTTCTCCTTTTACTGCGAAAAGTATCATATATATATATATATAGTTAAGTGTATATTATCATTATTCAGTATTGTGAATTTGCTCTCAGGGCTGGAAAGTTAGCAAGTTGTTTCAGGGTAAGAGAAGAATACTACTATTAGATTAGTGCCTCCTCAATTTTGCTTTTCTCACAGGGTTCCGAGCGCTCTGGCAGCCGTGACCCCCAGCCTGCAGACGGAGCCGCACTCAGGGGTAACGAAACTCCTGGGTTTGGGTGTAAAACAGCTGAGATTCGGGCAGAGCGCAATACCGAGAGTCCTCGGGATTTCATAATTACTATACACACTTGTGTACAAAACAACCCTTCCCCCCGCGGATCCCCAAAAGGCATAAAAACAAATCCGAGAGGAAAAGCCCAATTTCCTCACTTTGGGAGGCAGAGAATGGGCACTCGCTGGTTTTACAGAACAATAGTGGGCAGAAGGCGACTTTGCCTTTCAGGGAGGAGGCTTCTTTTCCCTCTGCTGTAGCGCTCAGGAAAATCAATGACATTATCTGCCAACAAACAGCCCTGATTTGAGTAACCCCCGGCGGTTTTCGTGCTGTGGGACCCTGCTCTCTGAGCGGGAGGGGGGGAGAGTGGAGGAGAGGAAGGAGGGGAAAGAGAGGAGGATGGGGGGGAAGGAAGGGAGGATGGAGAGGAAGGAGGGGAGGATGGAAAGGAAGGAGGGGAGGACGGAGAAGAGGATGGAGAGGAAGGACGGGAGGGTGGGAGGGAAGGCAGGGAGGAGGATGGGTCTCTGTACACACTCCTGCTGTGAACTGCGGAGGCAATCAAGTCCTGTCGCAGTGTCACCGCTGTCCCCGGCAGAGCTGATGTGGCGGGTCCTGCGGGGACACTCGAGGTGACTCCACGGACCTGTCCTCGCTCCGCTCTCTCCCACCCTTCCTTCCCCGCCACACCGTCCTCCTCCTGCGGCTCCTTCTCTCAGATGTGCTGCTCTGCATTTTCTAGACACGATTGTACTTATTGTATGAAAAACTGGAAAAAAAAATTATCCTTAAGGCTTTTTAAACCAAAGTAGTCCCTTGCAGAGACACGTGTTTATCCTTGCCAGAGAGTTTCCTTTCAGTAAGGAAGTTTCTAATGCTGAAGACCGAAGACATTCTTACCTTAGAAATACCCCAGGGTGGGCTTTTAAACATTTCAATGGAAAACGGGCTCAGCAAAGTCCTTTTATTATTATTGTTTAAAGGAAACCATTTATGCTTTGGAACCAGCGATGGGGCTGCCTTTGACATTCATTGTGCCGTGCTCTCCCAAGCATGCGGATGGACGCGGGGGCCCCGGCGCTGCATTTCAAAGACGGCGGCCGCAGGGATTATCCCCCCCGGCCCTGCGACAGGAGCCGGGAAAGGCGGAACGGCCGCCTCAGCCTGCGGTGCACGGAGGAGGGCGGCCTCCCCGGGCGGCTCTGAGGGCAGCCATAGGGGAGAGGCGACCCCGGGCCTGCCAAGGCCGAGCGGGCCTACCGCCATGCCGCGGAGCCACAGGGCCGAGGCGTAGGGAGAGGGGGAGACGGGCAAGGCCTCCGCAGGGCGCCACCCTCAGAGAAACGGGGGAAAAGGGGCGGCGGAGAAGGGCTGCCCGGTGCGGGCGGGAGGCCGGGCCGGCGGAGGGGGAGGCCGCGGCGGGCAGCACTGGCCACCCAAGATGGCGGCCCTCCCCTCAGGCGGCCCCTTTGTCTGCGGCCGCCGCCGCATTGCCGAGAAGGGCGCGAAACTGGGGCAGCGCGGCCACGCCCCCCCACCACGGAGGGCGGGGCCTGAGCAGCCTCGCTCGGCCAATGAGCTGCCTCCACTTCCTTTCTCCTCACAGGGGCTCTCCCCCCCAACCCTCCCCGCGCTCCTGGCCAATCGGCGCCACTTCTCTGTGCCCCTCCCATAAGTGGGAGGGGCCAAGGGCACGGCGGGGTTTTGTTTGCGCTTCCCCCGCCCCTCACCACCCCCGACAGAGCTCATGAATATTAATAAAGTTCAGCCCAATCAGGCGGGGCGGTAGCGGCAGCGCTTTGGTGGCGTCAGTCGCCCCGCCTTGCAGTGGGGGAGTTAATCTGCATATTCATCAAGTGGGTTGGGATAAGCGTGGTCATATATAAGCCGCCGCCCCGCCAGCCTCAGCGTACACCGCGCTGGAGCTTTGAAGTTCCTTGTGGACCCCGTACCTCCAGGGCACTGGTAAGGCGCCCGCCGCGATGGGCTGACTGTGGCCGGGCCAGGCCGGGGGGCCTCTGGGTGCTAGGGCTAAAGAAAATGCGTTCTAGAAACCGGAGGGTTTACTGCCCGGGGGAGTCCGGGATGGGCTGGCCGTCCCGCGGGATAGGGTGCGTTCGGCGGTGCGGGGAGCCCGGCGGAGCCGTCCGGCCTGGCCGCCATGGGGGAGGAGGAAGGGACCGGAGGAGGGGTGAAACGCGCTCTCGGAAACAAAATGGCGACGGGCCTGCACAGTGCAAAATGGCGGCGGGCGGGAGGCGGGGCCTCGTACCGCGCCTGCGCCGAGGGGGCGGGCCGTGAGGGAGGGGCGGGGGTCTCGCGGCAGGGCAGGGGTCGGCGCGGCGGGATGCGCATGCGCAGTTGCGGCTGTGCGCGGGGGGGCGTCGGGAAAGGCGGGGCATCCGGTCCGGGGGCGGCCTCCGGTCCTGCCGGCGCCCCGAGCCCTGCGGCGGGCCCCGTTCGCTGAGCCGGCCCGATGGGTGTCCCTGTGTAACGCCCAGCGCGGCTCACTGCGCCTGAGCCTCTGCCCGACGAGAATCTGCCCTTTTTAACCGATTTTGGCGTCCAGACGTCGTGGGAATGATTATTTTGAGATACAGCCTGTGACTCTGTCCCCTTTGCAGGTCGGAATGGCATCAGACGAGGGAAAGCTCTTTGTCGGCGGGCTGAGTTTTGACACTAATGAGCAGTCATTGGAACAAGTCTTCTCCAAATACGGACAGATCTCAGAAGGTAAGAGGGCCGCGCCCGGCTGGGGGGGGCTTCTGTAAATAAACCCCATGGATTGCCCCGGTGCTGATGCCTCACTTCTTTCTCCCCTCCTTACAGTTGTTGTGGTGAAAGACAGAGAGACTCAGAGATCCAGAGGTTTTGGCTTCGTTACTTTTGAAAACATAGATGATGCTAAAGACGCAATGATGGCCATGAATGGAAAGGTGAGGAGGCTGCAGAGCATTTTTATTGCCTTAAAATGGAGCAAGAGAAGTTTGAAAGATGTGTCTCTGTTCGGTGCCACCCAGCAAAACAGATTAATCTAGTGTTTTAAAGCAATGGAACTACAGAAATAACAACAAAGAAATTGTTAAAGTTTCATTACTTAACGTATATGATTGAAAAATGGTGATGCTTTATAGGAATTGCCCCTATTTACTGTTTGAACATGAATTTACTGTGTAGTTGACTTAGTTGTGATATTTAAATCAGACCATTGTAGAACTTGATAAATTTTGGTACTGCATAGCTGGCAGTGAAGGTGTGTAGCTCACTGTATGTGTGTTATTTATGTTTAAATATTGACCAGGTTTGTATTTTTTTCTGGGTAGTCTGTAGATGGACGTCAGATCAGAGTTGATCAGGCTGGAAAATCATCAGAGAACAGATCCCGTGGGTACAGAGGGGGCTCCTCGGGGGGCAGAGGCTTTTTCCGTGGCGGCAGAGGTCGGGGCCGTGGCTTCTCCAGAGGTGAGTATGTGTGTGTGCGTGACTCACAGCGTCTCTAGTAGTTCTATCATTTGTCAGAATGCTTAAAAAACACATTTTTGGTGTCTGTTGCAGGCGGTGGGGACAGAGGCTATGGCGGAAGCAGATTTGACTCCAGAAGTGGAGGGTACAATGGCTCCAGAGACTACTATAATAGCAGGTAAAGGCATTGTGGCTGCTGGTGGGTGGTCGGGAGGCTCTTGAAGACCTGTTGCTGGTTTGACATCAATAAATGGCAGAGCAGTTCTACAGCAGGTGACTCTCTTTTTTTCCCAGCAGGAGTCAAGGTGGTTATGGCGACAGGTCCTCGGGAGGCTCCTACAGAGACAGCTACGACAGTTACGGTAAGTCCTGGTTCAAACGGGAGCGCTGTACGTGTGCTGTAGGCACTCTCTAAACCTTCTCACCCTTCTGCTCAAGTCTGGAGACGCCGTATGGCGCAGTCGGACTGTACCGCTATGTCTGTTCTTGGCCCGTTAAGAACCAAATCTGTCAGGCTTTGGACGTGGTTGTGCCGGTTAAAAGTTCTAATTTGTAATGCATGTGTAGGAGTTGCTTGGATCTAAGGCAAAAAGCAAGGTTTTTTTTTTTTAAAAAATACAACACAGTATGTTCCTCGAGCTTGAGACTAAGCCCAAACTCGGATGGCCTAACAAACTTTTAATCAAGGGTGGGGGAGTTCTCGTACGGTGTAGCCAACTAGCACTAGCTTCGGAAATAATGCAAAGGGAGTAAAATGCTGGAACTTGTCTATGCTTCAGTGCCTTTACAATTGTGCCTGCTTCTTGTCCTCAGCTACACACAACGAGTAAAAATCCTTCCTGACTCAAGATCGTCCTTCCAATGGCTGTATTTATAAAGATTTTTGGAGCTTCGCTGAAATCGTTATTGTGTAGTACATCTACTTGTATTTTCACTTTTGTAGTATTATCAGTTCTAATCTTGTCAAACACAGCCTGACAGCTTCTGATAATAAGATGGTCTAATTAGACTTTGCTTTAAAGAAAGCTCTGCTTTCAAGTGTTTTTAATCTTTTTTGAAAGCACTTCAGATATTATTTTATCCTCCATGATGAGCCAAGGTGTTTCTTTTTTTTTTTAAAGTTGTGAAGTTGGGGCCCCAATTCAGTTTCTTTTGAGATAGAAAGGACCTTTAATTCAATGTTCACTGGAAGCTGAACAAGCTGTGGACTCTCTTTTTTTCTTCTTTTTTTTTTTTTAAAGTGCATTACCTTCGTCTTTTGTAACATTCCTTTAGTGTAGCAAGGTAGGAATGCAGCCTGGGTACAAATTGGAAGGCAAACCACCTTGATATATCTAAAGAGAAACTTGCTTGTATGTTCAACCTGCATAACGGTATTTTTACTGTTGTAATGATGTAAATTACCCAGAAATAGACTTGCAAACTTACCATAAAAAAAAAAAAGAGGTTCTTGAAAATGTTTATTTATATTGTCCTTTTTTACTGGAAGAAATATGCATATTCCATTGATATTGTATTTGAAGTGGTAAAGGATACTTGTATACAGTTTTCTTTGGCTTTACGAAGCCTATTAAAAGACCGTCTGAAATGAACTCTGCTCCTGACATTTACATTTCATTGCACAACACAATCCTTGATGATGAAGAACAGTCTGAGAGAGAGAGAGGAGAGAGAAAAGCCTTAGTGACGGTGTAAGAGCCAGACGTACCGACCAGTTAATAGAATTGAATCGGTCTTGACGTGTGAATTTGTCAAATACCTGCACATAAGAACGGTGAAACGTGTCTAGAGGCAGAGGACTGACAGTCGGAAGCGGAGGGAAGGCTGGTGTTAGGAAGGATAATTGATGTTTCCGTAAAATGCCGAAATAGCCTACACTGAAACGCTGTAGCTGAGAACCAGTCCTGTAGTCACCGGCCTTGTCAGTAGGGTGCCAGGGGTGTGCAATGGTAGGTAAATTGCCGTAATTAGCTAGCTTTGTCATTGCCTTACAAGTTCTAAGAATTCTTTGCTAGCATATGGAAACTGCAGTGTCCTTGGAGAAAAGAAGTGTTGTGCCTCCAACAGAAACCTCTGAGACGAAAGCTGCTCTCTTGGCTAGTTCATATGTGGAAATAGTCCTGTAATTCGAGGTAACTCCTTTTGCTCATGTCCGCATCCTTCCTCTTGTTGAGAGCTCATTTTTGAAAGTCTTAATGTACCTTGTGAAATAGTCCTTTTGACAATTTTGGTGAACCGATGGAAAAAAAAAAAAAAAAACGAAACCAAAAAACCAAAACCTAATAATTGTAAGCCATGCCGTACGCAACCTTTGGCTTGTGGCACAACTTGCGTCCCACAGATGAGAGTTGGGCATGCCGTCATGTCTCGCCAGTAGGTACGGAAGCAAGATGGGAAACAAGAATTCCCTGATTCGATCCGTGTTCATCTATCGAGACTCTTTCTAGACTTCATTAAAGTTGCTCACTTTTAATTGTAGCTTTCTTTGCCATCCTACTTGTTGCCATTAACTTTTTCCCATAGCCCACACTTCCTAAGCGGCCATGTCCGAGTGGTTAACTCTCTGCTTAGGGAGCAAATGATCCGCTGGCCGGCGTATCAAAGGCACTAGCCAGCCCCGCAACAGTTTTTTTTCCCAGACTGTGCTTCTGTGGCGTGTGGTGGGTTCAGCGAGCGGCTGGTGAAACCCTCCTGTGCGGTGTGTCGGGGGGGAGGCGGGGGGCGATGAGAAGGCTCCGCTCGATGGTTTTATTAACGCCCCGTTGCTTTGGCAGGGTGAGAGGAGACGGAGGCACCCGGGAGCACCCTGAGGAAGGAGGTTGCGAGGAAAGCGGGGCCAGGAGGCGAGTTGGCCAACCAGGTAAGGACTGTTCGTCCCCCAAATGATGGGAGTCCCGTCCCTTGAATGATGAGAGACCCACCCCCTCAAATGACGACTCCATCCCTTGTCCCGTAGTCTTTCCCAAGCCAAAAGCAGCTTTGGCCTCTCTCACCATGTCCCAGAGCTCTTATCCCAAGCGGGGAACAGTCCAACTAGTAGTTTCCAGGTGAAAATTTCCCCTCTGCCTTTTAAAATCAACCATTTTCATTCTCTTTCAGCAATAAAAGGCGTCTGAGAAGACCGAGAAGGAGCAGCCGTTGACTGGAGGGAGAGAGGGAGATGAAGAGCTTTTGGCCACTGTTGTGACTGGGTTTTATACAGGTCAACTGAAGGAGGAAATAAGTGGATTAAGCTAGAATAAAATAATGGAATGTGGAAAAAATTAAATTTAATCTCTGTAGTACTTTTGTGGGGAAATACAAGGATAAAGAGAAACCCAGTTCTGTGGTGTGGAGCCCAGTTAAAAATACTGAATAAACCAAAGCTGTTGTGTTTTGGGGAGGAACCTGTCACTAAGGCCTAGTGTGAGGAAGAAATTCAATTGCATCATTGTACCATTCAATTAAGTGGCTTAATTACCTGAAGTTTGTGCGTATGCCAGACTTGAGAGACAGCTGCATTTGAGGGGCTCTGTTGGGTGAGCGATGGCACAAATGTGGGGTCAGTGTTTGGGAGAGAAGCTGCTGCTGCAGGTGAAGCGGTGACAAATACAACAGTCTAATTAGCTAAAGCAAATTTGCTTTAGCTAATTTGCTAAAGCTTTTTTTGGAGCTTGGATAATAAATGGTTTTACTTCCATAGGCGTTAGAGTAATTATTTTGCTGATGCAAGTTAAAGTGTGATGTTTCTGCTCCTCACTGAAGTTCACAGAGTTTTACACCTTAAAATTTTCAGGTGGGATAGGAAACTTTCCTGTCTGAAACTAGTGATTTCTGTTTGTTCGGGTACTTTCCCATCTCGGTGAAGGCAGAGGCAAACTTCACAGGTTGGGTTTGAGGATCACTAGAGTTAAATACTTTATCTAGGTCTGAAAAGCCACAACTCGGGTATTAGCAAATTAATTCTGGTCACTTTGATTCCTGTGTGGGGCAGTGGCTAATAAAGGACTTGGAGCCACCCTCTAATTAGCAGGTGTTGCCTGCTGATGTCAGCTGTATTCTGCAGAGATGGGTCTGTGCAGGAGTTAAAACACTGGGATTGTGGTGTTAATTAAGGTTTGTTATGGTGGGGTTGTTAATGGCTGTAATTTTGGTTGCTGTGGCCAAACAGACTGGTAGCTCCTACACCTTGAGTTGGCTGCGAATGATGGGGCTTTTCTAGCTCTATAGAAGTTGGGCACAGAGCAAAGGAATTTGGGATTCCTTGCAGGAAGCTTGTGCCCTGGTGGTGATAAAATGTTCTAACTTTCCTCTGCTCTATTAACCTTTACCCACTCTCCAGTAAACTGAAGTTACAGGGGGGATTTTCAGCCTTTTGTGTTCCTTGGCATGTGCCGTAGAGAGGGCGCTTTCCAGCCCCAGCTTGGTTGGATCGGTGCTTCCCCCTGCCCAATTTTAAGTCCCATCTTCAAAATGGGACCATCAAAAAGTTACATTAGCCAGAAAAACTCCCCTTTTCTTTCTGTATATGTGGAATATTTGTTTGGATTTTTTTTACTCACTTGCTGCCTTGTCCCTGGCTCATAATGAAGTCACGAGCGCTGGTTGCTGAGTTCCTCCAGGTCCCCGACTCAACCTTTTTCATGCTGTGGATCATAAGATCTCTCTGAAGTAGATGGTGATGTTTTCTGATCCATCACACTGGAACTCAAACCATCCTTGAAAGTCCTTTTGCCCTTCAGTGTGTCAGCTTTGGTGTTACGCTGTGGGGTGGAAGCAGCTTCCATTGCTCCCTTCTGAGTCACGTCTGGCACTTTTTGGGGCTTCAAAGCCATCACCGCCTTCCTGAGACCCTCATGAGCTGAACCTGGGCTCGTGAGAAATAATTTAAGAATGACATCTCCTGCAAACGTTGTAGCTCAGTAATGAGGATTCATCCTGGCAGTTCTGGATGTGTTTTGGGCAGCTTTGAAGAGAATGGGGCAGGAGGTGGTGATGTGAAGGCAGAGAGAGGGTTTCTGGTGGTCTCTGCTGTTCTCCTTCCAGGGTTAAAAGAACATAGATGATAGCTTTATCCTCTTTTCCTGTTTTTTTTTTTTTCTCCTCCCTTTTTTTTTCACTGATACTTCTCTGGCTTTAGGTTACACCCCACTTGAAGTACAGTCTTCAAGAGCAGTGTATGATCCAAAAAGAAAACCACACAGCCCAAGTGCCTTTGAAGACACTGCTTAAAAATGCTTTAAAAACTTGTGCTTTTATTAAGAGAATTGCTGGGGGGGGGTCCTGGGCACAAGGGAATTCAATCAGGTGCCAGTGGGACATTTGCTGCCTAAAAGCCATCAGTGCCCTGGGGTGTTGGTGCACGAGGAGGTGGAATGACGATCCAGCTTGCTTCCCAAAACCTACTTTCTTTTTTTAACTTTCCCCCCCCCCAAATTATCTAAGTGAACAAGGTTTAAAAAAAGAAACCAGCTGACACACTTTTGGGGGCTGTATCCAGCAATCAGCAATTCACTGGTGAGGATTTTTGCATGTTAATGAAGGGTGATATTAAATAAAGGGGCATGAGGGTGTGAGAAGCCTTTGCTGATTTAAAAAAATGCGGTCAGGTGACATTTAAACGAATTTAAACTAAATACTCACAAAGCATTATTTGGAAGACCTTCCTAAGCAGGATGCCTAGATGCTTAAGCGCAGGCGGGAATAGTTAATAGGTGCAAAAAACCATAGGGGCCTAGTTTGAGGTGCTGTTATTTTGGCATCGCTAATTATGGCAGTGCATTAATGAGGGAATAGCCACCTGCAGGGGCTGGTTGTAAAGCCCTGTCGCATGGCCTGATGTGATTTCTCCTGGGGCTGTGTGTGACCCCGTTTTCAGCCAAAATGCCTTTTTTTTTTTTCATGTCCAGACAGCTCCCGGCCCTTCCCTGAGAGGAAAGCTGATAAGGGTGAGCAGAGTCCCAGGGTTCTGTGGAAAAAGAAGGCAGAAATGCTCAAAATGCTTGTGTTTTAATCAGTGGTCACCTCTGGCTGGGAAATTGCCGTCGTGCCGGGGGAAATGGCAGCCCTGAAGGGGAAAGGGTGACCCTGAGGGAGTGAATCTTGCTGTGAGGGGGGACGCAGAGACCCAGAGCGGGAAATGGCGGCCCTCGGGGAGGGAGTCTTCTTGTGAGGAAGAAATGGTGGTTCTTCGGGAGAAAGGGCGGCCCCGAGGAGGCTGCGGCGGCTGTTGGGAGCAGGGAACGGCGGCCCTGAGGGAGACCTGGCCTTCTGAGGGGGATCGGCGGCGGCTGCGCGGGCAGGGCCGGCCCGGAACGGCGCTGCCCCGGAACGCACCGTGCGGCTCCGCCGGGCCCGACCGGGGCCCGCTCCGCGCCGCACCGTCCCGCCGCCACCGCCCCGCCGAGGCCCCGCTCGTCCCGGCCCGGCCATGCTGCGGCCGGAGCCCCTCTGCCTCCTCCTCCTTCTCCTCCTGCGCGCCGCCCGGGCCGCCGAGCCCGCTCCTTCGGCCGCCCCGAGCCCGCTCAACGGCACGGAGGCGGCGCGGCCGGCGGCGGGGAACGGGACGCGGCCGGACCCGACGTCGGGATCGCGGCGGACGCCGGGGTCGGGGCTGCCGGCGGGGTCGGGGCTGCCGGTGCTGAAGCGGGCGGTGTACGTGCTGAGCGCCCTCTCCGCCCTGGCCGCCTTCTATTTCCTCCTGCGGGCGTTCCGGTGAGTGTGGCACGGCCCGGTCCGTCCGTTCCCCCCCCCCCCCCCCGGCCCAGTGACCCCCGGTCCCCCTCCCCGGCCGAGGCCGTGCCCCTCCTTGCCCCGGTTCCCCCCCGGGCCCTGCGTTTGTGCCCCGTTATCCCCGGATCCCCCCTCCCTCCCTCTGCCGGGCACTTCCCTGTGCATCCTGTTGGCGACGCGTGTGAAATCCTGCCGTAAATTCAACCCCGCTGTTAATTACCTAAGGCAATTAGCGGTGATAAAACCTTTCCCGGTGCCGTTATTTTGATTATTTTTGCCCTTCTGGCCGCTAAAGGCCCCGCAGACCCGCGCTGTGGCGGCGCCCTCACCCTGCCCTCTCTCTGTCCCAGGTCGGAGGGACCCAGAAATGAGCCCAAAACTCGTTCCAGGTTGAAGAAGCCCCAGCGGAAGAAGTACGGCCTCCTCTCCAGCTACGACCAGAGCATCGAGATGGCCTCCTTCGACAGCGACGAGGACACGGTGTTTGAGACGAGGAACCTGAGGCGGTGAGCGGGCATTCGGGCCCTTTCTCTTTCCCTGGCGAGGGGCCGAGAGGCCTTTTCTGAGGAGGTGGGAGCTTGGGAGCAGATCCTACCAACCAGACCTGCACCCATTAACCTGCCGGGTGTGCTCTCTGCGCCTTGGCACGTGGGCTTTATCTCACTGTTCTGGTGAGATACTCTCAGAAATTGTCTCGGTTTTCTGCACCGGGAGGGACGTACCCCGGTTTGCCGGGAGCGTGGCTTTGTGCCTGGTGTTCAGCGGGGCCGTGGGAGGCAAAAGGCAGCCCTTCTGCCCAGCCTGGCCTCCCAAAGGGAGACAGAAAACCAAAAACTCCCATTTTTCTCAGTTTAGGAATTGCTCCCAAGTCACACCCTGATCCCAGTGGGGGACCTGTTCCTGCTCTCGGCCCGGGTTGGGTTTCTCTGGAGGGTGTTGTTCAGAGCTGAGGAGGAGTGTGGCTCGGCTCCCCCAGGTCAGCGTGAGGCCCTAGTGATCCGTGTCCCCGTGCACACACTCGCTCTGACACTGTGTGTCTTCTTTTTCTCCAGGTGACGTGGGAGCGGTGCCACCAGCCACACAGACGGACCAAGTCCAGCGGAATCACCTTACCAGTGCTCGAGTTTTTTTATTTTTTTATAATTGCTTATAATGACTATTAATTAACAGTACCAACCATTCCGCAGCTGGGGCGGGGGAAAAGGGGACCAAACCTGTTTTCTTCACGTGTGATTTTTGGGGAAGGGCCGAGCCGCCGGTTAAACGGCGCCGCGTTGGGTGCTGTTGGTGGCGCAGAGAAAAACGTAATTCCTGGAGGGATGCTCAGCCTTTGGGATCTTTCTGTTCTGGACTCAAGTGCTGCGGCTGTGTCTGCTGGCCCCAGGGGTGCTCCCACCCCTCTCCCTGCAGACCACGGCTTCGGATGGCAGGCGAGAGGGTTCCATTTTCGGGCTGATCCTCTTTCCTTCCTGCATTACCCGGTTGCTTCATTGGGAGGTGTCTCTAATCAACGCTGACGTGGTGGGAGCTGGGGAGGGTGTGGGGTTAATTTAGAGAGGGAATAGCTTTGGGAATGAGTTAAATGTGTCAGTTTTCTTGCAGTTGCAGGGTTAGCAGGTACAGGTGGCCATTCGTGGCTTTACAGGGAAGACATGTTTACAAATGAAAGGTGCCTCTCGGCCCGAAGGAGCGTGTCTCCAGGAGAGCCATCGGGGGTGCAGTCTGGGCATGGGGCTGCCAGTGCTGCGTTCACCAGCTCCGGTGGTGTGTTCACCAGGGAAATGGGGCACTTCTACCGAAATTCTGCACTTTTGAGCTGCTGGCTCCCTCCGAGGTCACCCGGGGAAGAGCCAGGGCGCTGCCGCCCGAGTCGGAGAACATTTACTGTGATGGTGACCGGTCTCTGAGCATCTGAAGACTGGAAGAGGAGGACCCAAAGCCCCGAGAACTGTGATTCTTGAACCAGAGAGCCCTGGCTGAAAACTAATCTCTTTGTGAAGGGTTCTGGGGTTCCATTGGCGGGTACTCAGGCTGTTCCTTGCAGCCCCTTGTGTGGGTATTTAGGGATTTTTCTGTGTGTAGGACCAAACGTGAATGTGTTGGAAGGTCATTGTTACATGGATCTGCTGCTACAATGGTGACAACTGCTCACAAAGTGCTCTTGTTCCTGGCATGTTTAGCTTTGAGGGGAGGGCCCTTCCTTGAAAACTGAGCGGGGCTGTGTCCTTCAGCCCCAGTTCCACCCCAAACTGGTCTGTGCCTTTGGTAGGAGAACCCGAGGGAGTTCCCCTGCAGGTCCGGGGGTTCCCTGTGTGACACCACCTTTTAGATGAAGATGGAGATTGTCTTTGGAGTGATGGCTCCTTTTGATTAGCAAATGCCCTGCCGAGAAGGGGGAGAAAGCAGGGCAGAAGGGATGGCCTTATCAGACAGAGGGGTTTGCTGGGGGTCACCTGGGAGCTGGGGGTCTCACTGCTGCCCTGAACCCCCCTCCTGAGTGCCTGGTGTGATCCTGGTGCTCACCCGTGCCAGGGGCTGAACTTTCCTGGAGAAATGCCCTCCCCCACCAGGTGCCAGCAGCTCTATCTTGCACACGTGCAAGAGAATTTTTAAATATATATATATAAAAAAATATATATATTTTTAGTAATGCTGTCATGTGACCACAGCACTTTGGATGTGCCCTAATTTCATATCGTTTCTATCCTTTTCATGCCTCTTTGAGGTGCTGGCTGCGTGTTGGGCTGAGATGAAAGCGTTCGCCGCCGTCCTCCCTGGGAGCAGCGGGAACGGCTCGATCCGGCGGTGGGAGCTGGGCTGTGGGATTCCTGGTCCTGGGTCTTCCCTGATCCCGCACCAGCAGGTCCCTGTGCACCCCCGGGACTTTCTCTGCCCCTTCCACCCCCCCCTGCAAAGCTGTTCTTTGCTCTGTCGAGGCCAGGGCAGCCTGGCTGCAGCTCCGTCCCGGCTCAGCGCTTCCACCGACGCGTTTCTCAGCCTCTCTCTACCCGAGACAATTAGCTTGGTCACTCTCCAGGCTCTGCTCTTCCTCGGACAGATGGCTTCTGCAGTTTTGAAGTTTCCTCGCTTTGCAGGAGTGGGTGATTATATGTTTTTGGGTTTTTTTTGATGTTAACAGTTGAATGATTTTGATCAAAGAGAGGACCTCAGGCCCCAGGCCCTGCCATGAAAATAATTTTGATAGAATTTGATTTTGCCGTAATAGGTATTTCGAATTTGAGCAGGGGAAGATGTGGAGGGACACAGGCAGAGCATTTAACGAGGTCCCTGTCCTGGTACTGTGGAGGCAAATGATAATTAAGTTGAGGGCCCTGGAGGGTTTGCCAGCCCGGTGTCTGTGCGCCACGTTCATGTTTCCAGAGCCCTTCTGCTGGTGTCCTTAAAGGGGGGTGGGTTTCATCATGTGAGGAATAAAAACACGATTGTGGGGCTGTAGCATAGCCTTCTTGTTGCTTTTTTTCCTGTTCCCGTTGTGGCTGGAGGGACGGTTGGGCTGTAATCGGTGACCCTGCGCGGCTCGTTCCATTTTCCCCTGGAGAATCCTGCGTCCTGGGAGCAGGGGGGCTCTGGGGGGGCTCTTCACCGGCCAAGGCTTTATATTTCTGCTCCGTTCTCAGCCCGTTGTTCTGAGAGGAGGAAGCAAAGGTGCTGATTAGTCCTCGGAGGAGTCTCAGATCTGTAATCTATTTGTTGCTGAGCTGCATTTCTCCTGGAAGAATAAATTGGAGCTGCTCGCGGCAGAGGGACGGTGCCCCTGTGGGCAGTCAGAGCCAGGGCAGGCTTTCGGGAGAGATCCTGCCAATAACAGTGGCTTTTAAAGCCTTGCACCCCATTTCCATAATGAGGGCAGTCCAGTGGTGTCCTGAGTTACAGTTTTAGTTGCTTTACGTGCAGTTGACACCCGTGTCGATAGCCTGGCTGCTCTCTTTGACACACGTAGAACTTGTAGTAGTCTTTCAGGAGTAGGTTTATATTAGATTATAGATGTAGATATAGATATCTATATCTATTATAGATAAATACCCAGGTGCAAACAGCCACCCGTGTGCTGGGAGCCGGCTCCGGCTGCCTCCTGTGAGTACGTGTGTCTGTCCCTCGTGCCTCCCCAGCTTCTGCTGCACTTCCCTCTCTCTGGAGTGAACTGGGGGGCTCTGGGGCCACTGGCTGCCCTTGGCTGGTGGCCTGTGCAGAGCTCCCGTGGGTATTCCTTGCCAAACGGCTGCCGAGGGCGCGGTGAGGACGGAGATTGTCCCCCTGTCACCAGCCCCGCTGTGTGTCACGAGCGGCTGCCGCGGGGTTCGCCTGAAACAATCGCTATTGTTTAAGCCAAAGCCTGACTTAAAAAAGTTGCCGTGGGTGGGTGGTTGCCTCTCTCTCTCTCTGACCTTCTCCGAGGGCCCCTCTCGGAGCCTCCGCTGCCGGTGTTGAGCCGCGGGGGTGAGGTTAATGGGGTTGACCGAGCAGCGGCTCCCCCGTTGTCCGTAGCCTGCTCCCGTGGTGTTCCTCCTGTGCGTGTGGCTGGAGCGTGGCCGGGATGTCGGAGAGCCCGGGAGAGGGCCCTGCGCTCCCAACGGATCCCCAAGAGGTCAATAAACCAGCGCTGGAGAGCCTCGTGTTGTCTGTGCTCTCGGAGATGGGGGAGCTCATCTTTCCCCCCCCCCGGCACGGAGCAGTGATGTATTTTCAAATGGCAACCAGTCCCCTGTAGTGATCGATTGTTTTACTTCCCTTTACAGCATCCCCCCCCCCATTGTATCCTCACACAAATGAAATAAAAACGTTCTGTTTTGCCCCGCTCACTCCGGCGCCCTCGGGGTTCTTCTGGGGGGCCCCCCAGGGATGGGTTTGGTGGAGCCTCTCTCTGCTGAGCCCCCCCTCCCCGAGCCCTGCCTTGCTCTGACACCGTCACCCTGTTGGATCCCCTCCTCTCCCACCGCCGCCCGCTCGCCTTCACCCTTCATTTCGGGGTTTATTTCAGTTTTCTGAAGTCTCCTCCCTTTCCTTTCTCCCCGTTCTTACCTTAATCCCTGGTTTTGTTCACCAGACACAGTAAAATCCCCGCGTGGGTGATCCCACTCTCCCCCCAGCAGAACCAAGTGACATTTTGCTTTTTTTTTGGGGGGGGGCGGGGGAGTCGGGAAGGAGAGACTGTCCCCTGCGTGGGGAAGTCCCAGCTCCTCAGCGCGGAGAATTAAAGCCTGAAGAGAATGGAAGTTGTTCCCTGGCACTAACATCTGCTTCTCCTCCCTTTCCAGATGTGAGATTAGTGGCCCTGATGAGAGGAGACGCCGAGTTCCCCCGTGTCCTGCTCTGCCACCTCCCCGTGTCCCGCTCTGCCACCCGGCCCGTGTCCCCGTGTCCTGCGCGCAGGAGGCTGGTGGCCCCAGGCTCGTCCCGGAGCACAGCACAGCCAAGGAAGAGCCTTTTCCCTTCCTTCCCTACCAGCTTTCGTGCTGGTAGGGGCTTCTTCTCTCCCGTGGGTATCGGGGCCGGTGCCACCCTGTAGATGGCACTCACAGACCGAGCGTGCTGCTGACGGGGCACTGCCAGCGCCGGCTGGAGCTGGAAATAAATCCCAGGGCCTTAAAAATGCAGCTCTTCCCTCCAGCAGCTCTGGAGTGTGGTGGCAGCGTGTCCCCTGGCCTTGGGGGCTATGTGTCCCCTGGCCTCAGTGGCAGCGTGTCCCCTGGCCTCGGTGGCAGTGTGTCCCCTGGCCTTGGGGGCTATGTGTTCCCCGGCCTCGGGGAGGGAACAGCAGGTTTTGGGGCAGCTCCTGGGGGGCTCTGCCAGGAGAGGGTTTCTCCCAGCTCCCACCCCAGCCTTTACCTCCACCGGGCTTACCCAGCCCTGTTAGTGCTTGTCTGCGAGGGTTTGTTGTCATTCTGGGGCAGATGAGGATTTAAGGTCCCCTGATGTGACAGGGCTCCCTGGGGGGGACCCTGGGGTTTCCTCCCCTCCCCTCCGAGCTGTGTTCCCGCTCCCTGTGTCACACAAAGGTGTGAAATCCCAGCCCCCGGGGGGGTGCTCCCTGCTTTCCCTGAGGGAGCAGGCTGTGCACAATTAACGCAGGGCTTAACGAAGGGGCAGAGGGTGTTGGCCAGGGCAGCATCGCCCTTTCAAGCCCGGGGACGGGGTGCAAACCCTCTGCTGGTTCCTTTTCAGGCTGAGGGGGCTGGTAGCCCCAATTAGCACTGATGGCCGTGACCTGTGCATGCTGATTAGCGGCGGATTCCTTGTTTTCCACCCCATTTCCCTGGCCCTGTCTCCAGCTGGGGATGGGATTCAAGTCCCAGACACGAGCTGGCGGCCTGGACCCGCTCTGAATTTCTGTCAAACTCCGGTTTGAGTGATTCCGGGGATGTGGATCTCCTTCCTCGAGGTGGGGGCCGTTGGCCGTGTCCCGGTGAGCTCCTCTGATTTCAGCCTGGGCACCGTGGAGCACAACATCACCTCTGCCGCGGCGGGGAGGAACCATCCCTTCTGCTGGGGTGGAAAAGCACTTCTCTCTAGCCAGACCTGGGGTTTAATGAGGGTTCCTGGGTTTGGTTGGTTGGTTTTTTGGTGGTTTTTTTGAGTTTTTTTAGGGGGTGCGTGTGGGTGGAGAACAGTCTGTGTGTGTGAGTTTTCTGGTTGCTGTATGGAAGAAGGGATTGTAGAATCATAGAATCACTCGTTGTCTAGGCCGGAAGGGACCTTAAAGATCGTCTACTCCAACCATCAACCTAACTCTGACAAGAAATTGAATAGGAAATAAAAATTACTAAACCGTATTCCTGAGGTAGACCATGTCTACCCATCTTTTGGATGCCTCCAGGGATGGTGCCTCAACCCCTTCCCTGGGCAGCCCATCCCAAGGCTTGATAACCCTTTTGGTGTAAAAATTCTTCCTAATATCCAATCTGAACCTCTCCTGGGGCAACTTGAGACCGTTTCCCCTTGTCCTGTCTTCTGTGACCTGGGAGATGAGACTGACCCCCACCTCTCAACACCCCCCCTCCAGGTAGTTGAAGGGCTGGGAGCCACCACCAGGGCTGGAAGCCATCATGGGGCTGGGGCTGGGAGCCACTGTGGGGCTGGGACTGGCCACTGTGGGGCTGGGAGCTGCCCTCAGCACGGGGGAGATGAGTGTGGTTGTGGTGAGAGATCACAAGCATCTTCTTCAGTTGGTGGCCCATGCTCTCGCCGAGCGGCTCTGGGGACGTCGGCGTTGACCGTGGCTCTGGGAAGTGGAATTTCCATGCCTGTTTTTTGCTCCGCTCCCCATTTTGCTCATTTCCAGGGTCTTCACACGGGGGGTGTCGGGGGTAGTTTTCCTCCCCAGGCGCTGCACACCAGGTGGTGGATTTGCTCCCCCGGTGCCCCACAGGTACGGGGGCTGCTCTGATGTCCCCTCCCCGTGTTTATGGTGGGAAAGGGGCTGCGTGTTGGGAAGGGGCTGGAAACACTCAAAAACCCGCTGCAGAGTCTCCTCTGATGTCTCTTCTGTTCCGCTCAACAAAGCTCCTCCACACGACTGGCGGGATTCTTCTGGAGAAAAAATTAGCTTTACTTAGTTGGCTTTTTGTCTAAATCCTCCTTCTGATCTTTATTTTCTTCCCGAACGTGACGGAGAGGTGAAGGGAAGTGGCACTTCAGCCACAAAAGCCTTTCCTTCAGAAACGCTGGTTGTTTTTGTGTTTTTTTTTAAAAAAAATAAAAATAAAAATTTGAAGGGGGCTTTGCGGGGGAGAACGGGGAAGCGTTTGCTTTTTAAGTTACACCAGGGAATAAAAGTATAAAGGACAGAAATGATCATAACTGCACTGGCGATGGAACAATATTTTTTTTCCCGAGTACCAGAGCTAATTGAGGGAGGAATTCACACAACAATTTTTGCAATCTAAGGATGAGTAAACATTAAAGGGGACGCGGCGCCTCCGGTGCATGCTAATGCCTGGCTGCACGCGAGGAAGGCAGGAGAGGTCCCGAAAATTAAACCCGAGACGAACGTCTCAGATGTTACACTTCAGTGCTCCCTTCTTCCCGTCGCCGCATCAAAGGCACCAGCCGAAGCCCCTCGTCCCAGGGTCCCTGTGGGGGGGGGGGGGGGCGGGGGCTGGGACTTCGCGGCACCCTCCGGATGGAATCGCCAGAAAACGGGGCTGTGGAAGGACTTCCATGGGCTGGGGGACTCCTGGGGACCCGCCTCGCTTCAGCGGCGTTCCCTAGGGGTTCAGAGACCCCTCTGCTCCTGGAGAGGGGCTTGTGGACAATACCAGTCCCTCAAGGGGCTCCAGGAAAGCTGGGGGGGACTCTTGATGAGGGAGGGGAGCCCTAGGAGGAGGGGGAAGGGTTGGACCCTGAAAGAGGGGAGATGGAGCTGAGATTCATCGAAGGTGTCCCTGCCATTAGAAGGGATGGAACTGGATGGTCATCCTTAAACCCCAATGTCCCTTCCAGCCCCAAACATTCTGTGATTCTATGGCGACTCCACCACTTCCCTGGGTTGGAGGGGACCTTCAAGGGCATCAGGACCAACCAGCAACCCCCCACTGACCAACCCCCCACTGACCCGTGTCCCTCAGCACCGGCTTTTAGATCCTTCCAGAGCTGCTGTTTGGGGAGTGGAGCCGTAGGAGGAGGGGGAGCAGTTTTAAACCAAAAAATGGGAGATGGAGCTGAGATGTGGGGAAGAACTTCTTTGGTGTGAGGGTGGTGAGAGCCTGGAACAGGTTGGCCTGAGAAGCTGTGGCTGCCCCATCCCTGGAGGGGTTCAAGGGCAGGTTGGAGGGGGCTTGGAGCAAGGTGGGGTGGTGGGAGGTGTCCCTGCCCAGGGCAGGGGGTAAAACTGAGGGGGTTTGGGGTCTCTTCCCACCCAAACCATCCCATGATTCTAATTACCATCTGTTTTAATCACCATCAGTTTCTGGGAGGTGGGGAGACGGGCTGACATGCTGGAGCACGTCACCCGGTTCCCTGTAATCGCGGCTCCTGGGCGTGAAGGGGTTTGTATTTGCAAATTTTACTGAATTGGCACCGAATCTGCGTGTGAACGTGCGCTGACATTGGCTGATGTCCCCTCGCTCCCTCCCCGTTGGAGGCTCCTGGTTTCCATACGTTTCCCTGCCGCCAACCACAGCAACTGGTGGTGTCGGCGCTGGGGGATCCCCCTGCTCTCGTTAATCAGAGGAACCTTCCCATCTGCCGGTTGGTAACGAGCCGGGCAGTGGGAATGTTGAGATTTGCAGTTTTTTGTGGCGAGAAGGAACCGCTCCGTTGGTGGCGCGGAGCCTCCCCCCCGGCACCCCCTCGTTTGCCCTTTTTTTTCTTTTTCCCCGTGAGCAGCAGAACCAGAAGGTTTCTCTTGGAAACGACGCCAGGATTCGTCTGGAACAACGGAGCGATGGAGCATTTACCGTGCCCCTGATACACGGCAAATATGTTCTGCTGGTTAATTACTCTCCTTCTTTTAAAGGAAAAAAAAAAAAACAAAACCACCCGATGTACTCAAAATAATCCTAATGGTTTCATTGTTCAGCCTGAGCCGCGTGCGCTGCCCCCGCGCTGACAGACGTGGTGTAAACCCCCTTTCTGATGTGACAATCCTGATGGGCATTAACGCCGGGAACGAGCAGCAGGGGGTTTGGAAGGAGGGAGGGATGGAGGATGGTTCTCCTGGAGGGAGGGGTGGAGGGTGTTCTTCTGGAGGGATGGAGTGTGTTCTCCTGGAGGGAGGAAGGAAGGGATGGGTGGAGGATGTTCTGCTGGAGGAATGGAGGATGGTTCTCCTGGAGGGATGGAAGATGGTTCTCCTGGAGAGATGGTGTATGTTCTCCTGGAGAGGGGGATGGATGGAGGATGGTTCTCCTGGAGGGATGGAAGATGGTTCTCCTGGAGAGATGGTGTATGTTCTCCTGGAGAGGGGGATGGATGGAAGATGGTTCTCCTGGAGGAAGGGTTGGAGGGTGTTCTTCTGGAGGGATGGAGTTGTTCTGTGTGTTCTTCTGGAGGGAGGAAGGAAGGGATGGATGGAGGATGTTCTACTGGAAGAAGGGAGGATGGTTCTCCTGGAGGGGTGAGGGATGTTCTGCTGGAGGGATGGAAGATGGTTCGCCTGGAGGGAGGGATGGAGGGTGTTATCCTGGAGGGAGGGAGGAAAGGATGGATGGAGGGTGTTCTGCTGGAGAGATGGAGGATGTTCTGGAGAGATGGAGGGCTGGCTGTGGCCCCGGGCTGGGGAACCTCAACATATAACGGGGGATCTCAGAGAGGAGGAGCAGGGCGGCCGCAGGGGGACGTGGGGACGCGGCGGCTCCAATTCTCCGGTACCAGGGAATATTCTCATCTCTTTTTCTGCCACCGTTATTTTAATCTACTTTTCTCTGACATCAAACCCCCTCTGTCTAAAGAGCGCAGAGCGGTGTTGGGTTTGTGCCCTTTGTGATACGAAGGGTTGAGATACCGTTCTTTTTTTTTTTCTCTTTTTTTTCCCTCTTCCTTTGCGAAGCGGGGTTTTTATCCACGTTATACCTTTAGCTGCTCCCCAGTCGTCGCCCCGGCCCCTCGGATGAGCGCGCTGGGAGCGTTGGCTGGGTTTGGAAGAGGAAGGGAGGACGGTGTGTCCTTAGTGAAGGTTCCCGTCCCTCTCACACCTCTCCCCGTGCCGGGGATTGACTCAGACAAAGTGGTTTTCAAACCAAAATAACTCCCTTCCTCCCCCCGAGGCCGGCAGGAACCTCCATCCCCGGTGCCTTCTCAGACTGGAGGTGTCCCTTCTGCACCGCTTCCAGGAGGGGTGGCTCAGCTGGGGGCCCTGCAGGCCGGGGACAGCCCTTCCCACCTGGAAAACGCCAGCTTTGGAGGGAAAATAACGTGGAGGGAACCTTTTGGTGGAGCGAGGGGAGGAGAGAGGCGCAGGGAGGGCTCATCTGCCAAAGGGCACCCCGGGAAGCGGTGGCAGAGGAGAGAAAGCCCAAGTGAGATCTGTGGGTCCCAGCCCCACTCCGCCGGCAGCATCCGATGGGATAACGGGGGCTGGGATTTCCATCCTCTTAAAATTAGGCAATTTGAGGAGATTTCCAGGGGAAAGAAGCTGCCGGCTCTTCATCCGCCTCCCCTTCCCCTGCCGTCCTGCGGGTCACCTCTTCGCTGCAGAAAGATGTTTTTCTCCCCCTTTTCTCCGTCCGCGCGCGCTCTCTTTGCTCTCCTCGCTTTCCCACAGCTCAGAGCCATTCTCCCAGCTTCAAAAGGTTTACTAATTACCCTAATGAGGTCAGGAGAGACCAAACGCTTCTGTGACTTAAAACAGGGGGTGGGAGGGGTTTGGAATGTCTTGGCTGGTGTCTGCGGGAAGGTGCCGTCTCCACCTCCGCTGGCTCTCCCCCACCTTCCCATCCCCGGCAGGAAAAAAAAAAGGAAAAGAGAAAAAAAAAAAATGAAAAAAAAAAATGTGGACAGAAGGTCTCAAATGTATCAAACAGCTTTTAGAAAGAAATTCCTTTTGCCTGTCAAAAGAACAAACAGATACACCAAAAAGTGTCAGAATTAGTGTTGGAGTAATTGCAGAAGCTCTCCAAGGTTAATGCTCCATTAGCGAGCAGCTCTCACGCAGCTAAAAGCCGGGACGAGACAGGTTGTCAAAGGCTTGGTGGAGATTAAAGAGCTGCCTTCCCAGCCCAAACCCTCCGGTGGGTGTTGTTGGGAAGGGGGGAGGGAACGGGGGGGGGGCAGGGGGGAGCTGTTTGTGGGATGAAGACACCACCAGCCGGGTTGTTGATGGCGGGGCATGGATGGAGGAGCGTGACCCGCAGCCGGAGGGGTGGTTTCAGACCCCACCGAGGTCCCCCCTCCTGGGGCTGGGGGGGTTCCCGAGGGTTTGTTCTCATTTAAACACCCCACACCTCCTTTAGCCCGTTTTAGGTGAGGTTTCAAAGCAAATCCGGGGGGGGGGGGTGAGGGGGGCAGCGCCAGCCCCCGTGTCTGCAGGAGCTGGAGACCCAGCGTGGGGCTGGGGGTCCTGGTTTATTCCTGGCTGGAGATGGGACACAGGTCCCTGGAGAGAGGAGTGGGGCTGGGGGGGTGGTGCTGGGGGGGCCCTGGAAATGAACTCCAGCCGGGTCCCAGCTCCCTGTGGGATTTGCATCCGGCGGGACGTGGGTTTCAAAGGGAAGGGGGCCCTGGAGTCACCCCCCGCAGCAGATGGAAGGAAGGAAAACCGTCCCCGAGCCCCCGGCTGGCAGCACCCCCTGTGCCCCCAACACTGTCCCGGGGGAGGGGGGCAATCAGCAGCGCTGGGAGGACACGGCAGCAGCCCAGGATCACCTTTTGGTGCCGATCTGGGTTTTCAGCATCTCCCAGCAAAGCAGGGACCTTTCCTAGTGCCGGGGGGGTCCGAGCTCGGGCTCTGGCTTCTCGGAAAGCGGAGCTTTGGGGGCGCTTCGCCCACTGCCAAGGTGGGTCTGGGGGGTCGGGAAGGGGCTGTGGGACCCCCACGGCCGTGGAAACACCACGGCAAGGACCATCCCCGGCCATTCCCATCTCCCCCGCCCTCTCCCCCCCCTATAGAAGGAATACCCTGCTGGAAGGGAGCCGGTGGGTTCCTGCTGCCGCCCGGGATGTGAGTGGGGGCTGTTCTTTGTCGGGGCTGTCGCTGCCTCAACGCTCTTCCCAGGGTGTCGTGATGGTGCCCGAGACCCCCCCAGCCCTGGGGCTTTGTCAGGCTGGATGCTCTGTGCAGGGACACCGAGACCCCCCGTCCCCGTGTTGGGGCGGGGGGGGGGAAAGCTGAAAAGGCTGATGAGAGAATGGGAAAAGGGGGAGCAAAACAATTACCCCTGGATGAGGCAGGGGAGCAGGGTGGTCCCGCGGCTCCCAAACCCAGCCTGGCTGATGCCTCTTTCCTGCTGGAGCCTGGGCCGTGGAGGGGACATGGCTCTGGGTGGCAGAGGGACACGGTGTGCCCCACGGCTGCCCCCCCGTAACGCGGGAGGGGGGTCCTGAGCCCGGGATCCAGCTCCGGAGCAGCAGGATGGTCCCGTTCCTGAGCGTGAGTGGCCGGAGCTGAGGGGGATGGGATCGGAGCCGCTCGCCCAGGGCCGGAGCGAGGGGCCTCCCGAAACGAGCGGCCGCGAGCGAGGGAAGCGAACGATGTCATAATTAGAGAATTAAATCTTTCCTGTTCTTTCCTTTTCTTATCCTGATATAATTTGTAATGATTAGACCTGGGGTGCAGCGCAACCAGACAATGCGAGTCATCTGTACAAGAGCAAAACAAGGCTCCTGCACAGACCCTGTCTCTTTATTAAGTTGATTTGCATTCATAATCTTCATTTGCCGTTATTATTTTTCCCCCTTGTGCTTAGTGAGCGATATTAGCATAAAGTCCCTTTTTTCTTGTTTTCTATTCACGCTCAAGGTCAGAGATTTAGTGAGACACGGATGAAAACAATCTCTTCCTCACCCTCTTTTAATTCTTTGCAGAAACATGTCCTGAGGATTTTAACATAACAATTGCTGGAAGAGGCGGGGGGAGACCCCAGCAGAGCCCTTTCTGCGCTGGAAACGGAGCTGCCCGAAAGAGAGATGCAAATCCTCGGAAAAGGAGGGAGGTGGGAAATGGATGTCGGAGCAGCACCGGTTCCCGACGCCTTTCTCTTCCGTGGCCGAGCTCTTCCAGTGCCGGTGACAGTGGGTGTCCCAGGGATGGCACCGGTGGCTTTTGTGGTGGTGGCACCAGTGTGTTTCCCAGGGATGGCACTGGAGGGATTCGTGGTGGTGGCACCAGTGGGTGTTCCAGAGATGGCACCAGTGGGTGTCCCAGGGATGGCACCGGTGTTTTCCTGGTGCTTCCCGGAGCAGATGATGTGGGCAGGGGGATGCCATCACCACTGGGCAGGGTCCCCTGTGCTGTTCAAACCCGGGGTCCCCAGCCCCAAGCACCCCCCAACCACCCACCGACACCCCCCCGAGCTGTGACCACCGAGGGGCACATGGATTGTGCCCGGGCACGCTCTGGCCAGGTCGGTCTGTCTTGGCTCAGGGTGCCAGCCGTGTGGCTCCCAGCCGTGTGGCTCCCAGCCGTGTACCCAGGGAATGGTGCCTCCTGGGGACAATTTCTCCTCCCAAAGCCCAGCGGGTGCAGGGACGCCTTGTTTGGGGACAGCACGGGGACACACAGCAGAAGAGCTGGAAGGGACCCGTGGCCACCATAGCCCAGCCCGCCACGGCCAGCTCTGCATGGCCAGGGGTCTCCAGGGGGTGATTCCTGAGCTGGGGAAGGGACAGGGTGGAGCAGAGAAAGCCCCAGACCCCCCAGTCCTGCTTTGCTGGGTGAAGCCAGTCCCCCCTCTGCAGAGCTCCGTGGTGGGGACACGGGCATCGCTCTCATGGCTGGTTTTGGGGACAAGAAAGGGAAGAGCCGAGCCAAAAAAAAAAACAAAACAGCCTGGTTTCACCCCAGTTAGAGGATTAAAGAAGGAGGAAAACCAAAAAGCTCAGCGGATTGCTGAGGGATTGGCACAGAGCAGCCTCCCTGGGCTGGGGATCTCTGGGATGTGGATCCCTGGGGTGTGGATCCATCCCTGGGCTGTGGATCCATCCCTGGGCTGTGGATTGATCCCTGGGATGTGGATCCCTGGGCTGTGGATGTTGCCTGGCGCTGCAAGCCCAGAAATACGTCTTATTTTACAGAATTGGTGGGTTGCTCTTTTTTCCCCTCCCGCGGATGCCCGGGGGCGTGCGGTGGCTCAGACGCAGTGTTTTCACGGCCCTTCAACGCTCCACGAAGGGTTTGAGACGCTGCCTCTTCGTGCCCCCAAAAAAACACAGAGCGCTCGGGGTGGAAGGAGCAGGCGAGGGGAAGGAGGGCGGCAGAAAACGGGAAGGAAAGAGACGGTGGGGAGAGACAGAACCGGGGAGAACTCATCTTTTTCCCTTCCTCTCCCACCTTTTTCCCTTCCTCTCTCACCTTTTTCCCTTCCTCTCTCACCTTTTTCCTTTCCTCTCCCACCTTTTTCCTTTCCTCTCCCACCTTTTTCCTTTCCTCTCTCACCTTTTTCCCTTCCTCTCTCACCTTTTTCCCTTCCTCTCCCACCTTTTTCCCTTCCTCTCCCACCTTTTTCCCTTCCTCTCTCACCTTTTTCCCTTCCTCTCTCCGCACACACCCAGCCCTTGGTCTCATGGACGCTGAGGGTCGTGTGTCCCCCCACCCGGGCTTCTGCTGCCCCAGGGAAGGGCTGCCCCTTCTCGCTGCCCCCCAGCCCCTCTGGGCTCTGTCCCGCAACCGCTGGGCACGTTGTACGGGCAGGAGATGGTCCCTGGGCCACTGGAGGGAGATATGGGCTACCGACCCTGGGAGGGGGCTCTGGGGGCTGGGTGCCTGGGGTTTGTCACTCCGTCTCGGGCTCCGATGCGCACGATGGGGCCAACGTCCCCCCCGTCTCATCCCACACCGGGGGGTCCCGACTCGCTCCCCTCGCCCTGTCCGTGTTCCCCGACGGGGCGCTGGGCGGAGGGAGAGGACAAAAGGCGGGAGGGGGGGCGAAAAAGGAGAGAGAAGACCCCAAGTTTGAACCCAGGACGGTGAAGTTTTGTGCCTCCTCCCGCCCGGCGCCGGGGGGAGCCGCCGGCCTCTCCCGTCGTTAATTGCCGTCATTAAATTTCCAGCGGGGGTGCATCCCTCCCCGGCCCCCGCCCGCCCGGCCCCTCTGATCTCCGGGTACCGCAAGTACCGCCTCGGGCTGCGGCACCGGCATCCTCCGTCGCCATAGGAACGGGGAGCCGGGGGTCCCCCGCGCCCCCCTCCCCCGGGGCCCAGCTCCTGGGGCTGAGCTCTAACGAGCCTCTGAAGTCGGGTTTATCAAGGCCGGGGCGACACGGCCCCCCCTTCCCCCACCAAGGCCGGCGCCCCC
>JAOTQQ010000014.1:3713019-3728548 GCA_026546715.1 Gallinago undulata
CCCAAAGAGTCTCCCCAAGCCCCTAAAGGACCCCCCCCAGCACAGGGACCAGCACCCCCAGTCCCGGGGACGGACCCCCATCGACTCCCCCAGCCCATCGGGAGCCGGGGGGGCGCTGATCCTGACCCCCCCCGGGCTGCCAAGAAGTGGTTGGGAAACAACCACCTGCCCCCAGGTGTTGGGGGACAGTCAGCCAAGCTCCTTCAAATGTCACTTTTCCCTTAAAAAAGTCTTTTTTTGGCTTTAAAAAGTGATTTTTATCAAGCCAACAGATGGCAGCAGGAGCCTCGGTGGGACGGGAGGACTTTGGGGGGGGGTGGGGTGGTGTTTAAGCCCCTGCCTGGGTCGGTGGGGGACCGTCACCCCCTTTCACTGTCACTTCGGGGGGGGCTTCATCCCCCTTTTCCTCCTCAGGGGTCCGGGGGTGCCCTCAAGGTGACACCCCCCCATCACAGGGGTCCCCGCTGGAGCCAAAACCCGCCCGAGGGGGCTGGGGATCTTTAAAAGGAACAAAAAGCCACTTTTTTTTTTTCCCTCCCCCCCCCCCAAATCTCTTCCCTTCCTGGGAAAGGGGAGACGGATTAAACCAAAAGCAGCCGGTTTTGCCCCAGAGGCGGCAGGGGACCGGGGGGGTGTCCCACTGCCCCCCCTGTCCGTCACCCCCCCGGCTGCAGTGAAGCAGAGACACATTGCTCCTGCGCAGGAAAAAAAAAAAGGTCAAACAGTTTGTTTTGTATAAATATCACAGCTCCAGAGCTCAACGTCACAAGGGTTGGGGGCTTTTCTTTCTTTTTTTTTGAACAAAATGGCAAACAGAAACTCACCCCCCAGGAGGGGAAAGAGCAGGGGGGGGCGAGAGGAGGTCCCCAAAGCCTGGGGGGAACAGAGCAGCCCCCAGATCCCCAGGGGTTTTCACACACACACACACACATACCCCCCCCCAAGGTTTCTTCAAGGTGTCCCCAGAGGACTGGAGGCCATGTCAGGTAGAAGAAGGACATGGTGGGACAGCAAACCCGGGAGAAGCTGGAGCACGGCTTTGGGAGAGGGGACACGTGGTGGGACGGGGACACACACACACAGACCTCGCTGGAATCACAGAATCCTTTTGGTTGGAAAAGATCCTCGAGATCATCGAGTCCCACCTCAAACCCAACGCTGCCAAGGCCACCACTGACCCATGTCCCTCAGGGCCATGTCTACACGCCCTTAGACACCTCCAGGGATGGTGACTCCACCACGTCCCTGGGCAGCCTCTTCCAGTGTCTGACAACCCTTTCCATGAAGACATTTTTCACAACTTCCACCCTAAACCTCCCCTGGGGCAACTGGAGGCCATTTCCTCTTGTCCCATCGCCTGTTCCTTGGGAGAAGAGACTGACCCCCACCTCTCTACACCCTCCTTTCAGGGGGTTTGGAGAGAGCGAGGTCTCCCCCCAGCCTCCCTTTCTCCAGGCTGAACACCCCCAGCTCCCTCAGCAGCTCCACAGTTCTCCAGACCCTTCTCCTTGGTCTCCAGACCCCTCACCAGCTCCATTGCCCTTCTCTGGACACGCTCCAGCCCCTCAATGTCCCTCCTGTCACAAGGGGCCCAAAACTGGATCCAGCTCGAGGTGGGGCCTCACCAGTGCCCAGTACAGGGGGACCATCACTGTCCCAAGTCCTGCTGGCCACACTGTTCTCGATACAGGCCAGGATTCTGGTGGCCACCTGGTCACACTGCTGGCTCATGTTCAGCTGGCTGTTGACCAATACCCCCAGGTCCTTTTCCACCGGGCAGTTCTCCAGCCACTCTGCCCCAGCCCTGGAGCCTTCATGGGGTTGGTGTGACCCCAAGGAAGGACCCAGCACTTGGCCTGGATGAACCTCGTCCCGTTGGCCTTGATCCATCCATTGGTCCAGACCCCTCTGTAGAACCTTCCTACCCTCCAGCAGATCAACACTTGGTGTCCTCTGCAGACTTGCTGAGGGTGGATTCAATTCCCTAATCCACGTCGTTAATAAAGACATCAAACAAAGCTGGGCCCAGGACCAAGCTCCAGGGGCCACCACTTGTGACTGGCCACCAAGGGGACTCATCCCCTGGCCGTGCCCAGCCCAGAGAGGGCCAAGGGGGCCACCGTGGGGCCAGGGACAAACTCTGCCCCGTGAAACACCTCAGCCAGCACATGGAGAGCAGAGGAAAAATTGTTTCCCAAACATCCTACAGAGTCAGTCTCTGCCCCCCAGGCCCCCCCTCCCCAAACCCAAAGGCACCGGCTCAATGGGAGCTTTCGGGAAGCTCCTCCTGCACCCCCCCCAGTGGGGACAGGGGTGTCACAGCCCCCCATCATCCTCCCCATAGCCCTGAGGCTCCAACCCAACATCCTGCCACCCTCCCACCAGGGCCACCCCTCCAGACACTGGGGGGGGTCTGGCTGGAATGGGGGCACCCCTCCAAAATAATAATTACAATTAAATAGAAAACCGTGTGGGCACAGTCTGCCTTTTTAAATTAGAAACGGTTGAATTGTCCCGTAGTCTTCAATAAAAACAGAGAGCTGGTGGCCCCCGCCCTCCCCACCCCCTCCCGCCCCCCCTTAAAACTCCGTTAAAATCACAGTTCCACGTTCCGCAAAGTCTCCGGGTTTCGGTGGTGGTGGTCTCGGCTGGGGGTTGCTGTTGGGTTGTTGTCTTGCACCCCCCTTCTTGCTTTTTCTCTTCTCCCTGGCCCTCCTGTGAGCCCCCCCCCCCAGGCACCTTCCGTGCAGCCCGGCACATGCCAGGGACACAGAGAGAGGTGACGTGCCAGGGTCCCTGCTCCCACGGGGACAAGGACACGCCGTGACAGCAGCTTTCTGGAGAGAAAAGAGGCTGACAGCTACTGCCCGGGGGGCAACAGCAGAGCCCCCCCCCCCCCCACCGCCTGTCTTCTTGCCGTGGCTCCCAGATTGTGTCCACAGGGACTGGGAGGGGAGAGGGGACAGCGAGCAGACGAGATGGAGGTGGCCAAGAGGCTGAAGAGGCAGACGTGCAGGTCCGGAGGGTGAATCCTGGCCGAGAAGTCAAGGAGGAGCCTCTGGACGTTGCGAGCGGGGAGGGAAAGCCCAGGAAAAAGAAGAAACGGGAAGGAGGGAGGAGGAGGACCAGTCTGGAAACCATCTTTTGACATCTTGCGCCACCCGTGGGACTCCCGGAGCAGCCACAGTTCGCTCGCCACCGGGCCAGAGCTCAGCCTCTCCGCTCCCGCAGTCCCTCCGCCGAGCGTAGGGGTGGGGGATGCACACCCCTTCCCCCCGTTTTCCACCACCGTCCCCGCTTCGTCCTACAGCCAGGTGCCCCACGGAACTCGGGGGGGGGGGGTGTTTTCCTCACATCATGATGTGCCGCCGGCGGTGCAGGGCCAGGTGGTCGGAGCGGGAGAAGCTGCGGTCGCAGTCCGAGCAGCGGAAGGGCTTGATGCCCGTGTGCTTACGGAAGTGCCGGGTCAGCTCGTCGGAGCGGGCGAACTTCCAGGTGCAGCCTTCCCAGGTGCATTTGTAGGGTTTCTCGCCTGCCGGGGGGTTGGGGAGGGAGCAGAGGAGGGGTCAGCGCTGCGGGAATTACCCCGCCGTGTGCCACAGAGCCAAAAAAAAAAAAAAAAAAAGCAAGGCTGGGTTTCCGTGTTTCTCGGCTGCTGAGAAGCCCTCAGCAGTCTCCATCCCAGCCTTCTCCCACCCGGGTGGTCCGTGGGCGCCACCAGCTGCGTGCAGGGGGAACACAGCACTGTGTCCCAGGCCACCTGAAGGACCCAAGATGGTATTTTGGGGTGTACGCACACCCCCACCCCCACCTGCAGCGTTGCCCGGTCACCCCCTGGAGGACAGCAGGGACCCACAGGGTCACTATGGCACCCCCGTGCATGGGTGGAGGGTGCATGTGGGTGGCAGCACCACCACGGCAGAGCCTGGGGTCCTGGGGTGCCAGCCCTGGGGGTGCCAACCACATCATGGGGGCACCAAGAGCCCTCCTCAGCAGAGGGAGACCCCAGGGCAACGGGGACTGGCAAGGAGGGGGGAGCCCCAGCGAGGCCACCTGAGGGAGCATCCCATAACCAGACCTGGGGGCAGAGGACAAAAAGGTCCCTGGGGCATGGTCTTGGGTACCAGCACCCCCAAAGGGCCAGCACAGAGCCCAGGTGTCCCCCCAAGACCTGCACTGCTCCCAGAGTGACACCCAGCACCCAAGGTCCTCTGCAAACCAAGGCAGAGGATGCCAGCACCCCCAAAAGGTGTCCCCTCCCAGCCCCTGGCAGAAGGTGCCTGCATCTCCAAAGGGCCACCCAGAGACCCCAAGGGGTACCCCCAGTCTCTAGCACAGGACACCCCAAAGGACACCCCCAGGCCCTGGCAGAGGGTGACAGCACACCCAAAGGGCCCCTGAGTCCCCAAAGGCACCCCCCCAATCCCTGACACAGGCTGCCAGCACCCCTAAGGACTCCTGAGCCCCCAAAACCACCCCTCCAGCTCACAGCAGCACCCCCAAAGAGCCTCCCTGAGCCCCCAGAGGATGCCCCCAGCCCTGGCAAAAGGTGCCAGCAACCCTAAAGGGCATCCTTGAGGCCCAGAGGGGCCACCCCAGCCACTGGCAGATGGAGTCAACACCCCCAAAGGCATGCCTGAGCCCCCAGTGGGTACCTCTCATTTTTTGCTGCACCAGCCAGGGTCTTTGAACCCTCCTTGAGCCCCCAAAGTGCCCCCCAGGCCTGACAGAAGGTGCCACCATCCCCAGTGAGACCCCCCGAAGTCCAGGGACGGGGACCACTATTGCCTCCTCAAGCCCATCCCTGGGTGCCTCCAGCCCATCGAGAGCCAGGGGCAGTGATGCTGACCCTCCCAGGAGACGGGGGGGTACGGTGCTGGCCCCCACCTGTGTGTATCCGCCGGTGGGCTTTGAGGTGGGAGCTTTTGGTGTAGACCTTATTGCAGCCTTCAAAGTCGCACTGGTGGATGCGCCGCTTCTTCAGGTCGGGGGAATCGGCTCGCTGCCCCCTCGTCGCCGGCCTGCAGGGAGGAGGGAGGGATGGAGGACACGGCCCCAGCGCCCATGGACCCCCCAGGGCACCTGGGGACACGGCCAGAGAGGGGAGGACAAGGAGGGGGACACACATCCGAGGAGACTCACTCTCTCTGGAGGTCCTGAAAAGGGGCTGGGCCGCTCTCCGAGGCGCTGTCCTCGCTGTCACTGCTCATGGCCATGGGGTACATGGAGCCCGGGTCAATTTTCACTGGCGGGGGGCGGGAAAGAAGAGCTGTTGAGAAACAAGGAGGAAGGGGGTGAGGCTCACGAGCAGAGAACAGAGACACACCACACACACAAAAAAAAATCTACCCCTGCACCAGTGGGACAACCCTCTCCCTGCTCCCGCAGGGCCCCAAATGCTGGTCCTGCCCCCAGATAAAATATAATCAACTTTGGGGAGATGGAGAAGCCCCCAGCACCGTGGGACATAGCAATACACAGGGCAAAATTTGGGGGGCACCCCTTTTGGCTGCCTGCTCCTGCCTGGAGGAGGGGAGATACAGAGCCCCCACCCAAGGTGGGAAGCTGGGAATGTCCTAGGGAAGGGGATGGGGAGGACAAGGAGGGGGGGCAGCTGAACTGAAACCAGAGCACTGGCAGCAGGATGGCTGTTGAGCAGGCAGTGCCATGCCCTTGCCCTTCCCATGTATCCCACTGGGGGTACAGACTGGGGGAGGTCAGGGGGAATTTTGGGGACACATCCTTTGGGTGGGGAGCCAAACGCTGGGTGGGGGGACAGCCCAGGGTGGAAAAATCAGACCCCCCCCAGGGGTGCTGCTCCCTGGGGTGGGACACCCCCCCCAGAATGTCAGAGTTTCCCCCCTGCCGTGTGCCCTTACCGGACCCGGCGTTCTTGCCGTCCCCCCCAATGAGGGGTACAGTGATGGCGGTGACACCGTCGGTGGGCATGGTGGTGTATACGACAGGGAGGGACTGGACCACCACGGGGATGGTCTGGAGGTTGCCCATCTTGCTGGGCAGGTTGACGGAGGGGATGGTGTGGATGACGTGGAGGATCTGCTGCCCACCGCTGCCCTGCGTGGAGGCCAGGATGGAGCCGGGCGAGAGGACGGCCGGGATGGCCGAGGTGGAGCTGAGGCCGGAGGGCGAGATGGAGACGGTGGCGGGAGCAGGGAGCGGGGGAGCCACCAGCAAGGGGGAGGACTGGACCGAGGTGGGGGGCGGCGGCGGCGGGGCCGAGGCCACCGCTGCCTTGGACTTGTTGAGGGAGAGATCGACGGGCTCGGCCTGGGGCTGGCCGCAGTCGCTGGCCAGCAGCTCCTCGGGGGGCTCCGTCTTGATATCGGCCAGCAGCACCGGGGGGTCGAGGGGGCCCTCAGCCAGCAGCGCCGACGAGCTCATGGCGGGCGTCGCCTTCCCCTGGCCCTGCAAGAGACCCGCGGCCCGTGAGGAGACGGGGAAACCGAGGCCTAGGGGGGTGGGGGGGAGAGCGTGAAGGGCTTTGGGCGGCCTCCCCCCCCACCTAGTGGCCACCGGGGCCCTCGGGACGGTACCTCAGGGCGGGCCCGGAGGCCCCGGCCGGGTGAGGGGACGCCAGGGTCAGCCGGCCCGACGGAGCGGGGGAGGCCGGGGGCGCCGGGCAATGGCGGCCGGTGGCGGCCGGGCCCTCACGACGGTTCCCCCAGCGCGAGCCCAGGGCGGGAAGGGGAAGCCACGCCCCCGCCCCGCGCCCGGGCCCCGCCCCCCCCCGCCTGTGTGCCACCGCCCCGCACCGCACCGCCCCCACCCACCCCCCCCCCCCCCCCCCCCCCGGCTCGGTGGTACCCGGCTCTGCCGTTGCCATGGGAACGCCATTCCCAAGTTCAGCCGTATTAGTTGCAAAATCCGATCTCGTTTTTAAAGCAAATCTCTCTTTCAGGAGAGCGCCCCGGGGGGCGGCGGCGGGGGGGGCACTCCGCGCGGGGGGTGGGGGCTGCAGCAAAAGGGTCACCTGCAGCCACGCCGGGGAGAGGCGGGGGGGGGGGTGGTGTCCGTCTGGCTCTCGGGGGAGATTTTGGTGCGAAAAAAAGTGGCTTCTGGGCAAAGGGGGGGTGGGCTTTTGAGTGTGGGTGCTTCCCTGGGCGGGGGGGGGGCCGTGCCCCCCGAGGCAGAGCCCGAACTCTTCGGTCCCAAAAAACTACGAAGCCAAAGAGCAATAAAACGCGGCCGATTCCTCGGGGGGGGGTGGGGGTGGGGGGAATTGATCTGCTCCGAGCAGCCGGGGGGGCGGGGGGGAAAGGCAAGGGCTTGATTTCACCGACCAGTGGTCAGAAAACGGCATTAACTGGGTCTGAAAAGCGCTGGCAGCGGGGGACGGGGGGGGGCACTGGAGGTGGGGGGGAGTTGGGGAATGACCCCTCCTCTCACTCGGGGCTGGGGGGGGGGTTCACCCGTCAGGGAGGTTTCGTGGCGGTGCCAGGGACACGGCTGGGATGGGGACCCTCGGGGTGTCCCCGCGGTGGGGGCGCCCTCCCGGCCGCGGGCAGGGGGAGGGAGGCTCCATCCTGTGGCAAAAGCCGCTTAAGGATTTAAACACACCCCCCCCCCGCACCCCCACCCCCCCCCCCCCCGTCGGAATCGGTTTTAATTAAAATGCCTTTATCCGAGCAAGCTGGAAGTGATGCAGGGAGGGGGGGGTGCACAGGGAGGAGATGCTGCGGGGGCTGGTGCTGGTATAGTGGTCATAGTGGGGGGGTTTGGGGTGAGTGGGACCCCCCCCCCCCCGTTGTCCCGAGACACCCCTTGGCCACCTCACCCACCCTCTGCCCTCCCGCAGGGGGGCCACCTCGGTGGTGTACAGCTGCGAGGAGAAGGGCACGGGCACCCCCTACGCCGCCAAGATACTGAAGAAGACGGTGAGTGTTGGGGTTGGGGGGGGGGTCACCGGGTGTGGGGGGGGTCTCTGCTCCCCTCCCAAAGCACTTTGGCACCGGTGGGGCACCAGGATGGGCTCGGGGCTGTCGGCCGGGCATCGCTCCTGCAATCTGGGGGTGCTGGATGGAGAAAAGGGCCAGGGTTTGGGGTGGAGGGGTGGTGGGGGGTGGGCTGGGGGGATGAGAGAGGTCTCTGCATGGCGGGGGGGGGAAAGGGGGGGAGCTGGACCCAGACTCAGCAGCAGAGGTAACGCCACCTCTGTGTGGGCTCTGCTTTCCAGATCGACAAGAAGATCGTGAGGACGGAGATCGGGGTCCTGCTGCGGCTCTCGCACCCCAATATTGTGAGTAGGACCCCCCCTCGGGAAGCCCTGCCCCCCCCCATCCCTTCCCTGCCTCGCAGAGGGGCTACGGGTGCCTGGTCCTTGCCGTGTCACGATGCTCCCCCCATCACTGCATGAAAGGGGCTCCTTGCAGCCCCTTTGAGCTCTGATATCGAGGGCCAGCCCCCCCCTCACCCCCCCACCCCCCCCCGTTTTGCCCTCCCCTCCATCCCCTGGCCTGAGATTTCCATTTGGTAAGCAATTTCCACCCAGGAGATCAAATGAATGCCAGAGAAAATTGCCCCGTCTGTAATGAATCCTGCAAGGGGAGATAAAAGGGGAGGCTGGGTGCCCAGCCCCGGCGCCGTTCCCCTTGCTCAGCACTTGGGGGGCTCAAGGGGGGGCTCGGGGAGGGGGCTGGGGGGGCCAGGACAGCTCGGCTGGAGCCATTCGCAACGCCTGGCAGCGGCTCTAATCGCCGCTGGTGTCAGCAGAGTCGGGGACACCCCGTCGGTCCCTCCGCAATGGCAGGGGGCTCTGTGCCCCCCCGTGTCCCCCCTCCCCGTCCCTCCACCTGCCAAAAAGGCTTATTCCCGGCTGCTTAGTTCCACCAGCAAATTGGAAAAGCGTCTTGGGGAGGACCTGAGGTAAAGAAATAACACAAAAAAGGCACCTGGCAGCTGCTGGGGCGCCGGGGACTGGCTTTGTGGGGGTGTGATAGACCCCGTTCCCATTGATTTTGTGGCTGGGACATCACCAGGACATCGCTGGGACATCACCAAGATATCACCAGGACATCTCTAGGACATCTCTAGGACATCTCCAGGACATCTCCTCGCCACCGGCCGCTGCTGCCCACGCTGCCATATTTTTTCAGTGTGGCTCAAAACCCCAGACACAGCAGTTTCCAGCCCAAAACGACCCAACTATCCCTGGAGCAATAAGGCTTTGGTGTCCAGAGGACCCTGGGGGAGGGACATCCTGCCCACCCACCGCCTTCAAACCCTTGACGCAAGAGGCCAAGCCGGAGGAAGGCCAAAAATGAGGATGATGAGGGCAAACGGGCTGGAGCCGGGGGTCCCTAAGCCCCTTGGAGAGCGAGGAACGGGCCTGCCTTGGGCACTGGGGTGTTGCAGCGTTTTGGGGCGACCGGGTGCTTCAGCCTTTTCCACGGAGACGGTTCCCCAACCCCAGGATGTTTGGGCAAAGGCAGGGACTGGAGCCGGGATGGGGATCGCCCGCTGGGAGCAGACTGGGAGGATGCTGGGCTGGTACCCACCAGGGATGGGGAGAGGCTGCTCCTCCCTCGTGTGTTATCAGAAACGCCACCGAAAATTCCGATTTCTGCCCTCCCTCCTCCTTTACTCCTCACCCTCCCGGCAGCGGCACCGCGGAGGCGCCGGGGGAGGAACCAGCTGGAGAGTTTTAATATTTAAATCGCCGAGTTTTCCGTCGGGTTTCCTGCCGACTCCCAAGTTCAAGTGATTTTTCGCGGGAGAGGGGCTCCGTTTCATTATTTACGCCGGCGCTGCCGACGCGCTCGCTATCGCTCAGCACCAACCTCGGGAGCGGATGATAATAGGATTGTAAACTTTTGAAGTTAATAGGAAAATTATAGTGCTTCCGTGTATTATTATAATGCAATAAGCTGCCACATAGTGTCTCTCACCCTGCGGGGTATCGCTGCTTGTCACCCAGCCTATGAAGGTAATGATTAAAGCCCCATGAAATTCGCAGTGTCACAAAAGTCTTAAGAAGCATGAAATTCTCTGTTTTCCATTAAAAAAAAAAAAAAAATTGCATTTGGAAGCATTTTTAAGAGAGACCTGTTAATTCCAGATTCGGTCCGGCGGCACAAAGGTCTCGGGCGGGCACACTCACCTTGTGTGGGAGCTAAAAAAAAAAACCAAACAAAAAATGAGGAGAAAAGCTTCTTTAGTGCCTCTTTTGCTGCAAAAAGGTCCAAGGGATGTTTCCAAAAAGCACCCGTGGGGTCCCAGGGCCCCGATCCCAGAGGGGGCTTTGGCTCCTCGGGGCTCCCTGTGCCTCTCCTGCATCCCTGGGGGTGCGGATGGGCAGGATCCAGCCCGGGGGGGCTTTGCTGGGGGTCAATCCCGCTCCAAGGTGCCAGCATAGGTGATGAAACTAATTAAAATTAAATTAAAAAATTAAAAATTAAAAGCTTTGGGTGAGCTCCTCTCCTGGCTAATGAGCTGGGGGACAGGGAGAGGATAAAGGCTGTGTGTGTCCATCTCCTCCCACTCCCAGCGCTGTCTTCGATACCCCGTTAAGCGAGCAGGGACGTTCCAAACAGTTGGAAAAAAAACAAATAAAAAGGCACGGAGGGAACCGGGGCGGGTGCCCCCATAAGCCCCGTCCCCCCCGGGGTGCGGTGGTCGCGTGCTCCTCCCGGCACAGCCGGAACCCCCCCCATCCCACATCCCTCCTGTCGCCCCTTCCAGATCAAGCTGAAGGAGATCTTCGAGACGCCCACCGAGATCGCTCTGGTCCTGGAGCTGGTGACGGGGGGAGAGCTCTTCGACAGGTACCTCCGGCCCCCCCATCCCCACCCCGGCTCCCCGCGAGGGGCGAGAGTCCCCACCCCAGTGGCAGGGGGAGGATGAGGATGGAGGGGGGCTGATGCACGCCGTGGTTGGGGGTTGAGGGGGGGGGTCCGTGTGGGGCAGAGCGCTGCTGTGCTGACCCTGTGTGCCCACAGGATCGTGGAGAGGGGTTTCTACAGCGAGCGGGACGCGGCCCACGTCGTCAAGCAGATCCTGGAAGCTGTTTCGGTAACGTACCCCCAGTGTGTCCCGTGTCCCCCCCCCAGACCCTGGGGACAGCCTGGGAAGGAGGTCCCGTGTGTGGTTTGGGGTGTTGCTGTGGGGGCTGCACCCTCCCAGGTACCCCCGGGGGAGAGGTACCCGGGGCTGCTCCATCCCAAATACCCCCGGGGAGAAGTACCCAGAGCTGCTCCATCCCAAATACCCCCGGGGAGAGGTACCCAGAGCTGCTCCATCCCAAATATCCCTGGAGAGAGATAACTGGAACCCACCCTGACCCCAAAATACCTCTGGGGAAAGGCATTTTCCCACTCGCCCTCAGCCCTCCGAAGGCATTTCTGGCAGAGGCGCCCCTTCCCAGCGTTTGGGGAGGATGAAGAAGAGGAGGGAGGAAGGGAAGGAGGGAGGTCAGCACTGCTCTGCCTCACAGGGCGGCTGGAGACGGGGGTTTTATGGCAACGGGAAGGTTTAAAAAATGGAAGTTTGTGACGGAAACCACCCTTCCCGTGCCCCCGTGGCCATGCCAGCCACTCCAGCACTGCAGGAGTCGGGTATTTCCGCAGGAATGGCTGGGCAAGTTGGTCCCATGTTTGTGCCGGGTCCCAGATCGCTCCCTCCCCCTCCCCACCCCCCCCCCAAATTCCATCTGAAGCAGCCGGGGACCTCCCCAGCCTTCCCTTCCTTCCCGCATCCCCCCCTTCTCTCCCCGCAGTATTTACATGAAAACGGGGTCGTGCACCGCGACCTGAAGCCGGAGAACCTGCTCTACGCAGACCTGTCCCCCGACGCCCCCCTCAAAATCGGTGGGTTTGCCAGGGTGTCGTCCCCCCCCCGGAGGGGGTTCACGGCACGAGGCTGGGGGGGGGGGTTAATGGTGCTTCTCCCTGATGGCCCCTCCCTTCTGTCTCCCTCCAAGGTGACTTCGGGCTCTCCAAGATCGTGGATGAGCAGGACACCATGAAAACCGTCTGCGGGACGCCGGGGTACTGCGGTGAGCAGGAGGGACGAGTCGGGGGGGGGGGTAGGGGGGGGCGGGAGGGGACACCCAGGGAGGCTGCTCCCTGCCTGAGGCCACGCACAACTCAGTGCAGGGATGGCCGACGGCTAGGCTGGGCTCAGGAGATGCTGCCGGTGCCTGGTCGGGGGTGGGGGGGAGGAGAGGGGGAGGTTTCCTCTGCCGGGAGCTCCCCACAGCCGTGCATTTGAACCCCAAACTCTGCTTCCAGCCCCCGAAATCCTCCACGGGTGCCCGTACGGCCCTGAGGTGGACATGTGGTCCGTGGGCGTCATCACCTACATCCTGTGAGTAACGCTGTCGGCGTCCCCAAAACCCCAAACTCCCCCCCTCTCCAGCAGCGGTGGAAACACCGGAGGGGCCGTGCCAGGGGGGTGGCCGGGGGGTAGCTCCTCTCTCCCCCCCCTCTGCCCCCAGGCTCTGCGGCTTCGAGCCCTTCTTCGACCCGCGGGGGGACCAGTACATGTACAGCCGCATCCTCACCTGCGACTACGAGTTCGTGTCCCCGTGGTGGGACGAGGTCTCCCTCAACGCCAAGGACCTGGTGAGGGAGACGGCACCGGGGGAGGGGGGAGGGGGGGCTTCGGGGCTGCCCGGTGCGAGGGCTGGAGCTCAGCGCTCATGAGGTGAGAAAAATGGAAGGTTTTGCGGGGTTTTTTTTGACCAATGGAGCCTTTTTGCCGGTCACAGGTCAGAAAACTGATCGTCCTGGACCCCCAGAAGAGGCTGACCGTCTACCAGGCTCTGGAGCACCCCTGGGTCACCGGGAAAGCCGCCAAGTTTGCTCACATGGACAGCACGCAGAAAAAACTGCAGGAATTTAACGCCCGGCGGAAGCTGAAGGTGAGGAGGAGAAGAGAAGGTGCCCCATTAGCCCCCCCCGGGGGTGGCTTGTGCCCGTGTCCCCTCCTGCAAACGGCTGGGGCCACCGGGAGCTGGGTTTTAAGGATCCTGAGCAGATAAATGTTGAGCAACACGTGGCAGCTCCGGGGGCTGGACTGGGGAGGGGGGTGAAGGATGATGCAGTGGGGTGAAGGATGATGGAGCGGCTCCTTGCAGCTTGTGTCACACCGGGATGGGCAACCAGGCTGCCAGTGGGGGTAGCCACTGCTGGGAGAAGCCTTTCCCGAGCTCGGCGTGGCCAAAGGAGTGGGTGTCACCTCCCTTTCCACACCTTCTGGGGGCTCAAGCAGCATTGGGGGGGGGGTGACGTCTGCCAAACATGGGCTAACGACCGCTGTGCCTCTGCCGCAGGCTGCCATGAAAGCCGTGGTGGCTTCCAGCCGCTTGGGCAACCACGGGCACCACGACTGCTCCCGCAGCGGCGGGCGCAGCCAAGGGGGTCCCCGGGACACCTGCCTGCCCCAGGGGACGGGGACCACCAGCCCTGAAGCCACCGCCACTGAGGAGCTGGAGGCTTTCCAGAGCGACCGTCCCGCCGTCTCCAAGGTTCCCGTGAACGGCACCGGCTGCAAGAGCTAACGGCTCGCCCCCGCTTCCACAAGCAATACCCCCCCGACCCTCGGAGGCTGGGAGGGAGCGGGGGGAGCCGGGGTATGGGGGGGGGACAGGAGCGCCCCGAGTGTAGGTGTGTGGGGGGGTCCCCGTGGTCTGTCGTGTGGAGCATCCTTATTTAGTGTCCCGTTGCCAGTGCAGTCGTAGCTGGTCGCTGTGAGTGTGTGTCTGTGCGGACCCGGCTGAGGAAAACAAGGCTGGGCTTCCCACAAATTAACAGTTCTGGCCACTGGGAGCGTGAAAAAAAGTCCCAAGCGGCTTCAAAACGAGGAGCAAACAGCAGAAAACGGGGAAGAGGGGGGGGGATTTCTTCCCCCTTCCCTGCACAGGCAGTAGGTTGTCTTTGTGGCAGAGTTTTGTTACGTTCCTGTGAATGGTCCCGAGGGGTTTATTTGCTGAAGGGGAGAGGGTGCGTGGGGATCGGTGCTGCCCGTCCCCGGGACGGCCACGGCCGGTGCTGCGAGACCCAGCCGGAGGTCTGCCGCCGCCTCAGACGGGGCCTGGGGGGCCTTTGGACCCGGCTGTTTGATCCCATCCACTGAAAAAAGTCCTTTCTTATCGCCAGAGGCGACCCTCTGCTTGGTTTGTGCTTTGGTTCCGCCCCGGTTTCTTTTGTTCCCACCTCCCGTCCCACTGTGGATGCGAGGTGGTGGCGGGGGGAGGTTGGGGGGAACTGGGAATGCCGGCTCGCCCGGCCTCTCCGCGTCGGCATTCCCGGGGTTCCACCTTCCACCACTGAGTTTTAATGAAGAACAATGCAAATCTTCCTACGGCGCGTTGTAGACTTCATAAGACCTAACGGTGCTGTCCTTTCCCGAGTGAGAACAAGGAGTTTATACGTATTTTGGGGGTTTTTTTGGTGTTTTTTTTAAGACTAATGCACTCAGCTGACAAACTTCTTGAAAAATAAATTTTTTTTTTTTAGGCAGTTATTTAGCAAGGCGCAGGATAAGCGTTTGAGGATTTAACTACAGAAGGAGTAATCGGAGAGGAAAAGCCATATTCCACAGGGAGGGGAGGATTACAGAAAGCTGGGCAGCTGCTCCCGACCGCAGCCCGCAGCCCTGGCAGTTTGGCCATAAACATGTGAAAATGTGCAAAAAAAAAAAAAAAAATCAGCGCTGGAGGAAAATCCAACATGATGAATTTCATATTTATTTACAGCAGGAGCAGAAATCATCAACACGACGTGTCAGGGCTGCTCCGTACCCCACGGAGCTCGTTTTGTGTTTAGGGTGCTTGTAAAGCCGAATGCAGGGGAGAGATTGGATGTCCAAGAGGGCTTTTTAATGGGGAAAAAACCATTATCCTTCCACATGAAATACTTATTTAAATACTTACTTAAACGCCCTGCAGGATCAGGCCGGAGTGTTCCGCACACCCAGAGCCTGTGAAGCAGGGCCTGATGCTGGGAAACACTGAGTAAGGTTGCCCTGCCCGGGAACCGCCCCAGCTCCTGCAGAGTAACGGGAAATAAGGAATTAATTAACAGCAAGTAACAGGGTGTCTTCAGCGACAGACGGCACCCGAGGGAAAACTAAGCAGAAAAAGGAGTTTGCCTCTTACGTTATGTCAACAAAGTGTTATTCCACGAGTATCGGTTTGTAAAGGTAGGAAAAAAAAAAAAAAGCGAGCTGTGCTCCTGGGAGTCAGGCTGATGGGAGCTGCCGTTCTGGTCTGTGCGGTGTTTTCGGAGTGTGTTTTAATAACTTCCTACTTCAGTATAGCGGTGCCATTTCTGATCTTGCAGGTATTTATAAAGAAGTATAGACAGCTAATAAAGTACCAAACCTCAAACTGGGGGCTCTGGTTTCCCTGTTACTTTCAGAACACAAGGGCTGGAAATTGGCAGGGTCTAAGAGCACCTTCCCGAAGGGTGTTATGTTCTTTCTGATTGTTTATTTTCAGGTGGGGAGGGGTGGGGGGGTTCAACCTGGAGAAGAAAAGGCTCCAGGGAGACCATGGAGCCCCTTCCAGTCC
>JAOTQQ010000014.1:3729932-3740942 GCA_026546715.1 Gallinago undulata
GAGGGGTTCAAGGGCAGGTTGGAGGGGGCTTGGAGCCACCTGGGCTGGTGGGAGGTGTCCCTGCCCAGGGCGGGGGGGGGGGCACTGGGGGGAGATTTAAGGTCCCTAAACCCCAAACCCTTCCACGATCTTCCTTTTGTTTTGCCTTAAGGTAAATACAAACCAGCCTTTTCAAGCAGGGCCTGTGTTACACGCCCACCCCGGGGCCTGGAAGCCATTGAACCGCAATCAAGGGCAATCCCTCGTCGCGTTTGTTGCGCCCTGAGGAACCCACAGCGATTTACTGTCATTTAGACCATTATTCTCTCGCCCGATGACGTGTCCCCCCTCCCCCGGGGATCGGGAAAACCCAAAGAAACCCGAGGGCTGAATCATTAACCAAATAAGACCAAATAATTAAAATTAATAACACCACCCTGAGGCCTGCCCTCAGTTCCTCGGCGGAAGAGGAAGTGACCTCATTGCTCAGGCAGCGCGGGGACTGGGCGTGCCCCAACCCTCCAATGGAAGGAGAGCCTGGGGGCGGAGCAATCGGGAGAGCGAGCGCTCTGATTGGCCAGAACCTTTGTGTTTTGGCGGCAGGAAGGCGGTGCCCGCCGGGCGATCGGGGCTCTCCCATTGGCTGCCGCGTTGCCGAGGGGGTGAGCGGCGCATGCGCGGGCGCGGCTTCATGTGGAGGGAGGGGGCGCGGCGCGCGCGTCCGCCTCGCGATCGGTAAGGACACCCCCCCACACACACTCGGGGCCCTGAGGGGAGGGATGGCGGCGGCGGAGGAGAGGGGTCGGCCACGTACGGGCACCGGGTGGGCACGGGAGGGCTGTCGGGACCCCTCATGGGGACCTCGGAGGGGTGGTGGGTCCCCTCAGCGCGGCAGGAACCCCCCTCCCCTCAGGTCCCGGTCGTTACCTCACGGTAGGCCCCGGCGGCGGGAAGCGGGGGGGAAGCCGGGGAAGGTCTGGGACGGGCCTGTTGGAGCCCATGAGTTCCCTCAAACCCTGCGGCCGGGCCGGGCGTTGTGTCCCGGCGACGGGTACAGTGTCCCGGCCCGCCCGGTTGGGCCCCTCGCTGCCATAGTAACGTCCGCTTCTTGCTGTCCCCGGGCGTCAGGACCCCCTTCCAGCCCGCCGCGGGAACCGCAGCTTTCGGCTTTGTAAGTACAGCAGGGTTCTCTGGGTTTTTTTCCTTCTTGGCTCTTCCTTAAAGCCTGTCGGGTCTGTAGGAACCGTGAGGGCTCTGGAGCTGGGTCACTCGGGTCACTCGAAATTACACGTAAAAACGGGCCCTGCGTGCTGTAATTTGCAGGCCGTTACCGGGATTCGGTGGCAGGGCGCTGCGGGGTACGCAGGCCCACGGCAGCCTTTGCTTATCTAGTTATTGATTTCCTACACTTAGGCACTCGCCCCGACCTGCTTACGTTGCACAGCTATAGAAAAGTCTCTTATTAGAACTTGATTTTAGAGAACGCAGGCAAAGTAATATCAGACCTGTAAAGGTATATGGGATGTTAGTGGCTTGGTTTAAATAAAATTAATGCTAAATAACTTCTGTGTAAGCAGTATCCCGATGCAGCCTAACACCAAGTGATTAACTCCATGTTATTAATTTGATTTAAACTCAGCTGCTAATATTTCATTTTCCTTGAGTGTCCAATGATCTCAAAGGTAAAACTGTAATAACATGTGTTCTATTTAAGTCCAGTGTTTCTTCAGAAAAACAAACCGGAAGACCAAGCATTGTGTAACTCTAATTCCCTTTTTCTTCAGAGTGCACTGGAATTTTCCTTTTCTACGTGAAACCCAGTCATGACAGATCAAGAGTATGTGCTTTGCACGTGGAAGAAGCGCTTGTGGCCGGCAAAGGTAAAGCAAATGTAGAAATGAGGGAAGGTTTGTGAATGTAACTTAGAAACAGATGGAATGGAGTAAGTAAACACATATATTCTCTAAAAAAGAGCTAATCTGTAGAGATCCTAATAGTGCAACGGGGTGCCATGGCATGTCAGTCTGTCCTTCAGTGTTCATATTAAAAATGTTTAAATGCATGTTTTTCCTCTTTAATGTAGGTTTTGTGCAAAACTGGAGCTGGTGGGAAAAGATCTGTTAAAAGCGCAAAGGAGACATCTTTTAAAGTTGAAATACTTGGCTTGAAAAAACAGTTAAGTATCCCTTTTTTTGTTGTTGTATGTTTGCACTCTTAGACATTAACAGCAACAAAAAAGTAGTAGTGATCCCTTTGTCTGAAGATTCCTGTGAGATGAGGTCATCGATTACCCAAACCCGGTGGCCTTTATAGTTGTCTCATGGAACACCCAGAAACCGTAGACAGGCAGCTCAGGCAATCCCCATCTCCTTAACTTCTAAAAGGTGTGGGGTTTGGGGGTGGGGGGGAATACTGCCAGGTGAAGGCAGCGTGGTGCTGTTAGTGACGTTTGGTGCTGTGTGATTTTTCAGACAGCTGGGTTGCATTTATTGATTCTGTGTTTTTCAGGATTAGCGTGAGCTGTGCGGATGCTGTCCCGCTGAAGGAGGAGTGTATAGAAAACATCGCCTCCAGCCTAGGTGAGGAGACAGCAAAACAATTGCTCCCTTGTGTATATTCTGGGTGTAAAATACACAAAACCCCTCAACCTGGTGGACAGTAGTTATGTATCTCATTATGTATTTAATGAGAGGGGTTTTTTTTTGTATTTCTTTTCCCTTCTTTCCATCCATAAGACTGGAAAAGAGACTAAACATTATCGCAGCTGCTTTTGCTCTTCCCTTGTCAGAAGGGATGGTGAAGAAGTGTCTGTGTTCTTGGATCAAAACAGGGTGTTGGATACAAATACTGTGTGTCCCTATGTATTGTGTGGATGATTTAAGTGTTAATTTACATCCTAAACAAAAGTTTATAGTATAAATAAAATTTCTTACATAGGAAGAAAGCTTATTGCGGTTATTGTATGCTCTTTTCTTCATCAGATCAAAGGACTAATTCGAGTGAGGCTGTGGAAGAGCTGAGATATCGCTGCTCTCTTAAGATTGCTCTGGATATTTTGAATCAAAATACCTCCTCCAGGGAAGTGCCACCTTCAGAAGGACTGAAATCCCAGTTATCGCGGAAGAACGATGCGGGATCTTTCTCACGTAACCCCTTACGGAGATGTCAATTGCTCTGTCGCTCTAAAGAAGAGTCAGGGCCTGAGACTTCCAAGAAGAAAAGAGAACAGAAAAATAATGCCAGCCCAAAGACTGATACAAAACCCCAAACCCAGGATGCTTCCTTCCTCCTCCAGGAGGGTGCTAAAGCACGTGACAGAGGAACAAACCCTTCCATGTGTAATACGTCAGACTCAGACAATCAAAACTGCAAAACACCAGAATCAAAACCCCTCCCAAGGCAGAAGAAAATCAAGCCCGAGTCGTTGACAAGGTCCCAAAGAGGAAATAAAGACCCCCTTAAGCCAAAGGAGGAAAAAAATGAGCAAGGAAGGAAAAGACAAAAAGATGTGGCATCACCTCTGTCGCGAATGAACCGTTTCCCTGGGGATGAAGCCCAGTCCCAGGCTGAGGAGGGGTCAGAGGTACCTGTCAAAAGGGCCAACACCAGAAGTCAGCCCAGAAGGACGCTACTGGATTCCTCTTGTAAAAGTGCCTCGGATGACTTGGAAAAAAGCATCAGCAATGAGAGTGAAAGTCTAGCGAAGCAGCTGGGCGGAAGAAAACAGCCAACCAGTTTGAAACGGGTTAATGGGGAACAGGAGACTCCGTCCTCCTACAGAAAAAGGAGATGCAGGAATTGCCCTGAATCATCTTCTGGGCCTTCTAACCGTGAGCCGCTCTCTGAGAGCGTCCCCTCCCAGCGTGAGGAGCAGGAAAATAAGAATATTTCGCACCCAGTTATGGATAAAGTAACAGCCTTTCAGCTGCCTGACTTCGAGGAAGATGAAGGTGGGCATAGTGCCTGGGGGAGAACTTCATCCCCTTTGGTTGTCGGGCATGGTTACTTACCTTGGGGTGTTGCATTGCTTTTGTTGAATGAGCTTCTTGAATTGCTGATTTTAATTCTGTTTCTTTAAAGTTCTGGAGAAGCCCAAAGCGCAGTTGCTTTAGTACTGGCTAAAATCTAGCATTTGGGCTGTCTGGAGTTGTTTGGGGCTTGTGTTGCAAACCTGTACTTGGCAGTGATTCACTGGAGGACTTGCTGATGTCACACTAAGGGTTTTTTCTTTATCTCTGTCTCGTTAGTGTTGAGAGGAAATGATGTGTAAAGGAACAGGCTGAGACAGAGTCCTGAAATCAGCCTGTTCTTGTCTCTTTCCCTTTTTCACCTTTTATTCAGATTATTAGGCCTTTCCCTTGGCAGAGATCTGAGAGTGTCTGTGGTGTGGCAGACCCTTGTGTTATGGTGACTCGTGCTGTGGGGTCACTTCCCCAGCTCCGTGTCTCACCGGGGCTGAAGCTGACAGCCTTTTTTAATCACTATTCCACGCTGACAAACACCGGTGCTTGCTCCTCTTGGCAGGGCTGGAATCGTCTGACCTGTCTCCAAAGACAGTTTACCCAGAGAGTCTCTCTCGCCTCTCGGCTCTGGTAGATGAAGAGGAGGATGAAGATGAAGAGCTTCCTAGTATTTTATCGAATCAAGGTGAGACATCAGTGTATGAGACTTCTTCACCCGGCATCGGTGTGTGTCCAAGCCTATGTGTGCTTTCAGTTTGCTGACAAGCTGTGGTAATGAAATCCACCCTTTCTGGAAAGTGAATCTGGCTCGGAATAAAATATATTTTTTGGGTGCCTCAGGCTTTTTGAACCAGGGTGAAATGCAAATCCTTGTGAATCTGGGCAAGGGCCTGGGGCTGAACTGTCCGAGCTGCCCCTGCTGATGTCTGGGGGTTGGGGATTTGTCCCCTCATCTTAGTTGAAACCTGTAAAAGCTTTGAAGTGAAACTTTTTTTTTTTTTTCTAAAAAGAAAACTTGCTTTCTTTTTCATCCTAGAACCGCAGTCAATCGAGGAAGGGATGCTGGTGTGGTACAAACTGCGAAGGTACCCGTACTGGCCGGCAGTGGTAAGAACAGCTCGCTGCCCTCCCAGGGGGCTGCTGTGGGGGGCTGGTGAGGAGCAGCTTAGTGAGTTCCTGAGTGGCTTTTCCCTTTCTTGGCTTGGAAATGGTGAAGATCTTCCAGTAGAGGGGTTCCAAAGATAATAGAAGTAAATTTACATATGAGAAAACCATGTAAAATACAAATGTGATTGATGGCCTTATGTTTCAATGGGAGCAGAGGGTTATTACAGCCCTTCTATAGCTTGCACCATCAATTAGGGTGGTTGTACCCAACAAAACAGAGGGTAGGTCCTCGTGCACTAACAAAAATGCTCCATTGGGGTAACTTGCTATTCTTGCCGCTTTAAACTTATTTTTTCATATTTGTGTAACTTCCTTGGTGTATGGGGTGTGTTGCATAATATCAACGGAAAACATTCCTGCTTTGTCAGGGTGTTTCAGGATGGTGCTGAGGCTTTGTCCTTTCAACAGGTGAAAAAAGTGAAGCGGAAGCACAGGAAGGCGTGTGTGCTATTTATAGAAGGGAGCATGAATGAGAAGAAGAAAAGGTAAATGCTGCGAGCTGCCACCCTTCTGAACTTTCGGTTTCTGCCGGGGCCTGCCCCGTGCTCTGTTCCTGGCTCCGGGACGGTTACGTTGCTGGGTGAAGCTGGGCTTGGCCTGGGAGGGAGGGACGGGGTGAGGAGGGGATTTGCAGGTGTGGGCTGTGCTTTGTCACACACCAACTGCTGTCACACGCTTGTGTGAGGAATAATAAAAAAAAAAAAACAACAGGGCTGGGGACCCAGCTGCTGTTCTTTTTTCACATGTGCCCAAACTTTCTGGAAACACAGGCCTGCCTTTAGTTCTGTTTTAAACCCAGGTGTTTCTAAAACTATGGCATCTTTTTAACAAATGAGCTTATTATGAAAACCTAAACTAGTAAAACCTGTATTCCTTACAAAACGTAATTTTCAGGCAGGAGTAGAATTGCAGTCAATAAATAGCGATGCTTCTTTCCCTAACTGTGTTTCTTTGTTCCATCAAGTTTCTCGGTGTCTCTTAAGAGCCTGAAGCACTTTGATTGTGAGGAAAAGCAGGACCTCATTGTAAGTACTGGTGGTGACATGTAAGTGTGGGTGTATAAAGTTGTGTGCACAATGTATAACTCACCCTGCAGGGGCAGTGGGGGGCAGTTCACGGGTCTCTCTTCGCTTTCCCTCTACTCCATGAAGTAATTAAATGTAATTTGTACTGCACCAAATGGAGAATAACGTGAGGCCTAGACCTCAAAGCTGCAGCAGGCTACTCTCAGGAACTGTAAATGGCTCTTGTTTTGTAGAAACGAGCCAAAGAAGATTATCGCCAAGAAATCGAGTGGTGTATTCGGTTGATTTCTGACTATCGAATTCGAGTAGGTAAGCGGACGAGCCAGGTGATGTCATCCACTCCCATACCCATCACAAGAACCACCAGAAATGTCAGCTTTGTTTCGTGGCTTTCATTGAACTGATAACTAACCCTGTTCTGGGCTTTTTAGGTTGCCGTTCTTTTACGGGATCCTTCCTGGAATATTTTGCTGCTGATATCAGTAAGTGAACTCGTTATTGTTTGTGTTCTTCTCTTGGTAGATAAGTTTACAGTTGGGTAAGTGGTTACTTCATGTAGAGAGTTCATTTCAGAGCTCCTGTCAGACATTCAACTCCCTAATAAATTATATATATATATTTTTTTTTTTTAAGGCTCTTAGGTGGCTTTTTACCCTCTTTGGTAGGGGAAGATGTAAAAATTTGCTCTTATCAAGAAAATCCCTTATTTTATATTTGTGTATACAAGTGTGTATGCCAAAAAGCCCCTTGTTTTACATACTTAAGTAAAAATGATTGGGTGTTTCCTTTCAGGCTACCCGGTCAGGAAGGAAGGTTATCAAGGCTCAGTCCCAATGTCCTTTCCAAACATGGAAGAGGAAAATATTGAAGAGTCTTCATCAGAAACTTCACCTCAGAAGCCCTCCAAGAAACTTCTCCCCGACAGAACAAGAGCTGCCAGAGACAAAGCCAATAAAAAGATCGTGGAGTTTATCGTCAAGACCAAGGGGGCCGAAGAGCATCTTTTGGCAATTTTGAAAAGCAGGAAACAGTCCCGGTGGCTGAAGGAATTCCTGAATTCAAGTCAGTACGTGACCTGCGTTGAGACCTATTTAGAGGATGAGGAACAACTAGACCTTGTGGTGAACTACTTGAAGGAGGTGTATTGCGAGATAGGTGCTAAAAACCTGCAGCAAGTTGATGGAGATGCAATAAAGTTTATTTCGGATGTCCTTTTGCCTGAAGTAAGTAAACATGAAATGCTGAGAAAAGCAAATGTTCGAGTAAGTAAACAAGGCTGGTGTGACGTGATTGGGGTTTAATGCCTGTTGGAGCGTTCCCTGGGAGCTGGCAGATCCCTTCTGGTCCCTTTGCCAGGTTGAGTCATGGTCAAAGGGCAGAAAACTGCCTGGTTTCAATGTCTAACTTGGGTGAAGAATATTAAAATCAGGGCAGGAGGCTCTTAAACCATTTTCAGGGGCTGGTAATCAGAGAACAAATTCATTTGTGGTGCATGTTGGAGTAAACTAATAAATAAAGCAGCTGTGTTAATTGCTGCGTGCTTCCTGCTGGTGTTGGTGCTGGGACAGGAGGAGGTTGTGGGTGGGGTGTGGACCAGTGGCATTCAGAATGCTGATTTTTTTGAGCCATTAGCAAAATGGAGAGGCTTTAGGCAGGCAGTGTGGTGTTTTTAAAGGCAGAATGGTTGCTTTCTGATATATCTTGATTACTTATGAAACTTCAAAGCTTTGGGTTGGTTTTTTTCATAGAATCATAGAATGATTTGGGTTGGAAGGGACCTTAAAGTCCATCCAGTGCCACCCTCTGCCCTGGGCAGGGACACCTCCCATCAGCCCCGGTCGCTCCAAGCCCCCTCCAACCTGCCCTTGAACCCCTCCAGGGATGGGGCAGCCACAGCTTCTCTGGGCAACCTGGGCCAGGCTCTCACCACCCTCACACCAAACAAGTTCTTTCTAGTATCCAATTTTTTTTTCTTCTAATCTGATGAGTCATCTCTGGGTTTTCTTGGGTTCTTTGTGTGCGTTGGGGGGTGGGTTGTTTCTTTAGATACTAATGTTCTCAGTAGGGAGAACAGTAAGTAACTTCTGTAGAAACAAAATTACTCTGAAGAACCTCTTCATCTGGTTATAAAAATAAACTCTCCTGGGAATGTTAAATGCAGCAGGGGGAGGTGGGGGGAAGTTTTCCTGTCCTTGTCCTTTCCGGTCCTTGTCCTTTTATTTGAAAGACAAGACCCGTGTTTCTCTGCCTTAAATGAAATCAGCCTTGATGGAACAAAGCTGGTGGGTCTTACTTTTGGGTAATACTGGATTTAGTCCTTATTTTCGTGGGTGGGGTGCCCTGCGTGGAAGGTGTGTCACACTCTAAAGTTGATAAAGAATTTGGGAATGTTAAAGGCCAAGTTTGTAGTATTTATTTAAATATTTTCAGGTATACAACAAGCAGCTTCATCCAAATTTCCTAAGTGAATGAGGAACCTTGCTTTAAAAATGTGCTTGTCTGCTTGAGGCAGTTTGAAATTTGTTTTGCAAATGTAAATGAACTAAATGCTTTTGTAGGCCATCATTTACGCCATTTCTGCAGTGGATGACATCGATTACAAGAAGGCAGAAGAGAAATACATAAAAGGACCTTCTGTCAGCAAAAGGTATCTTTTCACTTTCAGTGTTCTCTGAATTTTTCTGGCTAGTTTACTGTTTTTATGGAAAAACGTGAATCTAAGGGCAGGAGAGCTCGGTGTCCTCCTGTCTGGAATCCAGCTCCCTTGTCCTCTCTGTAAGAAAATGATTAAATGTGGGAATGTTCTTGCTGAGTGACTGTAACACACTGTGAGCTGCTTAATATCTGAAATTTATTGTTAATGCAGAACTTCAATGTGTTTCTTTTCAGGGAGAGAGAAATATTCGATGAAGAAATTCGAGAGAGAAAAAAGGGGAAGATGAGCCCCGGCACGAACCTTCCCCAGTGACCCCGGTGCTGCCTGAGTACAGGAGAGACGTGGTTCTTTGTATAAAATGTGTAATTCTTACTTTTTAAGGTCCGCGTGTGTACCTGCAGAGCCGCAGTCGTTCTGAGGCTGTCGGATACAGTCGTGGTTTGGCCGCGGAGCTGCTGGGAGGAAAACCCTGCGGGTGTCACCGCCGTGTCTCACCCCCCTGGGGCACCTCGCGTGGATCCCGCAGAAACCGCAAGGGTTTTGGAAGCTGCTTGCTGCAACACTAAGCTTTGTATGAATTATTTTGGCCAAATACCTGAGCAAGGGAGGGCTGCCGTCCTCGGAAAAGCCCCTGCTGATGAATTCCGTAGCCGTGCGTCGCCCGGTGATCACCGTTCCCTGGGCAGGGGTCCCGTCTGAACGCCTTCCACCCCGGGCTGGGGGTTCTGCTTCCCAGGGCTCACGGTGCAGGAAATAAAACTGGGAGCTTGGGATGCCATCGGGATAACAAATACAGGATAGGACACCTGTAACATTCAGTGGAAAAAGGAATCCGATGTTGGCTTAAAGAATAAAAAAACGATCACTTTTCTATTTAAAAGTGAAATTTTGGCATGCTGCTTTTATGGTTTTTTTTGAGGCCATGTGTTTAGGAACACTTCAGTTGTCTTTTTTTTTTATCTGGTTTAAATATCAAATTTAATCACACATCATTCCTGCTGCAGCTTTTGCTGTCACACCCTGCCTTGGCCAGGGGCGCGGTGTCATTAAGAACTGTTTAGTGACAAAAGCCCAAGGATTAGTATTTTTCTGTATCCTACTGCAAAGAGGTTTGAGGATTAAGGCAGGAGTTTCCGTGTGGTGGGGGGTGTATTCCGGCTGTCGTGATGCTCTGGGTGTATTCTCATCACGTGTTTAATTACTCTGTAACGGGGTTCTGTGTGCGTTTGGGATCCTCCTTCACCTCATTAAGGGGACACGATGGTGGTGGGGAGAGAACAGGGATTTAACGAGGCTGTTCTTGTGGGTTTCAGCCCCGGTGTGGGAGCAGAGCCCCCCCCAGGCTCCCCAGCCTTTATCCCCCTGTTCTCCCCCCCCTTTCCCTCACTCCCTTTCCTGCCTTTCAGCTGCCACTTCCGCAGGGACAAATTCTCACCTTAAAACCCAGCCCTGCCTGCGTTGGGTCCAAAATGTTTACACCCCTCAAACCCCCTTCCAAGCCCCCCTCGCCCTTTTGGGGGTGATTCCAGAACTCGCCCCCCTTCACGAGACTGAGGTCAGTTTTGCTGTGTACGGAATGATGTGATCTTAAATGCATTAAAGTTGAAGTGAACCATCAAAGGTTCGTCGTGACTGTTCTTTGAACACCCTCATTTATTTCAGCCCCTGGTTTCCAGCGCGGGTTGGGCTCTCCCACCCCCTTTTTTGCATCGGGTGAAGATTATTTTTGTGTCTCTGATAAAAACCCTAGTATCTTGTTTCAGTTATTGACCGTGGGGGTGGGTTTAAGAAAGCAAACTTAGCTTTCTCTTCTTGGGCTTTATCTAAATTTACTTAAATATTGAAAAATTTATTTATTTAAAAGGGCTCCTCCCCGACAGCACCCCTGCTGCCAGCAAGCTTGTCCTGTTTTAATTACAGAATCACAGAAGGAAGGGAGTTTCCCATTAATTTCTAGGATATATTAACCAAAAAAAAAGAGAACTGGAGGAGGTTCTTTTCACCCGAGGCGCGGGCTGGGGGCTTTTGGGGCAGTTTAGGAGTATTTTGGGGGAGTGCGGCAGGAAAAGGAGGCGCTGCCGAAACCCGGGATCGAACCAGGGACCTTTAGATCTTCAGTCTAACGCTCTCCCAACTGAGCTATTTCGGCTTCACGGGGGCGCTTTGCCCCCCCCTTCCCGTGACCCCCCCCGTCCCCCCGGTGCCTGGCGCCCACCCCCGC
>JAOTQQ010000014.1:3750804-3779680 GCA_026546715.1 Gallinago undulata
TGGGGGTGCGCCCGGGGGGGGGGGGGGGGAGGGAAGGAAGGAAGGAAGGTAAAGAAACACGGCGAGGAGCGCCCGCCCGCGACCTGCCGCCGCCAAAGCCGCCGCCACCGGAGGGACGAGCCGGGCGCGGCCCCGGATCCCGCCGAGGAGCCGCCGCCATGAACAGCGTGGGAGGCGCCGACGAGATCGGGTGAGGAAGGGAGTTGAGGGGGGGAGAGCAGAGGCGGGGCGGGGGGGTCCGGCCCCCCCATCGCCCTCCTTTCCCGGCCTCCGGTTGGGGTTTGGGGGGGGGAAGGCCTCACCGCCGTCCCGCCGCCGCCGGCGGGCCCGTCCGCCATGCTGGGCCCCTGCGGCCCGGGAGGGTGGTGCCCCCCCCCCGTCACGTGACCGGCCCGCGCCGGGCTGCGGCGGCAGGTGCGCGCGGCCAAGGTCACCGCCGCTCGGGGAGGCAAAGGGGGGAGCCGGTTTATTTTCCCCTTCTCCATCCCCAACCGGGCGAGCGGGGGGTAAAACAACTCCCCCCGCCCGGTGTCTCCCTTCCCGTGACTCATCAGGGCTCTCCCCGGCCGCCACCGGGGCTCCGCTCCGGAGGAACGGCCGGACAAAGGCGGCCTCCCCCCCCCCCCTCCCCCCCCGCCGCCTCCAGCAGGCCTCGCCGTCCTTCGGGGCTGGAAAAAGGGGCAGAAAAGCGGCGGTTTTAGGTGCGAGGCCTCCGGGAGGTTTGGCGGCTGCTCCCGGCTGACAGCCCTGAGCTGCGGCGGTGTTCGACTGCTGCAGCGCTGGGCTGGAAGGCCGGTTCTGTGGTGAGGCTGTGGGCACGTTAGAGCTGAAAATAGCAAAAATAAAATACATAAAGAGATTGCTTTAGCTTTCGCTGCAAGTTTTGGCCCGGAACGTGTGCGTCATAACCGGCCACCTTCTTTGAAACTGGAGCGGGCGCCATCCGGTCTCCCCTTCCCGTGCTGTCTCCCGTGAGCTGCTCGTTTACCGTGCCCGTCCTTCATTTGCACGGTCTTAGAAACACAAGGGGCAGGATCACTCTTTGGAGCGTATCATGTGGCTACAAACAGCGCGTATTGCACGAGGAGGCATGGTTAAATAGGTGGGGTCTGCTCTGAAAGTATTTTCATTTGGTCTTGGGGGCCTTTGGCGCTGTGGGGGGCTGTAGGTGAGCGCAGGCTGCCCCTTCCTCCCTGAGATACCGTCAGCTTCCAGCCCCACCGGGCCCATCTGTCACAGAGCTCCCTCCCCGTCCCAGACCGCTTAGATTTTCATCCTTCTGAGTTGTAATCAGATTGGAAAAGATTGGATTTTAATCGGAGGTGGTAATTATATATATTTTATTTTTTTCTCTCCCTTTCCTCCTCCCCCAGAAGTGCTCAAAGGGAAAGGTGAAAGCGTGGAACAAGCTGCAGTTTCAGTCAGCTGCCTGTAGTTGTGTGAAGGAAGTTCTGTTTTGAAAGCTGTTGGGAGATGCAGGGCCTAATAGGAAGTTGCGAATGTAACCGCTCTTCTGGACGGAGATTAGAAGTTAAGAAGAAATCCTTAGGAAGGCTGCAGGCCTCGCTGTCGTGTCGATGGGAGTAGGCAGGGCCTTGGGAGCGTTATTTGTTGTAATTAGTGCTTGGGACTATTTCAGATGAAAGAAAAGTGCTGATCTTTAGATCCTCTGCCCTACAGGCTGTAGCTCGTTGGCCTGCGCTAAGAGAAATGATAGACGTTAATCAACCCGCCAGATTATTTTATGTAAGCAAAAAGATTGCGCTTTTGTTGAGTTTTGGCACTTCTAAAATACTCATGTGTGCTTTCTTACCAATTCTGGGGTTAGCTGTTTCAGTGATGGATGCATTTGTGGTGGAAAATAATAAATTAGCAAGTGAAAATTTGTCAGGAAATAGTTGAGGCGGAACACGTGGGTTTGTGAAACTTGGTCAAAACTTGCTGTGTGTGCCGTAACTGGTGGAGAGTCCCTCCCGCTCCGGAGCTGAGGGATGCTGCTGCTTCAGGTGCCCGTGTCTGTCGGTGTCCTCCACGCACCGGGGCACGGTGCACACTCTTGTACAGTTCATGGCAGAGAGAGACCTGCCCAAAGGAACGGGCTGGTGTTTTGTCTTCTCCTCAGGCTCCTGCTGGGGAAGTGCTTTACGTTCCCCTGGGGATGGACTGCAGCATCCTCCAAACGCTGCAGCCTATAAACGCCTGGCTTTACGGAGGGGTGTGTTTTTGAGGGTGTGTAAATAGGTGTGAGGACAGCGATGTCAGCAGGCTCAAACCCGTGGCATCATTCTCATCACTGCAAGCCCAGAAACCGTTTGAACACGGAGTTTTATGGGTGGCAGCATACGTAGGGCCACACGAAGGGGCTGGGGATGGAAGCTGAGCACAGGGAATCCAGTGGCCACCTGGCCTTGCTGCATAGCCCTGTCTTGAGTGGAATTATGTTTAGATTTTGAGTTGGGTAGAGATTTGTGAGCTCTTGCCTTTGCTTCGCGTGTTCAAACCAATCCATCAGGAGTCAGGACGGGATGCTTCTGGCGTTCTATAGTGTGTGTATAAATAGAAGCTGTGTATTTACATACAGCTGCTGCAGTTGACCTTAGGCAACCCTGCTTTTTTGTTTGTTTAAATGTATGTAGGGTGACTACAAATAATTAATAGTGGAATTGGAAGGTTTCAGTGACCACTGACTGCAGGGAGTCCTCTGTCCCTGCAGAGAGCTTCATGTTCTGTCAGAACATAGCTGGTATTTTTAGATTGACCTTATAAAGATTGGGCTTAAATACTAAGCTATCAATTTTTATTTTTTTTTAAATATAAATCCCAGGGTGTAGCTAACACATAGTCATAGGCTACATCAAGTTTAATCTGAATATAGCATTAGATAGGTTACTTTTTTTTTCATTACTCTTAGGAAATGAGGTTTCCTTTTAGAACTTCCTTTCCCTGAAGGTAGTGGCACAAGGAAGAGCACGTGGATTGGTGGGTGGGTGCGGAGAGAAAGGGGTGGGAAAGGGACAGTTGATCTCCCAGGGGGTCTGTGTGTCCTGAGGACTCTGATGAAGTTGGGCTCTTCCCAGACAATGACCTGTTGCTGGGAACTGACGCCCGGAGCCAGCCCTTCGCCAGCAGAGGGAGGTGAGGGGGAGTTTTCCTGTCCTTGAGAAGAACTTGCTGGTCCTGGAAGGTGCCAGCAGAAACCAGCCCCATTTTCCCAGGGGGTGGCACTGGACGCAGTGTCCCTCTCCTGCTAGTGTCGGAGGCATCACGGAGCAGATGCAGCCGCTGTCCCCTGCCACGCTGCGGAGCCGGAGCTTTGCCCGTGGCCGGCGCAGTTATTTCCTGGGGCCTTGGTCTGTGCTGAACAGTCGGTCTTTTATTTGAAAGACAAGACCCGTGTTTCTCTCAGCCACTGCCTTAGAAATGAAATCAGCCTCGATGGAACAAGGCTGGTGGGTCTTACTTATGGGTAATACTGGATTTAGTTCCTGTTGCCGTTGCATGAGGGTCCTGACGTGGTGCCGTGTCACAGAAATGAAGCAAAGTGGGACGGGGTTGCTGGTTTTGTCTGCAAACCACCCTGTTCCACAGAACCTTCTGGGGGCAAGGCTCTCACTTCACCGATGCTCCCTGTGCACCAGCAGCTCTGTGACTGGGGGGACTGGTTTCTCACTGCCAAAAAAAGCAGGTGAGAGGAAGTTTAATTTTTTTTGTTGCTCAACTTTCCCTGTGTAAGTGAAGGTGCAGTAATTCTGAGCTCAGCTATACTGGGATATACCTGAAGGCAAAGCAGAAGATGGTTGCTCTCTCTGAGGCCTGATAAAGAGAAACAGAGGGCATCCTCCAAAGATAAACTGTCCCAGCACTTGTCTGTGCAAACCCGTGAAACTAAACAGAAGAGCTTTTGAGTTGGTGCTTCTTATTGGAAAGGGCCAAGTCTTGAGGTGGCTTTGAGCTACCCTTTAATTATGGGGTAAATTACTTTGCGTGGAGGTTCTGTCACACCCTAAGGCTGATGAAGTTGCAGAGCAGGCGGCTGGCATCGCCCCGCTCCTCTCCCTGCGCTTCCCCAAGCCCTTCGACGTGCTCCTACACGAACGGGGCAGATTCGGATGCGCTTTTCAGAAGACAAGTTCGTTCGGATTTGTCTTAAGTTTTGAGCGTGGAGCTTAGCTTGGGTTTCAGCCATGGCTTTCTCACCTAGTTGCAGATATCGCTCAACTAGATTGTAAAATGGTTTCACAACTAATTGCTGAATTAGTGCAACTCTGTTATTTAGTACTTGCCTCACAAGTTTGTCTTCTATCTTAGACTCAAAGTTGGTAGTTCTACTTTTGCTTTCATTCAGCTAGAAGATAATGGTAGACAGAAGTGATTCTGACTGGTCTGTCTAGGTGAGCAAGGGAGCAGCGCATAAAAAGAATAGATAAAGGTTTTTTTTTGTTTATTTTAATCAGCAGTTGAGGGACTTTTGAGAACACGGGCAAGGAAGCCTGAAGGCCGACTTCGTCTTTTTCTGATCTGAGGATGGAAAAAACTGATATGCTTTCAGTTTTACCCAAGTATAGAAGTTTCAGGTGATGCCTGAATCCAACCACTGCATCTTGGTCAGCATTTCTTCCCGTTGAGCCTTTTAGCTGTGATTCCCGTTGGGCTTTGACCTTGTGGCCCGTGAAAGCTGGCCACATCATCCCAGGGCAGATGCACTCATCTTGCTTATTATTTGTGTGCTGCTATTAAATAACTTCAACCACTGGCATTATTTTTCATAGGGAGATGCTTCTAACTGTAGGAGATGGAAACATGAAGCGTGTAAATTTCAGTCTCTGGTGTTATTTTTGCTCCAGTACCTGTTACAAAGGGCTGCAGCAGCTGTGTTGCTGGTGTATTTTTGTAGAATAAATTTTTTAAAATCTTATTTCTGATGTAAATTGTCTTTGTCTTTCTGGTAACTGTCCTGGGGTTAGGTAGTAAAGGGATGTAGAAGAGCCCAGCTCTCTTCAGTCTTGGTTTTGGAGGCCCAGTGCAGGACTGTGCACACCTCTTGATCGTCAACCTGGGATTAAAGCATTAATGGGATGGACTTGAGTATCTTAAACTAGAATGTCTGGTTTGGGGGCAGTTTGCTCTAGCTCAGAAGTTTGGGATTTTGTTTTCACCCTTAAATTGGAACTGCATGGACCCTGCAGCTGGTTTTTGCGCTTCTAGAAGTTCTGTAAGTAACTTAGAGCTGAGGATCCAGACCTTGACAGAAATCCAGACATCCTGTTTTAATTGAGGTGGGGTTAACCATGTAGAGTGGCTTTATAATGGCATTCTTGGATCACTGTTCAAATTTCAGTGATGCTTTTACATACATTTTTCTGAACTACGTAGTGTTCCATGCTGGAACTCCTTATGCCTCAAAAGAGCAAATAAATGTACTGAGTGTCATGTTCTCTGTTGTTGGGGTTTTTTTACTTCTGGCTGTTGTAGCAATTTCTCAAAGCAGCACTGCCTTCTCAAATACCTGGAAATAAGAAGTTTGGAGGAACTTAGGCTTTTCTGATATTTTTGTCTTCTTTTTGCTTAAAAGAATAAATTGCATTCCTTTAATAACCTTACGATCTCTGCTTGTGCTTGTGGCACACAAAACGAATGCTTCACTTTTACGTGAATCTTCATGAAACAGAAGGTAGTTGTCCCAAAGAATAGTGAATTCCAGCGAAGGCCGGGCTCTGTAGTGCATTGGGGAGGCCTTGCTACCACCAGACCCCCCAGAATAGCTGACTTCTGTGTTAAGTAAGATGTAGCACCTGTGGTGTAGCGCCCTAAAACTGCTGTGTGCTTCGTTTGCAGAAAACTGTTTGTGGGTGGCTTGGACTGGAGCACGACACAAGGTAAGCTATGTATTCTACAGGCGTTGGGCCGGGCTTTGGGAGCAGCAAAACAACCTACAGATCCGTAGCTTTTTAGCAGACAATACTGTGGTAGGAAAAACGGGATGATGTTCTACTGCTCTCTTCTGTTAAATGAAGAGAATTTTCTGTAGAGAGATCTGTGTTAATCACTTCCGGTTTTATATTTTCGATCAGTATTTGGGATTGAAGTTTTTTTGTCAACTCAGAAGGTGACCAATTTTTTATCATTGGTTTACTCTGATACTACTGTTCTATTGGCTGAGAGGAAATAAAGCAGTGTGTACCATTTGACTAGAGGAAGTAAAATATCATCATTTTCAAAATGAGTTTGAAGTTGCTTAGCTGTTTGCCTATCTTTTGCCTCGTAATTGTGAACACGGCCTCGTAACATTAATACCTGGTTCTGTTTAATATGTGCTCTTTTTTTAACAGAAACCCTTCGTAGCTACTTCTCTCAGTATGGAGAAGTTGTAGACTGTGTAATAATGAAAGACAAAACAACAAACCAGTCTCGAGGATTTGGATTTGTCAAATTTAAAGATCCCAACTGTGTGGGCACAGTGCTGGCCAGTAGACCTCACACGTTAGATGGCCGAAATGTAAGTTGCTTTTGTATTTTGTCCTCTTTTGGGTTTTTTTTGGGGGGGGGCTCCAAACTGCTACAAAGATCTGTTTTACATTCAGGCTTCTTATTCACAGACTGGACAGTATGAAAGTTACCTGGTTGTTGGTTTTAATTCATTGTAAGACAGCTTTAACTCAAATGATTTGTGTCGCTTTGTAGAAGCCATGTATTAACGATAGCTTTGGTCTGAGGAGCTGGATCCCAGCAGTGCTGTGTTCAGCTGCCAGAAACCTAACTTTTAGAGCAATATTCTGCATGCTGAGATCTGACCAAACTGGAACTTCTTCCAGATTGATCCAAAGCCATGTACACCTAGGGGGATGCAGCCAGAGAGGACACGACCGAAGGAAGGATGGGTAAGGAAAGATCCTTGGTGTATCCTGCCTCTATTCTAAGCTTGGGCTTAATTGCTGGCAGTTTCATTGAATTCCCTTGGATTATATATATATATATTTTTTTTTTTTAAATCAGGAGTCAGTATACATGCCTTGAGTGTAAATTTTTTTTCTGAAAAATGTCTTCTACTTAGATTACCATGGTAAAACTCCAAGTACCACACAGTGTTAACGAACGTTTCATGTTTGCTTTAAACTCAGTTTGTAGATGTGATGTTTTCTTAAGCTCTTGGCCATGTTTTCAGTTGAGTTCTTCAGGTTTTGAAACCAGTGTCTGAAAGTGCACTCCCACTGTTGCTCTCCTCCAGCCAACTTCACACCCTGCAGGTTAATGTGATTTCATTAGAAAATGAGTAAATGGCCCCGAACACAGTCCCTGGTTCTCTGATCTTCTGAAGAACAGAGACTGGGTTCTGACTGTGAACACGAAACCGCTGAGCTCTGAGTGTGCGGTTGCTTCACTTTAATGACAAGGAAACTTCAAGCCTGGAGATGGCTCCCCCCAAACCTGCGAGAGACCATTGTTCATGTTTAAGTATAAAATGATAGAAGTAGCCAACTTTATTATCCTTCTGACTGAATCTTTTCCTCCTTGATTTAGCAGAAAGGATCCAGGAGCGATAACAATAAATCAAATAAAATTTTTGTTGGTGGGATTCCTCATAACTGTGGCGAGACAGAGCTCAGGGAATACTTCAAGAAATTCGGAGTGGTGAGTCATTCAGCATGATGGCAGTTATCAGTCGGTTGTGAGATGCTTTCCCCCCTGCTGCCTTTCCTCAGATTTCATCAAGCTGTCAAATTTTGGGGTTAATTTAGACAAACTGCTGTAGAGACATACAGAAGCATTTTGTGATAAGCTGCAGTAAACGTTCATCATCTTGAAATGTGTCTTGCTGTTTGTCAAAATCCATTGCTCTGATACGTATCTAACTTTGCTGCTTCTTTCCCCTCTTGTCCCCCGATGCATCGTTCTGTTCCCTTCTTGCAAAAACTCCTGTGTCGAGTTACCTTAAGAGTAATTTTTTCTCTTTTCAATTCATTACTTACATCTTGGTGATTTGAAAATTTTTGTTGAATTTTTGGTTTTTATTTGGGAACAGGGAATACTTCAGTGAGCTTTTTGTCTGAGATCCTCTTCTTGGTGTACAGATAGGGTAAATTTTGCCACCTCCAGCCAAGTTCTGCTGTCCCTAGACCCTCTGTTCTAGAGACACACCACTGCTCGTGTTCTGTACCTGCTTTCAATTCAGTTTGTAACCTCGGACTGAAATGACAGTATCTTCTGATTTGGGAACCCCCATTGGCAGGGTTATGTTCCACCAAATACAGAAGGCAACAGCCCTTAAGTGTAAGTGCCTTTAAAAGTAAGTAGTAGAACTTTAACAACAGTATAGAAACTGGGGAGTCAATGTAGTGTTTTTAATGAGTTACCTTTGGAGAAGTCAAGGCTTTCGGACATTCTGTGGCCACAGAGTAAAGAAACAGAAGCAGGCACTGATTATTAGACATGGTAATTGCTTGGTAAATAAGACCGGTGAGAAAAAGGGCGTCCAAATGGAGCAGTGGGGAAAAAATTGGCACTGTCACATGGCAGAATCCCCACATGGGGGAGATGTCTCCAGTAGGATGCGTTCAGGAGAGTGCATGTGGTTTAATAACTTACAAAATATGTTTTCTAGCTGTAGGTAAAAGGTGAGTTTGCTTCAGATTTTAAGATAATTGAAGGGATTCTAGTATAAAATATCCAAAGATTGAGTTGAAGGTGAAGATGTGATTCTGTGAGATCACACACGTTTTGAGACCCCTTTTCTGCATTTGAAAAATTTAACGGCAGTTCCTTTCAGCTGTTTTAATACTGCCTTTGACATAAACACAACACCTCTGGTTTTGTTTAGATTGTAGCTCACAGTGGTGCTTACTCTGGGAAAAAAAACCTTGAACAGCTTGCATTTTCCATTTTTTAGTTTTGTCTTTTTTTTAAGCTAAACTCACACTGATACCGATCATCCATAACTCAGGGGGTTTTGTAATGCTATTTAAAGCATCAATTTATGACTGGGACTCTGTGCCACACTGATATTCAAGTAAGTAATTCAGGGAAGCCGTGCAAATTCTTAAATGTGTTTGGAGTTAAAGCTGCTTTTCATGTTGAGAGTGCAAATGTTTAAAAATGGAAAAAATAATCTTTTAAGAAGCTACACTGATGAATATTGTGTTGAAAAACAGAAACCTTTGGGGTTTTTTAATAGGCGATAGTGTGGGTATAAAGAGTGTGGCGATCTTAATGCGAGATTAAAATCTTAAGTGTGATGAGACCTTAAAGAGCCGCAACATAACAGCTTTTCAGAACAGATGAACTCGGGCTTTTCTTAAACTCCCATAAAGAGCAATATTCCCAATTTGTTTGCGCTGCTGTGCTGGGCCAGCCTGGTAGTGATGGCTATATCCAGCATTTAATTGTGCTTTGTGGAGAGAGCGCGGGGAACCAGCCCGTGGTAACTGTTTATAACGCTCCCCTGGCAGCACCGTTAGTAGAATTTCCCTTCTCTCTTCCAGGTCACTGAAGTTGTAATGATCTATGACGCAGAGAAACAGAGGCCCCGAGGTAAAGGCTGATCTAGTTTGTCCTTGAAATTTCTTCATACTCTCCTATAGTCAGATGGCAAACTATTTCACACCATCAGAAAAGGTAGATTATTTTTTTTTTTTCCCCTACGTTGCCTCAGGAAAAAGAATAATTCACTGGGCAAATATCACTTCAAGTCTCGACTCTTCATCTGCAGCTTTAGTTGGTATCTGTGCATTTAAAGTCAGATGTTTCATGTTCATTTATGGGTTTTTTTGCTAGCTTTTTTAGTTGAATGAAATTTGATTCTCTAGCCGCTCCTGTGGCTTAAGGTACTAATGGTGGGGAAAAAAAATGAACATATTTTCCTCCTGTTCCCCACAGATGGTATGTCAATGTCTGTAACTGCATGGGGGGGCTACTCTGGTTCAGAGTATTTCTGAACACGAGATGAGAGCAGAATCCATCCATTGTGTGCTTTTTGTTTTGGTTAAATGGCTTCACTTAAAGAAAAACACTTCTTAAACTACACAAAATAATTCTGAATTATATGTATTTTTCGATTGGGGTGTGTAATCCCCATATGATAGACTACTTATAAAACAAAAAAACCCAACGAATCACAAAACCAAACCCCAAAACCTGGAAGTTTCACCAGACTATTGAATCAAGGTGGTAACCTTTGGTCAAAATACGAAGCAAGTTTCATGTCATCCACTTCCCATCGCATCACTCATCTGTTTGACAATTAAGAGGCAATAATTCAAATACGTGAAGCTTAGTTGCACTGACCACCCTGTAGCATGTTCTACATGCTAGAGAATAGTTTGCCATCTGAACTTTCATTTCTCTCCTGACTCATTATTAAGAAATATATTCTTCACTTCATATTTATTAAGCTGTTAAGTCTTAGTTTTATTTTTAATTTAGACATACATCCTTAGTGACATATTTAAGTGTTTCATAGTAAAGTATGGTAATGTTAAGTAAGTTCTTTTTTTTTTTTCTTTTCTCTCTGTGAATTGTTTGACTGTGATTAACGATATCTCTTTAGATTTCTTCTCTCTAGGTGATAATTTATCACAGAGGTACAGGCCAGTTCCACAGTCAGAGGAGGGACGGGCTTTGTCTTTTATTGGAGTGTAAACGAAGTTTCAATATATTTGTTTTTTTTTTTTTGTTTTCTTGCTTTAGCTATCTTAATCTTCTTTCAACAGATACCTTTTATTTAAGCAGAACATAAACTCATCTATTCAAATGCTCTAGAGCATCTGATTTTAAACAGAGGAGACAGTGGAGACAGAGATACAGGCATCTGAATATAATTTATCACTGCAGTTCTGAGATATGTCAGTAATTGTTGTATCATTTACATCTTTGCAATATTTAATGCAGCCTCTGAGCAAAAGGTACTAACGCATCATGCCTGATCTGGATTAATCCTCATCTCAATTAATAGCTTCTCTGCTTAAAGCTATACTAAAGAAAAAATAAATAGAGGGCTTTGGGTGCACTTCCCAGGCGGGAGCTTAGAGCAGAAGTTTGAAAACCTCCATCTCCATCCAGCGTGTGCTGCAGAGTCCTCTCCCTTCGTTCACCTGACTTCTTCAACTTCTTAAATTCTTCTGCTCTGGCTTTCGTTTTTGCTGGGTTACATTCTTTTATGTGGGGTGGTAACTAAGTGTCATCTCCAAAAATGGTCCTGTTAGTCCCTGGGGGTGTGTGAGGAAAAATTCCTTGTGGTTTGTATTGGGCACTCCTGGCCACGCATCCCAGAACATGTTTTCTCTTGCCTTCTGCTTCTGATCTCTGTTCTGTTGCAGAGTGCTGCTCAGTCTACACACTTGTCCTTTTAACGTGGTACCTAGATGACTATATATTTATAAAATTTTAAAAGGCAGATTCCCTGACATCTTCTGCTTGTGCCATTCTGAATTTCACCTTCTTCCATTAACTCCACCACCCTTGCGTTCTGAACAGATCCCTTGCTGCGTGTCATTTTATGGGTTTGCTGCTGGGAGGGAGAAAAAATTATCCCCATTACTAATCCCGGTAGCAGGATTCCTCCGGCTCCCATTCCTCAGGAGGAAGCTGGGAAGCAGTCTGGGCTGGTGTCAGAGCTGCAGCAATGCCCTTGAGGCTCTGTCTCTTCAAGTACCTGAGTCCTCTCTGTTCACTCGTGCTCTCCTTCCTCCTGCATCTCCTGTGAGCAGCGCTTTCATCGGAGCTCCTTTCAGTCCGGGCTGAGCGCAGGCAGCCTCTCGCATCTCAAAAGAAACGGTGCCTTTGTTGCAGCCTCTGCTTCTCGTGTTTTCTATTCTTGGCTGAGCCAACAACTGGGAAGTAATTTACAGGTTCTCGCTGTGTTTGTTCTCTCCCTGCCCTTGGCTGCACACCACCATCGGCACTCCACTCCCATTCCTGCTAAAGGCAGTTCCTTTTTCTGGTCTTCAGTAGAGTCCTGTCCTTCAGAAAAATAAAGCTGATCACTTTAATGGTATTTAAAATTTCACATTGTTGGAATTTTGCTGTGTGTTGTACTCTGATTTCTTCACTACTCCTTATCTTGTGGTGTTTGGCCCCTTTTAAACCCTTTCTTATTTATTTTTTTTTCTTTACTGGTTTCCTCAATGATCTCTTATTCTCCTTCCTCCTCCTCCCCCAAGCCCCATCCCCATCCCACAATATATTCCCCTCCTTCAGTCTTCTTGGAATAGAGTTAAGTGAGCAGCCTTCACACGTAGATGGTATCCATCACTTTTCTTTCCCGTGCCTTTTTTAGATACAAAGCAGCAATACCAAATGTGTGACTTAAATACAAATACTTTTCTTTTGGCTCTAATACTTAGGTTTCTAGTTAACCTCAGACAAATATATTGTGATGAAATGCTGCTCTCAGCTTTGAGGCTGCTTTCATCACAGGTCAACAAAACTTCGTTTATACTGCCAGTCTCTTGTGTGTGGGAAATGCTAATTTTTTTCCTTTTTATTTTAAGTTTATTTTAGTGATGTCTTTTGCTCTTGTTGCTGACAGCAGAATTTGACCTGCTGGAATCTATTTTGGCCTGTATCTTTGTGTATTTTTATATATATATAAACTTTCTCTACAATAGGCCTCTTTGGGCTTACCCAACCCAGTTGGATAAGCTCAGAGAGACACTAACTGTTATAGATACTGTATTTCTGTTTAACGCTTTAGAGCAATATATGGCTGCTGTCAGCACTAGCTGCAAAGCAAAATGCAAACCAAGGGGGAAATCTTGGGTTTCAGAAAAGCAGAAATGCATCCATGTTCCATATGCTTTTGATGCCGCACCTCGTTTTTTCTTTCTAATTTTGATTGCTCTCCCCTTAGCTAATCTGAAGAATGGCACAGATTCTGTACTGCATGTGTTCCCCTGCCCCGGGCCGGTGGTCACACCGCGATCAGTGGTTGATGGCATGAACCAGCCTCCGCGTTCTGTGGGATTAACCACTTATTTTGCCACTCTCTCGGCAGTAGCAGCAGCTACAACCTAAGTGCAGTGGTTCTCAAAGTGCCACCTCAAAAAGCGACTTAGTCCTTGGGGCTCTGCCTCTTTTTTTTTTTTCTTTTTTTTTTCTTTTTTTCTGGTGTTTTCTACAGGCATCAGACACTCCCCTGGCTCCCTTTTCAAAGCTGCTGGGCTTTGGCCAGATGGAAGGGAACGAGCCACTCCTGGGGTCTAGGGCAAAAAGAGGGGCTGAAAATTATCGCCTAGATTTTTCAAGAGAAAAGTGGCAGGAAATATAAGAAATAAAACAGATGAAGGGATACGATGGCGAGTATCCCACTCTGTATAAGCAACACTTCCTTAATTGCCAGGGGGTGCTGTGTTTGGAAAGAATTGGAAGGAATAATGTCTTACTACAGGCTTTTTCTAAGGTGTGGAAAACTTGAGAACCTCTGATCTAGGTTGTGAATTTCTGAAGCTTCTCATTCATCCATGGAGTGGTAAAAATTTTCATGCTTTAACAGCTACATTTCAAAGACAACTTTCTTATTTTCCATGGAAAATACTCCCTAATTGGAAAATGGGATAAGGGATGGGAGGAAGTTGCTTTGCAGCTTTGGGGAACAGGGACATAATAGCTCGGGGAACCTGGTCTGAATCACAGATAGGAGCAGCTTTAATCTGCTGTCCCCCAAGTATTTTGTTTTTAATCCTGTGGCACAGTTATATTTATGACTATATTAGCACTTTTTTTTTTCCATTTCCTGGTAGGTGGGTTAGGAAGAAAATCAAATTAAAAGATGATTAACAAACTCAGTTCGTAAGTTGCATGTATGAAACCAAGATGAGGCATTAATTGCCTGGTTACAGGAAGTATCCGTTGCAATTTTCTCAGATTGACTTTTTTTTTAAAATTTAACACAAGTCTCGGTTATCTGAAACCCCTGCTTGAACCCTTGGTCCGCCCCTAATACTGTTCATCATCCTGTTTTGTGTCACAACACCCTGCTACCTTGATTCACTCTTCGTCGTTGGCTAGGTTTTGGATTTATTACTTTCGAGGACGAACAATCAGTGGACCAGGCTGTCAACATGCATTTTCACGACATCATGGGCAAAAAAGTGTGTAGTTGTAGTTTTATTTTACCTTAAGAAAGAACCAAGTCTTGGGCAACTGGCGATTTCACTGGTGAATAAAGGTTATTGATGCAGTCAGGTGGGAGAACACGTCTGTCCAAATTCCAGGCTTTATCCACGAAGGTGGGGAAAGTCTTTGGAGTTTGCTTGAACAGGCAAGAGACGGGTCCTGGGGGGCTTGGCCCGTGGAGGAGAGATGGGGCTGGAAATCCTGAGAATTGGGGTTGGGGGGTGCTCTGGTTTGGGGAAGGCCTTGTTCCGACAGACCTGGGGGGCTGCTGGGGCTGGGTAACCCCTTAGGGGACACGGGGTTGCTGATGGCCGCCTTGGTGGTGGGGGCAAAAGGTAGGAATTAGTTGTTTCCAGCTGTTTGAAAATCAGAATCCCAATGAAATCTGAGTTGTTCAAGGCTTGGTTTAAGATACCACTCCTTCAGATGTGGATTTGATACTCAAATTTTGAGGTGGTGTGAGGCAATCTGCTTTATATAATCTTAAATTTAAAAAGAAAAAGGAAATATAAAAACATCATGAAGGATTGGTTTTTTAAAAAATTGGGTCACTTACTGTGAAACTTTGATACAAACCCACGTACTCTATATAGTATTTAACCACAATGCAGTTAAGTGACCTCTGGTTGTTTCATCTTCATACTGTGTTGTCAGCAAACGGGTGTTCGATAGGGAGGAATTTTGTAGGTTTGCTTTGATGTTACTCGTCAGGGAACGTGCTGGTACCTGTGGAAAAAGAAAAAAAGCTAAAAGCAAAGTAAATTGTTGCAGGGCACCCACGTTGTATACCCAGAAAATAATAACTTCTTAAAGAAAAATTAACCACAGGAAATTCTGGTAAATATAAAGTCCTTGCAGCTTTACAGTACATCCACGATTTCTAAAGTAGCGTTAAAACTGCTGAGGTTAGAGCGAGCAGGTTTCGAGGGAACACAAGAACAGTCACTTTGCCTTAAATTACTGCATTGTATAATTGTGCATTGTCTTCTATGATATTTCATAAGCGTTTCTTTAGCTAGCAGGGGACATGTACTTGCATATCAGAGCAGTTCCGGTCAGTTATGCAGAATATGATGCTTTTTATTCCCATGAATTCGTTTGGGGGCTGAGGGGTGGGCTGATTTCCTAACAATGGAAATGGAGCAAAGGAAGAAACGTGCTTGTGTCATTGGGAACGTCAGTGCAGGTTCTTGCTTACCCAGTGTGTTCCTCCCGCGAGCTCTCCCGGGTGCAAGCAGATGCACCGGCAGCAGTAAATGTACCCCGGTACGTGTGTGCATTGTCTCTATCCTCTGGGCATCCTCTGCTCCTGCCTTGGAATGGCCTTAAACTTAGACAAACCACTGAAAGTAGAGGTTCTATCCCAAAGCAGCAGTTGGGTAGGAAGGGGAACAAAGGAGAGTACGTCTGTCCCAGCTCTGGGAAAGGATGGAGAACCCCGTGTGAGCCTCTGAAATGGCACCTCTGACACTGCTGCTTTCCAGAAGAACATCGGTGCAAATTCAGAGTTCTACCTTCTTTCCCAAACAATGGAATAATTTATTTTTGCCTCTTTTTTCTTTTTTTTTTCCCTTTCAGTGACATAAAACCCCCCAGAATAACACAGTGTTTTTTCAGCTCTGGGGAGTGGAGATGCCTCATTTCGTGGTATAAACTGGGCTTTAAGCAGGTGTTGGATTTTAACCCCGGTGCTGGGAATATTGCACAGGGATTTTTCAGTCCTCAGTTTGGCAGTTCACTGCTTCCACATGTGCACTGAAAAATTAATGGGATTCTTCCACACAGATTAATGAACTCCAGCTACTCCGCTCTCTCCATTGACTAATAATGCCTGCTTTAAAAATGGTATCTCTTTCTTTTTGGTAATTAAAAAGGTATTGCTGAAATGAATCCATATGTTGTTGAAAGGGAAAAAAAATTAAAATTGCAAGAAGGACTCTGCTTTTGTAAGCAATAACTGAATTCCCTCCAGGCAAATGTGTTAAGACTCATTAATTTGAGTCCTTTGAAAAATTCCCTTGGTTCCTCTCTGGAAGGGCCTTCAGCTGACAGAGATTTGGTTACTGTCATGTCGAATGTCCTTGGGGCATCTGCGCGGGCTGGGGGCGGGGGGCTTTGTCCTTGCCTTGTGCCTGTTTCCTGTTTGTTCTCTGACATGAATGGTTTTTAAGACATGGCAGGAAGAATTCTGAATACTTTATTTTCCATACTACTCAGGCCCATTGATGATTGAGATTTATTTTCTTTGTACTCTGGCACCCATTAAAATTAATCATAAAATAAAAAAAGGCTTTAATTCAGCATGCATGAGTGCTGAGAGTGTTTCATTAAATCAGAAACTGGATTTTTTTTTGAGAGAGAGGTTTATATTGAATGTGCAGCTTATTTTAAGTAGGTCAAATGCACTTATTCGATGACTTGGAACACTAGGACATTTTAGCTTTGAATAAAATAAGTTAAGCACTGTGGCTTACTAATTTGAAAAACAGGAGGGCTTTTGTCACTGACTTAACACAGTATGAAGATTTGCTTCTTATTGACTCAACTGTCCATTTTTATTACTTGCATGTTTGTTTACTTTTTTGTTAGATGTAATGTAAGATTCTCTTATCACATCCATTCCCTCTGACATTGTTTGAGTTAATTGAGATTCTTTAAGCGTTAGCCTGGGGAAGGTAAGTCTTTATCTTCCATTAGACATTTAAATAAAATCTTAAGTTTAAAAACAAACAAACAAACAAAAAAACCAACCGACCAACTGTGTGTTTCTCAGGTATGAGCAGAGCTGAAATTGTAGTTAGATGGGGTGGGTTAAACCGTAACTTCCAAACGAACCCCAAACATGTTTGAATGGTTAAAGCATTAGTACCCTTTTTCAGAGCGTACTCTTTACTCAAAGTCCTTTTTTTTTTAAACCGAAAACCATGATCTTTGTTAACTCCTGCCTTAAATGTGAAATTAGTACATAAATACTTTAAAGGATTATGCTTTTTTTTTAAGTGAAGAGCCGTTGTAAGAGGGTACTGCTGTTTTAAGATTAAAGCCAATGAATACTGTACTCTGATGGAACCTAAGTGATTTGTAGGATGTGTTTTACCTGAAATACCTCAACAGTAGGACTTGTAATGTCTTACCATCATATATATTGTACCTGAGAAACATTTTAAATTACTGGCCTTAAGTTTAATAATTTAAGTATTTAGACTTAAGTCGTAAGATGCTAAGTGTAGTCTTAAGCGTAATTAAGGGTGTGTGTGAAGGGAAGGGGGGTGCATTGCCCTGCAGCATCTCTCCTAAAAGGCACCTCTGTTTGTTTAGGTGGAGGTGAAGCGCGCGGAACCTCGGGACAGCAAAAGCCAAACTCCAGGGCCGCCCGGTGCCAGTCAGTGGGGAAGCAGGATCATGCCAAGCGCTGCCAACGGCTGGGCAGGTCAGCCTCCTCCGACCTGGCAGCAGGGATACGGCCCTCAAGGTACCGCTTTGGTGTCACAGTCACTGGTCCGGGAGTCTCGCCTCTGCAGCTTACTGGGAATTTGGTTTTTCTGGCAAATAACAGCACTGCTGGGTCTATCGATGCTATTGCTCTGCTGGATTGCTGGTAGCGGAACTAAAATCCCACACGTCAGTTTATCCCAAGGCTGATGTGATTGTTCCTTCCACTTCTTTTTCCCAAAACCCTTTGTTTCATAGGGCAGGAATCAGTGAGTTTTGCCAGGTCTAGTGTGTGTCCCAGGCTGTACTTCACCTCTTTGGTTCTGCCTCTCCCCAGACACAGTTGTGTGGTTTTGGGTAACACAGAGGAGGCGTTGAGACAGCTCAATGGCTCCAGTTGTGACTCCAGCTGTGAGATTATGGCCTGCCTGAGACCCTGATGAAAAATTGTATTGAAATATGGCTTTTGAAGGATGAGGCAGTTTCAAAGGAAGCTCTGAGTAAAATTTGAAAGGGCTGAGAGAAAAACAGATGGTCTTGTCTTTGGATTTTATTGCTTAATGTAGCCTGGAAAAATAACAAGCAGCTATGGGGGTAGCAGTGGTGCAGGGGAGCACTTAATGCATATAATTTTCTTGATTTAGCTTGAACCCTTCAGGGCTGAAAGGAGCAGCCGTGTGTTTTGGGTTTGATGGCTCTAAACCCCCACAAGATTTTGAAGACAGGATAAATACGCTGAGTTCATCCAAAGACGGGTTTGATAACTTACGGAGAAATAGGGTGGTATAATTGAGTTGCGTTTGACAGAACAGAACTTGCTTGCTCTGATAGATGAGGAATCTTCACCTGGGGGGCTTAAGGGAGTGTCACGGCTTCATCTCGTGCTGCAGTGGATGATTCCTCGGTGGAGGGATGGCTTGTTTCCCCATGGTGCTTATTAACTTGAAAGCTGCAGCTGAGGCTTTGACATTCTGCACAGATGTGCTAATCTGCAACTGCGCAAATTGAGAAACTAGATTATTTTCAATGTGGTTAGTTGTAGAGAAAATGATATCTGATCTACTGGAAAGATTAACGTAAGACATAAATGCATTTATCTTTCAATCTTAATGCTGTGACGAATGCAGAAGATTATGTTTTTATGGTTCAAAAACTTCAAAAATGACTACGATAAGCCTGGTAGTAAATTAAAAACGCTTTGGCTGCGTACTCTGCTGTGATTCCCAGTGTTTTTGTTCTTCACGCTAGTATGATTTCTTGCACTTGGTGTGCTCGCAGTTCTAGAGCTCTCCACACGATCTGAGTTTGGGGACTGCTGTGTCTCCTGCACGTTATTTGCTGAATGATTCAGAGGCTTTTCAGAATTGCATATTCAGAAATAGTCCAAGACTATTTCTTGGACCATAAAAATAGATCTGTAGGGGACACTGGGAGGGTACTGGGTCTATTCCAGAGCCCAGAGCAAGATCAGCTTTCTTTTAAATCATTCCCATTCCATAGTATGTGGCTTCAGTGCCTGTGTAAGTCACTTCTTTTTGTTCTGTTTTAGGGATGTGGGTGCCAGCAGGACAGGCGATTGGTAAGTATGTTACATGGGACTAATTTTAAATGAGAAATTCTACTGAGCGAGGGTGCCGTTTCTTTAAGAATTCACAGCAATTTGTGGATTTCTGTAGTATTTAACCTACATTTAAAAGCTTGATTGAATTTGTCCTGAAAGAACGCGGGAGAAGATAGTGTGTTCTTAACAACTCAGTAATGGGAGCTGACATACATCCTGCTGTTGCCAGCCATGCTAATTTGTTATCAAGGAATTACGCTCTAAACTGCAGTTATTTGCAGTGGGGATGCTTAGAGGATGAATATTTCCCAAAGTCAGAATTCATAGAAGGCTGAGACTGCGTCTGAAATACATCAGCTTTACCCCACCTAGAGGTTGCTGACTTAAGCAGCAACTTCTCATTATTAAGCTGCTTTAGTTCTTGGTTTCTCTTTATTCTTCTAGGTGGATATGGACCACCTCCTCCAGGAAGAGGAGCTCCTCCACCACCACCACCATTTACCTCATACATAGTCTCTACACCTCCCGGAGGATTTCCGCCTCCGCAAGGATTTCCGCAGGGCTATGGCACCCCTCCACCATTTAGTAAGTGACCTATGAGATTTCCAGTACAGTCTGTCTCCAGATTCGGTTTTCAGCTTTTGCTTGTCTTCCTCTGCACTTAGATTTTTTTTTTTTTTTCTCTCTACATTTCAGCTATCTGTAGATGTTTATCCTAGGTTGTATATTCTGAGCTGTAATTAACTGTATAAGTATTTTTGTCTGTGAGTTGGGTTACTTTTTTCTTGGCTACAGTAATCATTTGTTCTCTATTCTAAATCTGTGTTGCTAAAAGAATTCAGATTTATTGTGTACCCTTGTGACAACATCCAAGAGGAAAGTTAGAGATTACTGTGTGGTGACCAGCGCTAGACACAGGCTGGGATTTTCAGAGAAGCTTAAGGAATTAAGGTCACGACTGGCATTGGAAATACAATAGGATTTTGGCACCTGCCCCCTCAGGCCACCGTTTGAAAAGTCTGGTCACAAACCTGGTTTAAAACAGAAGGTGGAAAATAGCACCCAGTTGTCTTGAGCTGCTTGTTCCGCCATGAGGGGGCTGTTTGTTTGGGGTACCTTTTTTTTCCTCTTAAGATCTTGAGTTCTATGGCTTTGTCTTTGTGTCTCTCACATGCGCATGTGAGTGCAGAGAGTTGGGTACCCAGTTCTGCTTCATCGCTTCCTCTGGGCTGGTGTGGCTGGAGTTTTCCTCTGGGAGAAGGTTTCTCATGATAGATGGTTTGTTGTTGGGGTCTTTTAGCCACAGTGGTTGCCAGGAGGTAGGAGTGGTTGCCAGAATTGCTGCATGGCCAGCTGTCGGTAAGAAACACTTTGATTTTTAAGAGACTTACAAGTATTTTTAAAGAAGCTTATCATACCTTAAGGCCCAGCAAGAAGCCAGGGTGGGGTTTACCCATGTCTTTTCACGTGTATTGTACTGTCCTCCTGTTCTAGGTTTTGGTTATGGTGCTCCACCTCCTCCGCCTGACCAGTTTGCCCCGCCTGGAGTACCCCCTCCGCCCGCCACTCCAGGGGCAGCACCACTAGCTTTTCCTCCACCACCACCACCATCTCAGGCAACTCAGGACATGAGCAAACCCCCAACTGCTCAGCCAGAATTCCCTTATAGTCAGTTTGGTAAGTAACCGCATGTCAAATTAACTCCGCTTGAGCTTTCTTCCCTTCCTGCTTTTCCCTTATGTTTGGGTAGAAAGTCAGTGTTTGGAAACATTTGCTGGTGCTGAAGGCCCTTCCCTCCAGGACGGGAATGCCGGCCACCAGCTCTCAAGCGATCCTTAAATCATGCAGTGTTCTATCCAGAGGGGATTTTCATAATCAGCTCTAAAACATTGCCCGGATGCTGGGAAATAGTCTGCAGGGACTTGTGCACTGGTGGGATAAACTACTGATTTGCACTCTCCCTGAATCTCTATTTAAAAATCCTTTTTTTTTCCCCCTCCAAGAGCTCATGATGGAGCTCAGAGTCAGCTTTTTTGTGTGACTGACTGGGATCAGACGTGAAGGGTAAGGACAGCGTTGAGGGGCGAGCAGTGCGGGTGTAAGAACCCGAGCTGTGTGCCCTTCCCTCCCTCCCCCTGCTCTTTTCCTGTCTGTCTGAAGTCTGTAATGCTTAATTGTGCCGTGCAGATTGCTGTTGCAGATACCTGATAGAAGACAGTGACAAGTTTTAAGCCAGACGGTACTTCCAAAAAGATTAATAAATTGCTCTACAAGTGATAGTGCTGAGTAAAATTCCTGTTCCTCCCCGTGGAAGCCAAGAGGGAGTTTCTCATCTCGCTCTTTCTCTTGGCCCTGTTTTTGAGCAGTGATGTCCAAAGAGCTGTTTGTGGCACACTGCTGGGTTTTTCCTTTTTTTTTATTTTTTTTAAGGGATTGTTACTGGTCATTTTTTCACTTCTGAAGTGACCTTTCTGCATGCAGTAGGCCCATGGATTTAGGCTGTTCCCCACTGGAACACGTTCTCCGCGTGTGGTGGTGCCTGCAGAAGCTCTTCTGAAGTCAACGCTTTGTCAAGTTACTTAAATAGATGCTATTCCAAGTTCCAAAAATGTAAAACAGACTCTGAAGGAAGAGGAGCCTTTCAGATGTGTTTATAAAGCAAACATATGTTCTCACGCTGATGAATTTGAGATGTTTTTCAATTTGTTTGTTATAAACACAGTTGCTTTCACAGAGAGCTTTGCCCTTGTGACTCAAGAGGAAGTTTTCCTTGTCTTGCCAGAGCTTGTCTCTTTGCAGACTCTTTTTGAAGGGGGGTGGGCCCCGCTAAATAAGGATAAATCTGTCCACAATCCCTTTTGTTCAGTGGGAAGCCAGTACCTGAGATGTGTTGGAAGTTTTAGGAAGAATCTCTTTTCCAACATAGTGCAAAACAGGGGAGGGGGCATTCCAGTATTTGGTGTCTGTAGTACCCCTGGTGTGTGTTAGGAAGCCTCTTTAGCAGTGAAATATTTTAGGTGATCTTAGTTAGTTTGTTAAGAGTGCTGGGGAGGGAGGGAGGGAGGGAGGAAGAGGAAGAAGGCTGAGAAGGGTAGTTTTTTCAGACCATAACCGCAGTTAGTCTCTCACCTCGAGTGCTTTTCTAGCCTGAAAGCTGTTAGAAGCGCTGACAGGGACAGAGGTGGTTAATCCTGCAGGACCACAGAGTCACCGCCTGTTCAGAAAGCTACCTGTAAAACCTTTCAAACTTTTTTTTTTTTTTTAAAAGAGCTTCAGCACTTGATGTGATCGCAAACGAGTTAGCAGCGTTGCTGTGCGATAGGCAGTCTAGCTGATCTGCATGTATTTACATAAATGCATAAAGCTTATGGGCTTGAAAGAGGCCCCGAGTTATTTTATCGTTGTGGGGTTTTTAAGATTTGTCCTGGCTTGACAGCATCTTAAATGCTGCCGTGTTTACAGCCAGGCTGAATGTAAGCACTAGTGAATTAAACACTAACAAGGGTGCGTCTCCCTCACCCTGAAAAATTATCTCTGCACAGGGCTCTCTGGGGGTTCGTCGCCCTGGTCTCCTCATTTCTTACTAGGGCTGGGTTCCTATTCTCAAGACCCTTCAGGCTACGCGCCAATACTTTGTTTACACTCTTATGGTCAGGCTGAGCAGTGAGAAGCCGTAGGTAGGTGGTGCCTCTTTACAACCAATGCTCTTGATGTATCTGCCGTGGGGAAATTAACTTGTGTTTCTTGCAGGGCCTCTTTTTTAAGAGGGGGCGGGGTGGGGGGGGTTGAAAAATGCAGCTCAAATGTTTACTTTTGCGAGTAAGGACAATAAAGTTCTGTGTGGTGGTGCCTGGCTGAAGTGAAACCTCCCGCCTGACGTGTGACTGACGCTGCCCTTCGCTGGCGAGGCTTTGTCCCCTGTGACCCAACTGAGCTCAGGTTCTGGAGCGGGGCAGTCAACGCCCCGTGGCTGGGGCGGCGCTGGGAGAGCAGCGGTGCTGGGACAGCAGCTGAGAGAGCAGGGGAAAGACAATATCTGGCTGTTCAGGTTTATGCTGTAGGTTTCCTTTGTGATAAACAAATTGAGAGCTGTGGTTTCCGCCACTCGAAGCTGTAACCCTGCAGTGTACAGTGAGAAGAACATGATGATTTATTTTTTTTTTCCCTCCCCCAACTCTGAGCCTCACCCCTTGGCAAACAATTAAATTGTATTTTTGGTTGCCTGCTTATCTCCGTCTGAAAAAAAAAGACTGGATTAGCATTTTGAGCTAATAGAAGCCTGTGATAGATGTGTTTTAAGGCTCATTAGTGGTAGCAAGTCCTGAGAGACAGGCAGAGCTTGAAATTGAAATACTGAAGACATGCTAAGAGACTTTGTTTTGGATTAAGAGAGTTAAACCTGCTTTAAGCCTGCACAGAGAGAAGCAGAATTGCAGAAACGTACTTAGTAATTAGGATTCTTAATGCCATCTTTCATAGCAGAGGCTTGCACTGATGCCACTGGTATGATTAAGTGTCGTATTTAATTACAGGAATTTTTATTAAATTTCTCAGTGTCCTGAATTTACGTTTAGCCGCCTTTCACGTTGGCAGCAAGAATTCCAGCAGGTCTTTCGTCTTTGCCCTTCCTCCCTATTCCCAAATTCTCCTCGCTCTGAACCCACCGGGAACCTGGCCTTTGGCACGGCTCCCGGCGCGGGGCGGTGGGGCGCAGGAGGAGCCATGAAATTCCTCAAGTTAGGAAGAACGAGATCAGTCTGAACTCCGTGCAGTTCATTCGAGGCAGGGCGCTGGAGCTGCCCGGGTCAGCCGTGGGGCGGCAGGTTTGAAACGGGGCTTTGTTTTTTGAACTTGGAATAAATCCACTTCGGCCTGCCCGGGCCCTGAGCTTCTGAGGAAAGGATAGTAGTTCTTTCTAGGGCAACTTTGGAGCAGGGGTTCCATTATAAAGTTTATAATGGGTGCACAATCTTTGCCAACTTTGCCCCCTCACGTTTCAGTTGACTTTTTTTTTTTTTAATTGATTACTCCTTGAGAGAGAGGCTGATGAGTTATGAAAATACATATTCAGGCAGCAGCACTCTGGGTGTGGGGGTTTTTGTTGGTTTTTTTGTTGTTGTTGTTGTTGTTTTTTTTTGTTTTTTTTTTTTTTTGTTTTTTTGTTGTTTTTTTTTGAAAGGGAGTCTTAAGATTGTCTTCTCCAGAGTGTCTTCTCAGCGAGGGAAGTTGTTGGCTGTCGAGGGCGGATGGTGGAGCTGACGCTGCAGAGCCAGAGCCGCTGTGCTGGCGGTGCCAGGGGTTTAAGAGCTGGGAGGTTTCAGGGGAAAACTTCCTTGCGACATCTGCGTCTCCGCTGAACCTGACAGTCCTAGTTTCTTGCCAATAAACAGCCCGTCCCAAACCAAAATTAAATTTGGAATGAGCTGACAGCAAACCTCCAGGCCACTTGAAGCGTCTGAACAGCCGTAACGGGGTGGTTTAGCTCCAGCCTGGGTAGGGTTACCCCAAAAGTGAAAACCACCCTTTTCTGCCTGCCTGTTCTTCCTGCTTTTTGCCCGTTCCTTCTGTAGGAGGAGGTAAATAATGGCAGGAAGGGAAAGCAGCTGCTTATCGTAAGGTGTCAGAGCGAGGAGTTTGTTCCTGGGCCGTGCAGGGGGAGGGACGGGGACAGGATTGGGGTTTGTGGCTCCGCGGGCGGCTCCGGAGGCTGACTCTGCCCTTCTCCCCTTCTCCCCAGGGTATGGACAAGACTTGAGTGGGTTTGGACAAGGTTTCTCTGATCCCAGCCAGCAGCCCCCTCCCTACGGAGGCCCCTCGGTGCAGCCCTCCAGTGGCCCCCCCGCCGGAGGAAGCGGGTTTGGACGAGGACAGAACCACAACGTGCAAGGATTTCACCCCTACAGGCGCTAGCGGGGGCTGGCCATCAGGGAATTCTGTCCATGCAGGGATGTCTGGAACCAGCCCAACCCAGCAATCCCAGACTTCTGAACTTGTGACAATCACATACTTGATGGAAGAAAAACCTAACAACGTTTTTTGGGGTTGGTTTTTTTTGTTTGTTTTTTTTTTGTTTTGGGTTTTTTTTTTTTGGGGGGGGGGGTGGGTGGGGGCAGTTGGCTTATGTAGGCAAAGCTGTGGGTGTTTGGAATGCTGTTTTTAAATATTTTCCTTTCTCTAACCCATCAGCACAAATAAAGAAAATGTCACTGGTTCAAACTACAGGGTTTTAAAAATGTCTTCAGCTTTAATTCAAAACTTCAGGTTTTTTTTTTTGAAATTATTTTTCCTGAGCCTTTGTTTTACCGTATATTGTAAACTTTTATGTTTAAAAGAAAAAAAAAATATATATACATTTACAGATTGTGAAATTTTTAAGAGAAATTTTCTACTATGTATGCTGGCTTATTTTTTAATTTAAAGCAGGGTTTCCGTTAGCGCTGTCGGAAGTGAGGGCGAGCTGCAAAACCCCCTCACTCCCGACACGAGCTGGTGGGGGCGGGTGGTTCAGAAACTCTGGGAGTTCAGAAGAGATCTACTGAGTGCATTCTGCTGTTGTGACCCGCGGGCGCGGGGCAGGGGGGCAGGGGGGCAGACTCGTCGGACGCACGGAGTCACTTAGGGAAGCGCAGCCTTTAGATCTGTCGCTTCAAACGCTTTTTTCCGATCCTCTGTGGATTTCGTTAGGGGTTAACGGAGGCCTTGTTGAGATGTAGATTTCCCTCAGGCAAAAAGGTTTAGGTGCATTTTGCACTAACCAGTGATTACCCCTGGTTTGAATAAAGAAAAGTACATTTGGATTAGAAACACAAGCCTGTCTCCATTTTTTTTATTTTTTTTATTTTTTTTATTTTTTTTATTTTGGAAAAAAACAAAGTTCCTGGTGAATCTGTGTTTTCATGAAAAATCAGATGGCAGCCTTGGGGGGAAAAAAAAAAATCTTCACGGCAGTGGCTGGGAGTGTGCTGAGCCTCAGGCAGCCTTGGGCCACCAGCACCGGGACCACATCGGCCCCTGGGGCTGTGGGGGGCTCTGGGGACAGGGGGGACACACACCCCACCACGTTGTGCTTTGTCACTGCTGCTCTGGGATTCGAGGTGGTTGAAGGGGGGGTTCTTGCGCCGAGTCCCCCGTGTGTCGGTGGCAGCAATGGGTGGGTTGGATGCGGTTCCTCCTTCTCTTGCTTTGGGGATCCAAGGCCCCGTGAGAAGTGTGTTCTTCACGCTGCGGGGAACACGTGGAGGTTCCATGACCCCATCGTGGTGGGGTGTCCCTCCAGGAGGGTGCCCATTGTCTCTCTCCCCCTTCTGACACCCAGAGGTGACCTGGCTGGTGACAAGATGTGGTGCTTCCTCGGGGGTCACCTTCCTGAGCCTGTCCTGAGGCAGTGACTGCACTCTCATTGCCTGGGGTTGGTCTCTTTACCCTCTACCTCCTTTTTTGTTTTTTTTTTTCTTCTCTGTAACTGCTCAGAGCAGCATAAAACGGGTAAAACATGGATTTATGAAGGTCTCATGGTGTAGATTGGTGTCTGTAACTATTTGACTGGGCTCTTCAGTGTTGGTCTCAGGTAGAGTTAAGCTGCTGGCTCAAAAGCTCACCTGCTCCAAGGACCCTTCTCTGGGGGGGCTGTGTGTGCTGTGGGTGCCCAGCTGTGCTCGTTAGTCCTGCTCTCCTTAATCACTGTTAATAGGCCTTAACTGTGCAGGAGCGGGTAGTGTGCTGCTCCCGGTTCAGAAGACCCTTGACCGGGGTGGAGGTGGCCTTGCTCAGCATGAGGTGATGCTGGGGATGTGTCCCTGGTGTGGGAGGTCGCTGGGTTCCTCTGGGAGGGACTGTGGTGAGTTCTGGGGGTTCTCCTGCGGGTTCTGTGGATGGTGCTGGTTCTGCTCCCTGGGAATCCTCAGTCTCCTCGGTCGCTTCCAGGAGCACGGAGCCTGTGGAGCTTCCCTGCCGGAGCAGCTCCCCAGGTGACATGGTGTAATGCAGGACCAGTGGAAGGAGACTTGTCCCTACTCTGCTGCCTTTCAAGCTCTCCTTGGAGAAAAGGCTTTGGAGACAGAGACCTTCTGCCCAGAACCAGCTCATCCAGCCCTTACATCCACCCCAAACTCATCCCTGCCCAGGGATGAGCCCAGAGAGGAGACGGAGCTTCTCTGCAGCCCCAGGAACTGCGGGGTCAGAGCCTGGTGGAGAGCAATGTCCTCGGGATGGGACACAGAAGGCACCTTGGGTGGCATCTGGGTGGCCTTGTCACCCATCCTGCTCTCCAGCTTTGTCTGCAGGGTCTGTCCTGCTTAGAACCACCGCTCACAGCTGGAGAAGGTGCCCGTCTCCTGAGGGGAGCAGGAGGACAGCAGAAGATGGAAGGTCCATCGTGGGAAGATGAAGATCCAGCCACTGGAGGATGAAGGTCGCTGCCTTCCCATGAGATGAGCGGCTCTTTGTTGGAGAGGGAAGACGGGCCCAGAGTAACGACGGAGTCTCAATGTGAGTATGATCGTTCTTCTTTTATTCAAGTTTTTAGAGTCTATATATCTATCCAATAGGCACACGCGTTAGCGATTTGGTGGGTACACAGGCTTTGTCCACATGCCTTTGCCCATAGCTTGATTGCTGCAAGGGTGCTGTCCCCGCGAAGCAGGGTTTCCTTCTTCTTTGTCACCGAGTTCCCCAAAACGAGTTGCGCGGCTCTTAATTCCTCTTTTAGTAACTGTCGAGGACAGTTCAGGCCCTCGCCTGAGCCAAAGCCAGGGCTGCTCACTGCGATCAAGTCGTGCCCTTTCTCGTTCAGCCCTTCCTCCACAGCTCCAGGGCCGGGCGAGGGACACTCGGGGCCATCCCGGTGTGGCGACAGCGGTGGTGGAGGTGACCGTGAGCCCTCCCTGCTGCTGGCGCGGCCCCTTTAAGGGGAGTGAGGGCGGAAGCGCGGCCGGGGTTCCCTTCCGCTTCCGCCTCAGTCCCCGCTCTCGCGAGATCTGCCCCTTCCGGCCCCGCCGCGGCCCTTTCCGACGAGACCCGGCCAAGATGGTGGGTGCGGGAGGCGGCACCGGGGGCGCCCATCGGGCTCCATCCGCCGCGGGGGCGGCCGTGAGGGGCTGGGGGGAGCCGCTGCCGGCGGGGGCGGTGCCGGCTTCTCCCTGGGGGGCGGAGGGGGGGCGATCCTAGGGCCCTGCCGGGGCACAGGCTGCCTAGGCCGTGCTAGGCCTCAGCGCGGAGGGGGCCCGGTGGGGCAGGAGGGGCGGCCGGCGGGGCTCGGTACCGGCGGAGCTCGGTGCCGGGGGAGTGGACGGGGGTGCCAGCGGGGTGGGCGGGGGTCCTGGTGGGGTGAACGGGGTTCCTGGCAGCCCTGACCCCCCCTCTCTTCCCCGGCGCGGCCGCTGCAGGCGGAGGTGGAGCAGAAGAAGAAACGAACCTTCCGCAAATTCACCTACAGGGGGGTGGACCTGGACCAGCTCCTCGACATGTCCTAGTAAGACCGGGAACGGGCACCGGGGCCGTCACCCTCCCCTCGGGCGGCATTAAAGGGCTGCGGTGACCCGTGTTTCGCGGGGTGCTGCACCCCCCTCCCTGGGCTGTTGCCCGGGTTGGAGGGTTACACCCAAAACGCGGGGGTTCTTTGAGGCGGGACCCCCGGTGTAACCCGTGGAAGAGGGGCCGAGGGGGGCACGGAGATGCTGGGAGGGCTGGAGCCCCTCTGCTGGGTGCGGGGGCTGAGAGAGTTGGGGGGGTTCAGTCTGGAGAAGAGAAGGGACCTTAGAACCTCTTTCAGTCCCTCAA
>JAOTQQ010000014.1:3789627-3804051 GCA_026546715.1 Gallinago undulata
GAGGGTGTGGGGGGGCAGTTAGGGTGCTGGGGGGCTGTGAGGGTGATGGGGGGCAGTGAGGGTGTTGGGGGGGGCGGTGAGGGTTGGGAGGGGCAGTTAGGGTGCGGGGGGGCAGGGAGGGTGTGGGGGGGCAGTGAGGGTGCTGGGGGGCAGTGAGGGTGTTGGGGGGGCAGTGAGGGTGCTGGGGGGCTGTGAGGGTGTTGGGGGGGCAGTGAGGGTGATGGGGGACCCCGGGGGGCGGCCCCCCTCTGGGCCCCCCCCCCCCCCGCAGGCGCTGGAGGAGGTGAAGATGTCCGGCTCCATCGCCTCGTACGACCAGCTGGTGCGGCAGGTGGAGGCCCTGAAGAAGGAGAACAGCCACCTCCGGCGGGAGCTGGAGGACAACTCCAACCACCTCTCCAAGCTGGAGAATGAGACCTCGGACATGAAGGTGAGGACAAGCCCCGGGGACTGTGTGTGTGTGTGGGGGGGGGACAGCACGGGGTGAGTGGGGGGGAGCTTCCCTTTTTCATCCTCCCATCCCCTGACGGCCCCATCCCGGTTTTAGGAGGTCCTGAAGCACCTCCAAGGGAAGCTGGAGCAGGAGGCGCGGGTCATGGTGTCCTCGGGGCAGACGGAGGTCCTGGACCAGCTGAAAGGTGGGTGCCCAGGCAGGGGGGGGAAGGGGGGGTGGGGTGGGTGGTGGTGGTGTATCCCCACTGAGCCCACCCTCACGCCGCTGTCCCTGTCCCCAGCCCTGCAGATGGACATCACCAGCCTCTACAACCTCAAGTTCGCCCCGGAGGTGGCCGTAGCCGGGCGCAGCACCGAGGACAACCCACCGCCCCCCCCGCCCCACCGGGACGGCACCGGGGACCTGGGCAGAGCCACCTTCCGGATGCTGGAGGAGCTCGACAGGGAGAGGTGATGGCCGGGGAGGGGGGATGAGGGGGGTAGGGGTTTGGGGGGGACTTGGGGGGGGCTGGAGGGGGGTGGGGGGTGGGGGCCACGTTCACGGGTCTCCTGTCCCTCCCCAGGTGTTTCCTCCTGGGCGAGATCGAGAAGGAGGAGAAGGAGAAGGTGTGGTACTACGCCCAGCTGCAGAGCCTGGCCACCCGCCTGGACGAGCTGCCCCACGTCGAGACGGTGAGTGGGGACACCTCGGCACACATCCCCCCCCCCGCCAGGTCCCGGGTGCTGGTGGGACCCTGTCCCCCTCACTCCGTGCCCCCCCCCATTGCCCCCCCCCCCCCAGTTCTCCATGCAGATGGATCTGATCCGGCAGCAGCTGGAGTTCGAGGCCCAGCACATCCGCTCGCTGATGGAGGAGCGCTTCGGGACGGCCGATGAGATGGTGCAGCGGGCGCAGGTCAGGGGGGGGGGACACCCCCTCCTCGTCCTCCTCCTCTCAGGACCCCCCCTCTCCCCTTGGGACACCCCCCTTCCTCTCCTTACACCCCCCATCCTGTGCCCGGGGGGGGACTCCAGTTTCCTCCCCTACCCCGTCCTGCCATCTCCAGACCCCTGCACCCTCCGACGCAGCTCCTTGCACCCTTGCATCACCCCCATGCACCTCACCCCGCCCCCGTGCACCCCCACACCTTGCTCTGGGGGGGGTCCCCCCGTGCCCAGCCCTCTCTGACACCCACTCTGTCTCCACAGATCCGGGCATGCTGTCTGGGGCACCCCCATACCCAGCTCTTTGCACCCCCATACCCAGCTCCTTGCACCCTGGCGTCACCCCTGTGCACCCCCACTCCTGGCTCTGGGGGTCCCAGAGGTCTCTGGGGGGGGTTCCCAGCCCTCTCTGCCCCCAGCTCTGCCCCCACACATCTGGGCGTCCCAGCAGGAGGACCCTCATACCCAGTCCCTTGCACCCTCAAAGGCACCATATTGCACCCTTGCATCACCCTCACCACAGTCCTGTGCACCCCCACTTCTGGCTTTGGGGGTCCTGGGGGGGGGGGTGTGGGGTGTCCCATCCCTCTCTGACACCCCCTCTGCCCCCCCAGATCCAGGCATCCCGACTGGAGCACCCTCATACCCAGCTCCTTCCACTCTCGCATCACCCCCGTGCACCCCCCAACCCCGTCCCTGTGCACCCCCACTCCTGGCTCTGGGGGTCCTGGGGCTCCCATCCCTCTCTGACACCCCCTCTGCCCCCCCTCTGCCCCCCCAGATCCGGGCGTCCCGGCTGGAGCAGATCGACAAGGAGCTGATGGAGGCGCAGGACAAGGTGCAGCAGCCGGAGCCGCAGGTAGATGGACCAGGGGCCACCACCGGGACGTGTCCCCGGTCCCCGCGGGGCGACGGAGCCTGGGGAGGGTGGAGGAGGGGTCTGGGCGCAGCCATGTCCCTGCCATTGTCCCTCTTCCGTCCCCGTTGCCCGCCGGCGCAGCACAGCCAGGGCTTTGTGTGGCTTGGGCACCGTGAAATGGGCAGTTGCCATGGAGACGAGAAGTAGGCCATGGCGCTCGGCGCGCTGGCTCCCGCAGCATCTGCCGCCCGAGCCGCCAGGGCGGGCACCCCGCCATCGCCATGGTCCTGCCATCACCCCCACCCCGCCATCACCCCCACCCCGCCATCGCCATGGTCCTGCCATCACCCCCACCCTGCCATCGCCATGGTCCTGCCATCACCCCCACCCTGCCATCACCCCCACCCCGCCATTGCCCCTACCCCGCCATCGCCGTGGCCCTGCCATCACCCCCACCCCAATGTCACCATGGCCCTGCCATCACCCCCACCCCGACATCACCCCACCCCAACGTCACCATGGCCCTGCCATCACCCCCACCCCACCATTGCCCCCACCCTGCCATCGCCATGGCCCTGCCATCACCATGATCCTGCCATCACCACAGACCCACCATCACCCCCACCCTGCCATCGCCATGTCCCTGTGATCACCTCTGCCCCCTCCATTACCCCCGGTCCCTCCATCCCCCATGTCCCCCCGCATTGCCCCCAGCCCCACCATCACCCACAGCCCCCTCCATCATCTCAGGTCCCTCCATCTCTCCCTGCTCCTCCACCACCCATGGGCCCTCCATCACCATTGGTCCCTCTCTCCATCACCCCCAGCCCCTCCATCTCCAACCCACACGAGCAGCGCCGTGGGCTCAGCCCCGGCACAATCCACGCTGCCCGCCCCGCTCTCCTCGCCCACGCTCTTCCTTTCCTGAGCCTGCTGCTGTGGCAGCATGTCATGTTCCCCCCCCAGCACCAATCCCCCCCGATTCTGTCTTAAAATACAACCCTGGCATTGACGAAAGCAACAATTGCGACAACTGGGAAATGCTGCCAAATTTAATGGCACCAGTGGGCTCCTGGAAAGCGGGGATGGGGGTTGGGGAGGGGGCGAGGGTGGCACGTTACAAACCCCCCCTCCCTGTCTGCCCCCTCCTTGCAGCTCTGCGGGAAGGTGCCGGGCATGGAGGGGGACAGCAGCCTGGACCCCCCGACCCACCCCGAGGAGGGGGGCAACAGCCTGGGCAGCAACAAGGTGAGGGGCAGCTGGGGTGGGCTGGATGGTGATAGGGGGGGGGTGAAAGGTGGGGGGAAACCATGCGTAACCCTGAGTGTGTGTCGTCCCCCCCCGGGTCCTGCAGGTGGAGGTGGTCTTCTGGCTCCTGTCCATGCTGGCCACGCGGGACAAGGAGGACATGTCGCGCACGCTGCTGGCCATGTCCAGCTCGCAGGAGAGCTGCTTGGCCATGCGCAAGTCGGGCTGCCTGCCCCTGCTCATCCAGATCCTCCACGACTCGGACGGGGAGCCGGGCCCCCCCGAGAGCCCCACCGGCGCCAAGGACGCCCGCATGCGTGCCAACGCCGCCCTCCACAACATCGTCTTCTCCCAGCCCGACGAGGGCCAGGCCAAGAAGGAGATGCGGGTGCTGCACGTGCTGGAGCAGATCCGCTCCTACTCGGAGACCTGCTGGGACTGGCTGCAGATGCAGAGCAGGGAGGGGGGCAGAGACCCCGCGGGCAGCGCGGGTACGAGGCGGGGAGGGGGGGGTGAAGGGGAGGCAATGGGGGTGCCATTGTGTGTGCACACACGTGTGTGGTGGTGCACTGGGGCTGAGAGCGTCCGTGTGTGCCGGAGGTGGGGGGCAATGGGGGTGGCCGTCGGTGCCAGACCCCATGGCTGACCGCCCCCCCCACCTTCTCCCCGCAGCCCCCGTGCCCATCGAGCCCCAGATCTGCCAGGCCACCTGCGCCATCATGAAGCTCTCCTTCGACGAGGAGTATCGTCGGGCCATGAACGAGCTGGGTGAGCGAGGGGTGGGCGCGGGGAGGGGGCTCCCTCCATCCCTGACCACCCCCCTCCCCAGGGCAGGGGCAGCAGCACTGGGGAAGGGAGGGTCCGGGGGCTCCTTTGCTCAAGCCCCCCCGTGTCCCGTCCCGCAGGCGGGCTGCAGGCGGTGGCCGAGCTGCTGCAGGTGGACTACGAGATGCACAAGATGACCAACGACCCCCTCAACCTGGCCCTGCGGCGCTACGCGGGGATGGCCCTCACCAACCTCACCTTCGGCGACGTGGTCAACAAGGTCGGGGGGAGCCCAGGAATGGGAGGGTGGGGGCTGCAGGGTGGAGAGAGGGGGCGAGGCAGGGGGATGGGGGGGACCACGGCGTTGCCTTCACCATCCTCATCCTCCCCGCAGGCGACGCTGTGCTCCCGCCGGGGCTGCATGGAGGCCATGGTGGCTCAGCTGGGCTCCGACAGCGAGGAGCTCCACCAGGTGGGTACCGGTGGAGCGTTATGGGGGGGGGGGGGGTCCCCAGGGGATGGGTTCCCACACCCACCCCCCTCCCACTCTGCCCTCCCAGGTGGTCTCCAGCATCCTGAGGAACCTCTCCTGGAGGGCTGACATCAACAGCAAGAAGGTGCTGCGGGAGGTGGGCAGCGTGACGGGGCTGATGCGGTGCGCGTTGCACGCCGGCAAGGTGAGCACCGGGGTTGGGGGTGGGGGAACGGGCACCGGGGTGTCCGGATGGAGGAAGGGGGTAACCGGGGTGGGGGGGTGTCTGTGCGTGTCCCCGGGACAGGAATCCACGCTGAAGAGCGTCCTGAGCGCCCTGTGGAACCTGTCGGCGCACAGCACGGAGAACAAGGCGGCCATCTGCGGGGTGGAGGGAGCCCTGGGCTTCCTGGTGAGCACCCTCACCTACAAGTGCCAGAGCAACTCGCTGGCCATCATCGAGAGCGGCGGCGGCATCCTCAGGAATGTCTCCAGCCTGGTCGCCACGCGGGAGGACTACAGGTGAGGTGGCCCTGGGGTGGGCTCGGTGCCGGGGAGGGGGGTCAGGGACCGTTTTTTTAGTCTGGAGAAGAGCAGAGTGAGGGGGATCTGCTCAACGCCTGTAAATACTCAAAGGGGGGGTGTCAGGAGGACGGGGATGGTCTTTTCTCAGTGGTGCCCAGGGACAGGACAAGAGGAAATGGGCACAAACTTGAATATAAGAAGTTCCACCTAAACACGAGGAGGAACTTCTTTGCTGTGAGGGTGGCAGAGCCCTGGAAGAGCTTCTCAGAGAGGTGGTGGAGTCTCCTTCTCTGGAGACATTCCAACCCCCCCTGTGGGACCTGCTTTGGCAGGGTAGGGGGTTGGAAGGAGCTGATCTCCAGAGGTCCGTTCCCAACCCCATATCATTCTGTGACCATGCTGAGGGCTGGGTGTGTCGTCCCCCCCCCCTTGTCCTGCAGGCAAGTGCTCCGGGACCACAACTGCCTGCAGACGCTGCTGCAGCACCTGCGCTCGCACAGCCTCACCATCGTCAGCAACGCCTGCGGCACCCTCTGGAACCTCTCCGCCCGCAGCCCCCGCGACCAGGAGCTGCTGTGGGACCTGGGGGCGGTCAGCATGCTGCGCAACCTCATCCACTCCAAGCACAAGATGATCGCCATGGGCAGCGCGGCCGCCCTCCGCAACCTCCTCACCAACCGGCCCCCCAAGTACAAGGACACGGCCGTGGTCTCGCCGGGCTCCTGCATGCCTTCCCTCTACATGCGCAAGCAGAAGGCGCTGGAGGCCGAGCTGGACGCCAAGCACTTGGCCGAGACCTTCGACACCATGGAGAAGCAGAGCCTGAAGAGCCAGAGCGCCAAGAAGCCAGCGCGGCACATGGAGAGCCTGGTGAAGGACTACGCCTCCGACTCTGGCTGCTTCGACGACGACGAGGTGCCCAACATCTCCACCGGCGTGGAGACGGCCAGCGCCTCCGTCCTCTCCATGTTCCTCAACTCCTCTTTCCTCCAGGGGCAGGCGCTGCCCCGGGCGCTGGCACAGAGGCGATGCCCGGAGCCGGAGAAGGACGGCAGCAGCAAACCCTCCGAGCCCAAGAAGCCGCCGCTGCCGGAGGATGACGTCTCGCTGGCCGCCGAGAAGTTGGCCAACAAGATCTCCAGCACGGTGGCCAAGATCGACAAGCTGGTGGAGGACATCTCCACCATGCACACCTCCTCGGATGACAGCTTCAGCCTCAGCTCGGAGGACCACTGCCTGGACTGGCAGTACGGCCCCGAGGAGGTCCACGAGGCTCGTGCCCAGTCCTGCTCGCCCTGTCGCCTCTCGGATGCCGGTGGCTTCCCCAAGAGGGAGAGCCTGAGCCGGGCGCACACGCTGCTGCGGCTGAAGACCACCTACACCAGCCTGTCCAACGACAGCCTCAACAGCGGCAGCACCAGCGACGGCTACTGCACCAAGGAGCACATGAAGCCCTGCACCAGGGCCACCTTCCTCGACTACCGGGACGAGCTGCAGCGCTACCAGAAGCGGCCGAGCCGGCTGGACCTCAAGAGCATCCTGGGGGGCAAACCGGAGCGGGTTGAGCCCCCCCTGCTCAAGGGCAGAGATCAGGCTGAGCCGGACAAGCCGGAGCAACGAGACCTCCCCGAACGGGCCAAGAAGACGGTGACTTTCCCCAGCCCCAAGGCGCTGGAGAAGGAGCCCGAGTGGAAGAAGGAGACGGGCAGCAAGGTCTCCCCCGACCCCCAGGTCCGCACCATCAAGCTGTCCCCATCCTACCAGCATGTCCCCTTGCTGGAAAGCCTGGCCAAGAGCAGCGCGGCCACCGGCACCGGCCACCACCCCTCGCTTCTGGGCAGAAAACAAGCCTGGCTGCCCCCCACGCTGCTGCAGACAGCCGAGACCCTCAGCAAGATCCCAGAGAAGCTGCCTGCCCACCCACCAGCCGCGGCCGAGCAGGAGTCCGTGCAGAAGTACTCGGTGGAGGACACCCCCATCTGCTTCTCCCGGTGCAGCTCCCTCTCCTCCCTCTCCTCTGCCGACAACGTGCTGGACGGGCAGAGCCACAGCGAGAACGACCTGGACAGTGACTCCTCCCTGGAGATCCTGGAGATGGAGGAAGGGGACGGGGAAGGTGAGGATGGGAGTCAGGAGAAGGAGAAGGCAGCGGATCCGGGTCTGGCCACCCCGGTGGGGATTTCCCAGCCCATCACCATCCCCTTCCCGAAGCGCGACAAGGTCTTCCTGCGGGAGACGTCACCGTCGCGCCAGGAGGACCACACGCCCTCGAGCTCCTCGGAGAACTACATCCAGGAGACGCCACTGGTGATGAGCCGCTGCAGCTCCGTCAGCTCCCTGGGCAGCTTCGAGAGCCCCTCCATCGCCAGCTCCATCCAGAGCGACCCGTGCAGCGAGATGATCAGCGGCACCATCAGTCCCAGCGAGTTGCCCGACAGCCCCGGGCAGACCATGCCACCCAGCCGCAGCAAGACACCCCTCTTCGAGGTGGGCTGCCAACCGGAGAAGGAGACCAGCCAGTTCAACATCCAGTGGGAGAACAACGTCAAGAAGTTCATGGAGATCACCGACTTCAAGGAGCGCTTCCAGCTGCCCCAGGACCTGGACTCCATGGTCTACTTCACGGTGGAGAAACCCAACGAGAACTTCTCCTGTGCCTCCAGCCTGAGCGCCCTGCCCCTCCACGAGCACTACGTCCAGAAGGACGTGGAGCTCAAGCTGATGCCCACCTTCCCGGAGAAGAACAACCTGAACTTCGTGGCTCACGAGAAGCGGGAGGAGCGGCGGGAGGAGCGGCACCTGGAGGGCCGGCGACGGGCCGAGCGCCCCGAGCCCCCCTCCGACGACGACATCGAGATCCTGAAGGAGTGCATCAGCTCGGCCATGCCCTCCCGCTTCCGCAAGGTGAAGACCTCCCTCCTCTCCGGCCAGGTCCTGCACCCCCAGACGAAGAAGCCGGTCCACGTCCCTGTCTACATGCTGGTGCCAGCCCACCCGCACCCCGGCGTCCCCAAGCACCTGCGGACAACCGCCCGCGACCTCCTCAAGGACGACGACTCCTTCACCGACTCGGCCGACGGGACCCCCGTCAACTTCTCCAGCGCCGCCTCCCTGAGCGACGAGACCCTCCGCTACCCGGCCGGCGAGGAGGCCGAGCACCCCCGCCGCCCGAGGACGGGGCGGTCGGGGGGGGTCCTACCCGATGGCCACCGCGAGGTGGGCAACACCGGCACCATCCCGGCCAGGAGAGCCGCCTCCGGCAGCTCGGCGCCCGCCCGGCTGAGCTCGGCCTGCAGAGGGAAACCGGGCTCGAGCCGCGGGGAGGGAAAGCGGGGCCAGATCCCCCCGAAGAGTGGCCCCAGCCTGGAGCTGGAGGTGGGGAGGAGCGGCGGCCCCCCCGGGAGGAAGGACGTTCCCCAGGAGGACGGGGTGGCCTTCCAGTCGCTGTGCCACACCACCCCGACCGAGGAAGCCGTTTACTGCTTCTACGAGCAGGACTCGGACGAGCTGCCCGAGGCGGGCAGGGGGGTGTCCGGCGGCAGCAGACCCCAGCCCGGCCGGGCACCCAGGAGGGAGTGTTGGGGCGGTTCCCTCCCCCGGAGCGATCCTGAGCCCGGTCCCCGATCGGCGAAACCACAGAACAACCTCATCACCGACGAGACGCCGCCGTGTTACTCCCTCAGCTCCTCCATGAGCTCCCTGAGCGACGCCAACCTCTCCGACGGCGAGGAGCGGGGCCAGCCCTGCGGCAAAGCCCCCCGGCCGCGGTCAGCCACGGCGGTGGGGCAGGCACAGGGGGGCTCCCCCAGCTCCCCCAGCCTCAACTCGGAGGATGACCTGCTGCAGAAGTGCATCGGCTCGGCCATGCCCAAGCGCCGGCGGCCCTCGGCTCGCCGGAGGACGGCGGAGCGCAAGCAGAAGCCACCGGCCACCGTCGGGAGGGAGCAGAAGGCAGAGGTGAGACATCACCCCGCCGAGGACGCCGGCTCCGACCGGGGCTCTGACCTGGACAGCGTGGAGTGGCAAGCCATCCAGGAGGGTGCCAACTCCATCGTCACCTGGCTGCACCAGGCTGCCGCCTCCCTCTCCCGGGAGCCTTCCTCCGAGTCCGACTCCATCCTCTCCTTCGTATCGGGGCTCTCGGTGGGCTCCACCCTCCAGCTCTCCCTGGGCAGGCAGGAGAAGAACCGGGCCGGCAGCCTGGCCGGCAGGGACGCGGTGAGAAGGGAGCACAGCAAGGGACGCCCCGAGAGGAAGGACGCACCGGCCGCCCGTCCCGCCGGCCGCGGCAACGCCAGGGCAGAGAGGAGCCCGGCGCCCACCAAACCCGTGCCCAACCTGCCCGTGGTCTTCCGCGGCAGGACTGTCATCTACATGCCCAGCATGGCCAAGGACGCCCCCAGCCCGCGGGCCACCCCCAAGAAAAGCCCCGCGGCGAAGCCAGAGGCTCCCCCGGCCAAGAACCTCTCCCTCAGCCAGCAGCGCTCGCGGAGCCTGCACCGCCTGGGCAAAGCCCCCGAAACGGGGGACATGGCGCTGCCCAAGAGGAGCACGACGCCCCCCGCCCGCATCGGCAAGGGACCCCCCTCCTCGGGCTCCTCCCGCACCTCCACCCCCTCCCAGCACGCCCCCAAGAAGCTGCCGTCCCCCTCCCAGCTCGCCAAGCAGGCTCCCCCGGCCACCGGCAAGGCGGGGGGCTCCCCCTCCCCGACGGGACCCCCGGCCAGAGCCCCGGCCCCCAAATCTCCAGCCCCCAGGCAATCCAAGACGCAGAAGTCGCCCGTCCGCATCCCCTTCATGCAGAAGCCCAGCAGGAAGGTGCTGCCGGGCCGGGGGGCCATGCCGGTGCTGGAGGAGCGGGTGGACGGTGCCAAGGCTCGCGGCGGCGGGGCCGGGGGCGGCCGGCTCAACCTGGTGCGGATGTCCTCCGCCCGTTCCAGCGGGAGCGACTCGGATCGCTCCGGCTTCCTGCGCCAGCTCACCTTCATCAAGGAATCCTCCGGCCTGCTGCTGCGGCACCGCGCCGAGCTCTCCCCGGCCCCACCGCCTCGCCGTGCCTCCCCGCAGCGCAGCCGCGCCGCCCTCCCCGCCGTCTTCCTCTGCTCCTCCCGCTGCGAGGAGCTCAAGGCGGCCAAGCCGGCCGCCCCCAGCCCACGGCCACTCTCCCCCAGGGTCCAGCCCGGTGGCAAAGTGGCCGCCGGGGCCAAACCGCCGCGGAGGACCAGCTCGGAGAGCCCGTCCCGGCTGCCGGTGAAGACCAGCATCCCCGCGCCCGAGCCCTTCAAGAGGTACTCATCTTCCCCCAACATCAGCGTGGGGAGGAGGACGGGCAGCCCTTCCTCCATCCTCTCCACCCGCTCCGAGGCTTCGGCGCGGCGGCAGCAGCAGCAGCAGCCGACGGAGACGGCGCCCAGCGGGCAGCCGGCGAAGCCACCGGCGGTGATGATGAAGGGCACCTGGCGGAGGATCCGGGACGAAGACATCCCCCACATCCTGAAGAGCACCCTGCCTTCCTCCGCCCTGCCGCTGGCGGGTGACGGCGAGGAGGAGCGCCCCGGCACCCCCGGCCCCAGGAAGACCAGCGACGCCGTGGTGCAGACCGAGGACTTCTCCACCGCCAAGACCAACTCCAGCACCTCTCCCACCCTGGAGACCCGCGAGGGACCCCCCAGCGCCCGAGCCGCCTGCGACGGCGAAGCCCCGGCCCCCGCCAAGGCCACGCTGCCCATCTCCTTTGGCCACGAGGCGCCGGCCGGGACCTTCCCCGCCAGCCGTCACGGCTCCCCGAGCAGAGCCGCCCGTGTCACCCCCTTCAACTACGTCCCCAGCCCCATGGCGGTGACGGCGGTGGCCGACAAGGCGGTGGAGAAAATCCAGGCTTGAGCAGCTGCTGCCCATGGACCCCCCCCAGCGAGGGTCCTGGGACCCCTTCCCCTGCCCCACAGGAGATGGTCAAGACTACTGGGGGGGGAACGGTGACATGGGACAGCTGGGGACCGGTGAGTCACCGCAGTGAGTCACCCCTGCCAGCCCCAGCTGGGGTCTTGCTGTGCCAGAGCACCACGGTTCCCAGTGCCGAGGACTGGGCAGAGCCGTGGGGACACGCTGGAGCTGGTGTCCCAACCTGGGGTGAACCTTGGTAGCCACCTCCTCCCGCTGGTGGACATGCTGGGACAAGCTGAGGAGGGTTGTGTCCCCATGTCCCCCTCCCCATCCCGCTCACCCGCCTGGGGCAGAGGCTGAACCAGGGCCTGGTCCAGACGCCGGGTGTCACCGCACTCATCAGCTCGTCTCGGCACCAACACCGGCTCGTTTATTAACGAGGGGGAGGGAACACACGGCTGGACCAAGGCAGGGAGAGACAGGGCTGGGATCCCCCCCCTTTATGCTGCTGGAGGCTCCTAATTAAGGCGTGTGGCTAATCACTAACGGGTAACTCGCAGCTGTGGTGCTTGCACTGGTTCAAGCTGGTTTTGGGTGGAAAAGGCGTGGAAGGAGCTCGCTGGTGGGTGGCTGGGGTCCCGACGGGCTCGTCCTGGGGGAGCTGCTCGCAGGGTGGTGTCACGGGGCTGGGGGGCTGCCCTGGGAGGGGACGGGGTGCTGAGCTGGCACTTGGGTGCCCAACCCCTGGGGAAGGGTCTGGGACCCCTCGCTCCCCACCCGCAGCCCCCCAGCCTCCCGCCCCCAGGGTGGAAGCCCCCCATCCCAGCTCACAGCGAGGACCTCGGTGTGTCCCCGTGGACACGAGTCCATCCAGGAGTGGATTACGCCCACGAGCAGGGGGGCTCCGGACCCCAAAGCACCAGGGACACCCCGCTCCTGCTGCCAGCCGGGCCCCCGCATCCAGACAGGGCTGTGCGGGGAGGGGACAGGCTGCAGAGGGGACACCCCACCCCCCCCCGATCCAGGTGGTCCCCGATTTCCCCTGGATGCTCCCCAGCCCCAGGGGTGTCTCCTGGTCCTCCCACCCTATGGCCCATTGCCTGCTTTGGATGGGGTGACCTACAAGCCCCCGCCATGGGGGGGACAGGACGGGCCATGGGGACACGTGCAGGGGACACAGGGGGACACCCAGGGGGCTGTAGGGACATAGCGAGGGGCTCTGGGGAGTCACAGTGGGGCTGTGGGGACACACAGCAGGGCCATGGGGGCACAGACGGAGACCAGGGAGACACCAGGGCTGTGGGGACAGGCAGGGGGGTCCCCAGGGATGCGCACCAGGGACATGGGGACAGGTATGGGGGTCCCTAGGGAGGTGGGGACTTGCCCGCCGGGGACCTCATCTCCGGCAGCGGCTGAGGGGCTGCAGCCAGAGGGATCTGGGACAAGGGCTGACAAAAAAGGGGGCAAAGTCCCCGCGGGGGGCAATGCGTGTCCCCACTCCTGAGTGTCACAACCCAGCATGGGACGTGCCAGGAGGACCAGCATCTCCCCACAGGCTCGGCCCCGGGTTCAAGCCCCACCAGCCAGCCCCTCTCTCGCCCTTCTCTGCCCCACACGTGCCCACCGGCTTCAGCCCCCCCGGGGTCCCGCCGAGCCCCGCTCCCCCCGTCGCTGTATGTATGTACTAAGGATGTTAATTTTACCGAGACTCTGGACAGTGTTAAGAATTAAAAGCCAACCTGTGTAAATAGGACGGGGGGGTCTCTCTGTCCCGCCCCCCCGGGCCGGGGGGAGCCGCAGCCCCTCCGCAGCGTTTTCTGGATCCATTTCTTGTGTTTCACGGCCGAGGTGGCCACCGGAGGCTTGAACGGGTCGGTGGGGTTCCGGCTGCTAAAGGAGAGGACGCCGGCCACCGCCGCCCGCTTCCCGCACACCAAGGGGCCCCCGGAGTCACCCTGGGTGGGGGGGTGACAGTAGGGAGTCCAGGGACCCCCACCCTTGCCATGGCCGAGGGGGGGGCATCTCGCCTCTCTGCTCGGGGCGAGCATCCTCCCCGCTGTCCCCCATGCCCAGGAATGGTGGCTCACGGGGTGGGGGCAGAGTTTTCTGGCCGGTTGCTCCCGGTGCAAAACCCTTGGACCCCCCCCTCCCCACCCCCCCTAACTCCTCACCTTGGAGGGTCCGGACCTCCCCTGGCGTCCCTGGAAGCAGATCATGGTGGGGGCGATCCCGCCGTTCCAGAAGCGGCTGTTGTTGCACATCCGTGGGTCCAGGACCTCCACCTCCAGCTCCTGCAGCCTCGGGGACAGCTTCCCGTCCCCGAGGGCCCCCCACCCTGCCAGGCTGCAGGTGGCCCCCACCGCCGGCTCCCGCCCCATCAGCCCGATGGGCAGCCGCGTCCTGCTCTTCCTCACCGACCCCTCCAGCTGTGGGTGGGGAGGGGGGGGGAGACAGCGTCAGACCCCCCCACTACAGCCCCAGGAAGGGGGTGGGGGGGCCAGGAAGGGAGCACCCCGCCATGGCAGGGGGTGGGCGGGGAGAAGGGGGAGAGCTGAGCAGCGGGGAGATGTCACCGAGGTGTGAAAGCGCTCGGAGGCGAGAAGAGGAAATGTCACCCAGCTCCTGGCTCTGGCTACGAGGGCGGCTGCACCGGGGCGGTGTGAACCCCATCAGCCCCCCCCCCTCACCCCCACCAACGCACCTCCAGCCCCACGGCCAGCCCTCCCCTTCCCCACGGCCGGCCCAAGCCCCACCTGGAGCAGGAGAAGGTCATTTTCCATCGTCAGCTGGTCGTATCCAGGGTGGGGACAGGCTGCCCGGATGGAGAAGCTCTGCGTGTCCCTGCCACGATCCCGCAGGCTGTGCAGCCCCACCACCGCCGTCCCCACGGCCCTCGTCCTGCCCCACAGCGGGAGCCGGTGTCAGCGGGAGCGTGGTGGCGGCCACCGGGAACCCCGCTGAACCCCCCCCCCCCCCCCCTGCACCGGGCAGGATGGGGCCGCTCTGGACTCACCCTTGGGGGAGGCAGTGGGCGGCCGTCAGCACCCAGCGCTTCTGCAGCAGGGCCCCCCCGCAGGCACCAGCCCCCTTGAACTGGATGAACACCATGTAGGGCCTGGAGTGGGGTTTGGCCTCGTGCCCCCCGATGACCGACGGCTGGAGCCAGCCCCTCGCTGCCGGGGAGAGGAGAGACCGTCCCCATCCTGCCAGAGAGGTCACTGGGGGTCCCCAGCCACTCCCTTCCTGTCCCCCCCCAGTGCATCCAGTAACCCCATCGCTACAAGCCCACTGTCAC
>JAOTQQ010000014.1:3826989-3862136 GCA_026546715.1 Gallinago undulata
CCCCCCCCCCCCCCCCCCCCCCCCCCCCCCCCCCCCCCCCCGCCCCAGCTGTAGAGAGGAAGGGGCACACGGGACCCCCCCACCCCGTCTCATCCTGATCTGGGACCCTCCCAGTCCCCCCCCCCGATGCTGGGCAGCCTGGGGAGGGGGGGGTTTGGTGGCACTGGGGGGGCTCTGCTTAGTGCTCGGTGGATGCAGGAAGGGGGGGGAGCTTGGCGTGCCCCTCAACCCCCCCCAAAGAGCACCCCCAAGCCCGGAGATGAAGGGGTTACGGAGTGGGGGTGTCTCTTTTGAGGGGGGTGGGGGTGTGGGGGGGTGTCCCCTCTGCAGAGCAGAGCGGGGAGGATGGCCCGGGGGGGCGCAGGGGGCGAGGTCCCCGGGCGGTACATCGGGGATGCAGGCAGAGGGACCCTCTACAAGCGGGGACGGCTCCTGGGAGAGGTAAATTCCCCCGTCGCCCCCCCGGTTCCTGCGCCCCCAAACAGACCCTCGCCCCCGCCAGCGCCCCCTCCCCGCCGGGCACCCCGCCATCGTCACACACCCGCACCCCACGGGGCTGCAGGGGGGGGGTCCCCGAGGCGTCCCACCCCTGGGGAAGGGGAAACTGAGGCAGTGGGGAGACGCAGGGACGGAGCCCGCGTTGGGGCCACCACCAGCCGGGTCCCCCGGGCTCCTTGGCCACTGGGAAGGGCACGTGGCCGGGCACCCCGACACCCGGGACCCCCTTCTGCCTCTCACCCCGAGGTGCCAGGGGGCTCATTCCCGGGGGACTGTCCTCACAGGGCACCTTTGGGCGCTGCTACCAGCTGACGGAGGTGGCCAGTGGCAGGGTCTACGCGGCAAAGGCCATTCCCCGGGCCCGGCTGGCCACGGGGGGCATTGGGGAGAGGGTGAGTCTGGGGGGGGGACACCAATAGTCCCCAGGGAAGCGGGGTGGCGATGCCCACGGGGACCCCACAACCATGTCCTCGCCCCTCTCCCTCCTTCCCAGGTCGCTGGGTGGGTTCCCGTCCCCCCGAGTGTGGGGGAACTGGAGGTTCCCCGGATCCAGGGAAGGGGGGGGGGTTTGCTGGGGGGGGGTCACACCTCTGCAGGTGGAGCGGGAGCGGGAGCTGCTCGGCCACCTGCGCCACCGGCACATCGTCCGCCTCCACGGGCACTTCGCCGACCACGGCCACGTCTACCTGCTGCTGGAGTTCTGCAGCCGGGGGGTGAGCCAGCCCCGGCACCCCCAAAAATGGAGCACCCCGGTGCCGGGGCTCCCCCAGGCCCTGAGCTGGTGTCTCCCCCCCCCCATTGTCCCCAGTCCCTCGGTGACATCCTGCGGGCGCGGGGGAGGCTGATGGAGCCGGAGGTGCGGTACTACCTGCGGCAGATCATCTCGGGGCTGCGCTACCTCCACGCACAGGGCATCGTCCACCGGGACCTCAAACCCAGTGCGTGGGGCAGAGCCGGGGGGGGGACGACACGACAGGAGGGTGAGGTGACCCCCCACCAGCCCCATTCTGGCTCATTTCCCCCCCCCCCCCCCGCAGGTAACTTCTTGGTGACGGAGGAGATGCAGGTGAAGATCGGGGACCTGGGGCTGGCGCGGCGGGAGGCACCGGCCGGCCGGCGCTGGGGGTGAGTGGGGGACACGGTGCTGCTGGGAGGGGGGGGGATGTGGGGCTGTGGGGGGGGGTCACTCTGCCCATCTCCCCCCAGGGCGCTCTGCGGGACCCCCGGCTACCTGGCCCCGGAGGTGCTGGACCGCAAGGGCCACGGGGTGCCCTCGGACATCTGGGCCCTGGGCTGCACCATGTAAGTGGGGGGGCTGGAGGGAGGGGGGCAGGGGGTGCTCCTGGCCCCACTGAGCAGCTGGACCCCCCCCCAGATACACGGTGCTGACGGGGACCCCCCCGTTCGAGGCGGCTCAGCGGCAGGAGCTGTACCGGCGCATCCGGGGGGCGCGGTACCCGCTGTCCCCCCACCTCTCGCCCCTCGCCCGAGCCCTCATCGCCCGCCTGCTCGCCCCCGAGCCCGCGGCACGGCCCCCCCTGCAGGACCTGCTGGGCCACGGCTTCTTCACCCAGGTAGGGGGGGACACACACACACGGACAGGGGACAGGACACACACACGGACACACCGGGGGGGGGGGTGTCACCGCCTCTCGCTCCCCAGGGTTTCACACCGGACAAGCTGCCACCCCGCGCCTGCCGCTCGGTGCCCGTCTTCGTGGGACAGGACCCCCTGTGCGGGCTGCTGCGGGGGGCGGCCACCGCGCTGGCGGGGGGGTGGCCGTGCCGGGAGCACCGGGACCCACCACCCCGGAGGGCAGCCATGTCGTGTGTCGTCCCCCCGTCACCCCCAGCGAAGGAGCAGCTTCCCTGGCAGGACCGGAGCCAGGCGAAACGTCCGCTGAGGAAAAAAACCTTTATTAGTGCTGGAAAAAACCTTTATTAGTGCTAGGAACTGCCTAAAATCCAGTCGTTGAGACAAGCAGGGTGGGACGTGACCAGTACGAACGGCAACGACACACACACACACACCAGTTTGCCCAGAGGAGAGTTTAACAGGGAAAAAAAAAAACCAACCAAAAACCCAACAAAATAAACCTGAAAGAGACCTCTCTTCCCCACCAGCCTGGGACGGGATGGGGGACGAGGAGCTGGGGGAGCCCGGTGCTGCTCTTGGGGGTCACCCGTGGACCGGGAGGGGCGTGGGGTCCCCCCCGGGCTCTGCCTCTCACCGGAGGGAGGGAAGGGGGTGAGGGTGGGAGGAAAAGTGCACGATGTCCCTGCTGGGGTTGGGTTCTCTCCCTCGGGGAGGAGAGGTCTGCGAGGAAACGCCGAAAGCTCAGTAAAACATGACAAAAACACCCACAGCGTCACCCGGAGAGAGCCCGGCCCCCGGACACTCACGATGCCTACAACAGAGGGGGGGGGACACAAGGACAAGATGCTCAAGGTGGCCCCAGCAAGCACCGAGGAGCCCCTTCCTCGCTGCTGAGGGACCCCTCCGCACGTCAGCACAAGAGGGGACCCGCCAGGGAGGGTGTCACCAGCCTTCCCGTGTCACCAGGGGGGGGTCTGGGGGAGGGAGGTGACAGCAAGGACTTTGTCTGCACTCAGGGAGAGCTTTTTTTTCCCAACACTCCCATCAGGGGCCACGGGGAAGGAAGCCAGAGCTGCTGTGGTGACACTGCCCAGAGGAGAAGGGAAGGGACCAGATGGGGAGGGAGACCCTGGGAGGTGGGGGGGGGACAGTAGGTCCCATGCATGGCCCTGGCCGGGACGGTGGGTGCCAGTTTGGGGACCCTCCGTGTGCCCTAACCACACAAGAGCCGCAGGGACCGATGACACAAACGGTGGCACACAGTGACCCGAGGCTGGGGGTGGGACACCAGGAAAGATCTACCCATCTCTGGCTGGGAGGGGGGTGGGGGGGGTGGGAAGCTCACAGCTCCCCTCAGACCCTCCCCTCCAAGCAGCCAACCTTCCACCTGCCCCCCCCCCGTACTGGCAGCTAAAACCCTTTTCCTGGCCCCCCGTGATTCCTACGGGAGCTAAACCAGAAACCAGCCTTTCCCCTGGGGGTCAGCCCCCTGCCCTGGGGGGGGGCAGCTCTGACCCACAGCCCCCTACCCCTCGGCAGAGCTGCCCCCCTGCCCACTCGGGAGGAACGGCACTGCAGAGAGGGAGGGGCACACCGTGCCGTGACACTCGGGCATCGGTTTTAGGGTTCTTGGGGACAGGGGGACAGCTGGGGGGGGCAGGTGACAGAGCATGGCTGCTCCTGAGGCTGGGCAGAGAAGGGCTGGCCCCCGGCCCCCAGCTCGGCGCCGCACCCAGAGCCCACTCGATATTTTTATCCCCGGCATCCGTGCCGTTTGATGTTATCTGCCTTTTTTTTTTTCCCCCCCACAGCCCTCCCCTGTCCCACCCTGGATTAGAGGTGACAGCAACAGCCACACACCCTCCACTGCCACCACCCATCGGCTGCCCTGAGATGGCCCCGGGAGGGGGATCCCAGCTGCGATAGAGCCTGGGGGACGCTAGGACATCCCAAGGACACCTGGCAGCATGGGGGGGGGGGGGGGGCCGGGGTCACCCCCGGNNNGGGGGGGGGGGGGGGGGGCCAGGGTCACCCCCTGCTCTGGGAATAGCTGTACCAGCCACCCACCCCCCTCTCCCGGGTCTGCGGGGGCTCGGGATGGGATATTCCAGTAAATCCAATAGTTTTTAAGCTCTGGGATCTCCCCGTCTTTATTCCACAGCCACCAGCTGCCCCAAGCCGGGGGGAGCACGACTCCCAGCGCAGCTTCTCGGGCCACTTGTTTGATGCTCCGGCCAGTGAGCTCTGTCCCGGGGCACACCCCAAGCCCAGCCCGGTGGGAAGTCTCATTTCTTAAAAAGAAGGGATTTTAAAACAACGGTTCAAGTTCGGTAACTCCTCTCGCCCTCCTTCCCCACCTCTAAAGGAGGCTGAAACTCACCCTCGTGCAGGAATCAGGTTCAAAATTCAGCCAATTCGTGTGGGGGCTACCGCGAGCCCCCGGTCCCCTCGACGGGGCGGGGGGGTGACAAACTCCCTTCGCAGAGCTGTCACCTTGGAGCCCCGGACCAGGGCTGATCCCGGCTGCTGATCCCAGGCTGAGCTGGGAGCGGGATCCCAGAGGAGGAGCAGCTCCAGGCAGGGGCTGGCCCAGGACACGTTTGGTGACAGAAGGACGAGGGACTCGGTGCGGAGAGGAAGGAGGTGGCGTGACTCGAACCGGGCTGGGGCAGTTTCTCAGCAGGCCGAAGGCAGCGAGTTGCTCTCCACCTTCAGTCCTTTGCTGGCCAGGAAGGCGTCCTGCTTGGGCTCGCGGCCCAGGAACTTCTTCAGCATGTCGGAAGCATCCAGGGAACCCCCGGGATGCAGGATGCAATTCCTGTAATCCATGCCCACCTGCGAGGAGAGACGGGGGGGTTACACGTAGGACACCCAGCCCTCCCACGGCTGTCCCCTGCCACCTCCGAGAGCCCGGCGGCGCGGGACGCCCGTCCCTACCTTACAGTTCATGATGCCCTCCTGCTTGAAGCGCGTGTGGAACATATCCATGGAGTACACCTCGCTCCAGAGGTAGCCGTAGTACTGGGCATCGTAGCCTCCAGCCAAGTGGCCAAACGTGGCGGGCATGTTTGTACCTTTGGGACAAAAGGGAAGGGACGTTAACGGGAAAGTGCTCAGGGCACAGAACATCGCCCCCCCCGCCCCGAGCTGTAAATATGTCAGAGCTGGGTCAGCCCGATCCCAATCCCAGGGGAAACGGGGAAGAACTTTCCAGTTCTTTTTGCATGGTTTCAGCCCTGCTTTTCCCAGAGCCAGCAAAAAACCCGCCCCGTTGAGTCAGCCTGAAGCCCCAGCCTTGGAAAGAAGCTGCTGAGCCAAAGTTCCAGGCCAGGTCCGGAGAGCGGGCGCGAGCGGGACCCCCTGGGTACCTGGGGTGGCAGGGACACCCAGCACCTCCTCACACAGCCGGGCAAACACCTCCACGGGGTCGGCCTTCGTCTGGGTGTGCAGCGCCTGGTCCACCTTGGCCAGGACGATCTGACGCAGGTTGAAGAGCCCTGGTTGTCAGAAAGAGGAGGGCAAACTGAGTTCCTGCCTCCTCGGGCAGGAGCGTCCCCGAGGCCGGGTAGGTTGGGGGGCTCCCATTGCTCTCCCCCACACCCAAATTCTGACCCACTTCACCGACTGGACCAGTGAACCCACTCAGGCTAATCCCCATTCCCTGCCTGCAGATAATCCCTGCCTTCATCAGCACCTCCTCACCGTGCCACCACCCTTGCTTGTCATTAAGGGTCCCCCACCCCTTCCCCAGGCATAGAGGACACCCCGGCAAGGCTCTGCCCTTCCCTGGGGACATCACACAGCCCTCGCTCCCCTCTCCAGCCCCTCTTCCCACCTGTGTTTGCCTGCCGGGATTTAATGAGCTTTTCCAACAGCTCATCGGGGATGGGGCTTCCAGTTTTGTAGTGCCTGGACATGCGCAGCAGCGGCTCCTTCTCCCACACCCAGTTCTCCAGCATCTGGGACGGCGCCTCGACGAAGTCCCGCTCCACGTGTGTCCCACTGAACATGGCAAACTCCGCCTGGGAGACACGGCCAGCTCAGAGCCGGGCTTCGTTTAAGCCCACAGGGGAGCACGACGGGGAAAAGGCAACGAAGCAAACCCTCTGCCAGCCCCCTCACCTGAGAGCACAGCTGGTGCATGACGTGCCCGAATTCGTGGAAGTAGGTTTCCACCTCATCGTGCTGCAGCAGGGAGGGTGCGTCCGGGGTGGGCTTGGTGAAATTGGCCACCATGGCCGCCACCGAGATCTGCCGGCTGGAGTCTGGCAGGAGGCAGCCGGGCTGCAGGCCGAAGCAGGCTGCGTGCCCGTATTTCCCCTCCCTAGGCCAAGGAAAGGAGATTGTCACACAGATCCTCCACCATGGCCAGCCATGAGCCACCGCGGTCCTACTCGGAGCAGAAGTCACCAGGGGGTGACCCCGTTTTCCTGGGACAGCTCTGCCCGAGGACACGCCGCTCCCTCCACACGGCCACACGTTTGGGAGTGAGACAACCTCTCTCCTTCCCCAAAACACGTGGCACGGCCACAGCCCTCCTCCCTTGCTCCCTCTTGCCCAAGCTCTCACCGTGGGTACAGGTCCAGGTAGAATTTGCCGATGGTCTCCCCGGAGGAGGTGTCCTTCACCGTGTAGAGCTGGACGTCCTCGTGCCAGACCTGAGCCTTCTCTTCCAGGTGGAAGGTGAGCCCCAGCAGCTCCTGGTAAATGGCCAGCAGGCCGGTGGTGACCACCTGCATGGGGAAGTACTCCTTCAGCAGATTCTGGTCCACGCTGTACTTGGTCTCCTCCACCTGGTTCATGTAATAGCGCATGTCCCAGGCGTTGATGCGGTTGTCAAACTCCAGGCCGCGCTTCTCGCACTCTTTCTTTTTCAGGTCCAGGATCACAGCACGTTCCTTCTCCCCGAGGGGTTTCAGTTTCTGGGCCAGCTCGTCTGGGAAAAACAAGGCAAGAAGGGTTAGTGCCGGGGGCTGCACACCCAGCCCAGCGTGTCCCTGCTGCTCCCCTCCACAGCCACGGGCCGTACCCAGGAAGGTAGCCACCGTCTTGCTGCTTTTAGCCATGTTCATCTCCAGCACAAAGTCCGCGTGCGTGTTGAAGCCCAACAGACTGGCTTTCTGAGCCCGCAAGTCCACCAGCTCCTTGAGGATCAAGCAATTCTCCTGCGAGGTGGAGTCAGACAAAGAGTGAAGCGGGGTACGCAGGCCAGAAAGGAAGCACAAACCTCAGAGGAGACCGTTTCAGTGCCTGGATCTGACCTGGCGTCCTGTCTGGCCCCGCTGGTGAGCAGCAAGGCCCACCTACCTCTTTGCACCTGGAGTTGAACATTTCCTCCACCTTCCTCCTCGTCTCGGGCACGTAGCATTTCTTCAGGAGAGGGAAATAGTGCGGGTATTTCAAGGTGACTTTCAGCTTGCCATCCTCCGTCTTCTCCAGGGAGTTGAGGAAGTCCTCAGGGAGCCCCCCTGAGAAAAGAGCAGACAGGAGTGAGGCAGGGCCCAGGCCTCTCCAGAAATACCAGCTCTGGGACCGAGTATGGGGACAGGCTCTTGCTCCTCGGCCAGAGGAAACCAGGCACACCAGCAGAGAAATACGCCCGAGCGCTCCATACCTAGTTCCTCCTTGGAGAAGGGCAAGAAGGTGGTGTCTTCGTTGAGATTCTTGTTGAAGTCTATGCAAAGGACGCTCAGCTTTTTCTTAATAGCTTTGATTTTCTTTCAAATACAGAAGAACAGAGGAAAGTCAGTCCAAAGGGGGGAGTCAGACAGCGCCGTTGCCCATCCCCAGCCAGCAGCCCGCCCAGCTGCCCAGCAGCCCACACTTGGTCTTATTCAAACACGACGCAGCAGAATTAATTGCGTGCAGGCGCCGAGCGCTCAGCCGAGAGCAGGCTCCCTTTGATCACACCTGGTAAGAAAGCAGCCACCTCAGCAAGGTCCCAGCTGTCTTCTGCCAGCTCCCGAGCTGCAGGTGTTTAAGCAACAACCTCCCCTACCCTTATTTCATTTCACCTTCTCTTCTATTTTCAACCCGGCTTCCAGCGCCTTCCCCGAGCCACTGGCGCACGGTGAGAGAGGGAGACCCTGAGCAGTTCAGTGCCCCCCAACCCCAAAGGGCCACCACCCCTCGCTGCCCCATTGCACGTGGGGACCATGAGCTACTTCCACTCCTGACCTGCGCAGTGCTGTCTGCAACATCTTGGCTTTTTGGGAGCCCCCTGACTCCCAGCGTCAACCCCATTTTGTAAATGTCATCCCCATCCAACAGAGAGGAAAAAGAGGGACATGGGGACATCACCCAACACCCCCAAGTTCACATGAATTAGGGGCAAAATTCAGCAGTCTGAGCCCCAGTCCTCTGCTCTAACCCTACACCATCCCATAGCTCTGCAAAGCCTCCTCTACGTGTGCTTACTTTAAGCTCCGAGATCTCACCTCCTGCGTTTCCTCAGGGAGATGGAGACCATTTCTCTTCCCCAGTTTGATCAGCCTCTCCAGATACCTCTTTGCTTCAGGCTTCAGGGAAGCGCTCTCTGCTTTCTCCTGTAAAACAAAATCCATGAGCACAGGGAACTGCAGGATCAGGTGTAGCAGAATGTTGGTTCCTGGGAGGAGTTATGGGTTATACGGGTCACACCAGTGGCCCAGAAAGAGATGGAAACACCCCACAAGAGGGCTTTGGTTTGGTGCATTAATTCCTACCAGATCACTTTAAACATGTCGCCTTTATGCTGTAATACAGCATTTTTCAGGGCTTCTCTGCCCCATTCTCACATGAGACAGTGGGGTTTGCTAATGTCATCTTCCCAAAGGGGTAATCGAGGCCCTGAGGGGGCACAGAGCCCCCAAAACCCAACTCCCCAGTTCTCACTAACAGCTGGACCCTTTTGCCACGGTCACTCAGCCATTCAGTTCCAGACCTGACACGATACCATTCACTTCTAAGTTCTGGGACAAGGGAAAAGGGTCTGATCTAACTCCAGGAGGTTTTGGTGCCCTGCTCGGGCGCATCGCTGGCAGCGCGTCCTCCCAGGCACACACCTGGAGCCAGACAATCCTCTGGTACACGTCCTGCCTCATGCTCATCTCCACGTCGAACTCTGAGAGCTTCTTGTCAGCCTCGGTGCTCGCCGCACGGATGTCTTTGCAGGGAGAGACGTGCTGGGGAAAGTCCAGCATGTTCCGATGGACTGGAAAGACAGAAGAGGGATTACAGGGGAGGCAATGGCTTCGCGTCCCAGAACCGCTCATGAGTGGGAGTGCACACAGAGAGCCTGTGTTAATTGGGAGCCAGTTTGACGACCCTGGAGCCTGACCCGCTCGCCCACACAAAGGAAGAGCAAAGCAAGCTGCGGCCGGCAGACAAACCCAGAGCTGTCTGCTCACCCCTTCCTCACCACCGAGCACGTCTGTCCACCCATTTCCCACTACAATCCATCTCTCTCACGAAACTCACATAAATTTCATGCCTGTGAGATCCCAGGGGCTTTGCTCCAGCTGTAGCTGTCATCAACCCTTTCAAGAATCAAGGACTTCTATGCTGGCAGACACTGGGGCAGCGTCGCTGCACAGCTCTTTCCCTTTTAGAGGACCAGGCTACAACTTGTCCTGGAGGAGGTGGCTCCTCAAAAGCCACCACGTCCCAGGCGTGCTCTGTCCTGACGTATTTCCATTTTAGAGATGAGTCAGGGAGAACATTCCCTCCTGCCACCTCTGCAAAACTTCAGATAACACAACTCCAGCGGGAGCAAGAACTCTCCGCCCAGCAGAAGGTGAGCGGGCAGCTGTGCTCCATTGTCTGGGGAAAGTGCTGACAGTTCTGCTGAATTTAACATTCCCCTGCTTAGTAAGGGCTTTTCTTCTTCTTTTAGGAAAAAAAAAAATAAAAATGAGAGCAGAGAGAAGAAAGAAGAGGTTTTCAGGCTGCTTCAAACAGACCTGACACCTGGCCACAGGGGCGGTGAGGACAGCTAACAGATGTAGTGAGGCACGAGGGGGGCTGCTGGAAATAATTAGCCGGAGTTACATCGACACCTGCGTCGTTTTCCAGCGCGATGCCATCATATCGTGTTACTTTACACATAATCCCTAAAAACAACAGCAGCGTTTAAACAAGACACACGGAGAGACACTGATCTGCTGCCTTAGGGGAGAAGTTGGAAAAAAAAAAAAAAAAGCTGAAGGTTTCTTAGATCGTTTGAACTATTTCTGCCGAGGCACGATTTGTACCCACTATTGCACGTCCACGCAGAAAAGCTACAGACAACCTTGAGAACCTGGCTGCTCCCCCCGCAAACCATCCCGCTGCCAAACTGGCGGCGCCACCAAAGTGCCGTCCTTGTTTGAGACTCGCTCTTCCGTCCCAAATCCACTCTATTCTTTGTACTTATATCTAGCTGTATAAACATTAACTAGAAAAAAAACAAAAACCCAAAACCCCACACCACCGTACTGTTAGGAGAGCCAAGGGAAGAAAAAAAAAGGAGATGACAGTACAGAGCAAAGGAAAAACAAACCACCAACAGAATTTTAGTAACGCCACATTGATTTCCACAAAGCAGAGCTGCCTCTCGGTGTACGCACCCGTATATTCCACTTCCACATCTGCCAGTGCCTTGAGGGTGTTTTCATAGGACACCTCGCCCTGCTCCTGGGAGCCCACCCGGTCGTACACGAGCTTCGTCCTCTCGGTGAGCTCTGCAGCCATGTTTTCTATCTGTTCGGCCGTCAGGTCCCATCTCAGCTGATTCGCCAGCAGCCTGGGGGACTGGCTATCCACCACGTTACCTGGGCAGGTGGGGAGGAAACGCCCCGTGAGACACAGTCCCGAAAACCCGGCTGCATCGCTAAAGCTCGATAAAAGCACTTAAGGGAGAGGCCCAGCAAACAAACCCCGCTGATGGGCAGCCGGGCTCGGGAGGCTGCAGGGTGCTGGCGGCGATCGGCAGCCGGGTGATTTTCCGGGCACTGTTTACCCTTCTCAGCCATGACAAACCCTTCAGGAAACCTGACTCCCTCCCCGCTCTCTCCCCGCCGTTCCTCTGCCCAAGGAGAAGGGGAGGGGGGGGGTGTCCCCTGCCCGGGGCAGGAGCTGTGGGGCAGAAAGGTGATGGGGGGGACAAAGAGGTGACGGGGGAAACAGAGAGGTGACAGAGGGTGGGGGCTGGGAGGGCAGCAGAAGGCCGCGGCCCCACAACACAGCTCTTGGGGGCTGCCCCCGGCGCCCTCCTTCTGCTCGGCGCCCTCCTTCTGACCCCCTCCCTTCATCGCCCCCTTCCCCCACCACCCCTCGCCCCCAAGACCGGGTGCTCTCCCCCCGCCGTGTCCTCCGGTACCTGTGGGGGGGGCCATGCCGGGGGTGCCGGGGATTGCGGGAGGCCCCGCTCTGCTGACGAGGCCGAGAGGAGACCGCGCCGGCCCCACGCAGGGAGCATGTGCCCCAACCATAGAGGCGGGCGGAGAGCGCGCCGGCAGCAAAGGATTGTGGGAGTGTGGAGGACCGGGCCGCTCTCCCCTCTCCCTTCGCCCCACCCGGGCCGGAGGGAGCGGCCCGTCCCCCGGCACACGCTGAGCCCCATCCCTTCCCCCGGCTCTCAGCCTCGGCGGCTGCGGGGCGACAGCCCAGGAGCGGGCCTAGGAACGAAGCCCTGCCGGAAGCGGCCCCTGGGCTCGCCCGTTCCCATGGCAACGCCCCCTCTCGATGGTAAAGAAATCAGGGCGGAACGGCCGCCGCGCTTCCGGCCTCTAGCCCCGCCCCCGAGCCGTGCGTAATGCGCATGCGCCAAGGCCATATTCTCTCCATATAAGGGCAGGTGTGGGCGGGACTTAAAGATGCGCAGGCGCGGTGCGGGCGGGGCCTGTGCGCAGGCGCGGTGGGTGGGGCGCATGCGCAGTGCTGAGCCCGCCCCGGCGGAGGCGAGTGTCGGGGCGCCCGGTGAGCGGGGCGGGGCGGCGGGACCGGGGAGGGCGGGTAGCGCTCCCCGCCAGGATCAGAGGCTGGACGGTTCCTGGCCGGGGGGGTAGCGGTTGAGCCCAGGGGTCGCGGCGGGGCCTGGCGCTTCTCTTACCCGGGGGCCGGTGTGGGCCGGGCCCGGGGCTGTTGCGGGGGGGGAGGGTCCCCGCGTAGGCCCGTTGCCCTGACGGGAGGGAGAGCGCTGCCGGTGGTGCCGTCTCCTCACGGAGCGGTGTGCCGGGGGGGAGGGGGAGTGGTGTTCTGGGCCCTACCACGCCCCTCGGGCCTGTCTCCCGGGGCACCCGGGGGGAGCTGCGGGCGGGGGCCCGGTGGAGGAGAGGTGCCTCCCTCCTCTCTGCCTGTCTCGGGAGGGGTCTGTGGGCTCTACGTCCCCACTTGTCACCGGGGTCGGGAGCCGGGCACAGACCCTTGTCAAGGCAGCCACTGCAATGCCTGTCCGGGGAAGCCTCTGGTGGCTTTCAGTGGGTTGAGGCCAGCCGAGCTCCCTTGGGCGCCCTTTCACAGAGTCTGCAATTAAACGATTTACTTATTAAGTCTCCCTGAATGGGTTTTCTGTGCTACAAACCCAGTTGAGTGTTCTGGAGAGGCAAGGCGCTCTGGCACAGCAGAGGTGCCATCAAGGAGCTGTGTCCCTCGTGCTGGCAGGAGTCGTGTTGGGGTCTCTGGGATCTCTGGGGAGCCCCAGCCGTGGGGTGGGATTGTGGGGGGTGCCTTTGCTTTGGGTCCTCACTCTCCTTCTCCATTGGCACCCTGGCAAGCAACACATGGGACTGGCAGCCCCGAACCCCAGCTCTGATACCAGTAGCAAATTGCTTCAGCTTTTGGTTTTGGTTCAGAATTAAATTATACCCCGGAAGCAGAAGAGGGTGATTTAGGGATGAGATCCTCAGTGCTCGGATTGTCAGGCACAGCCCTTTCGGTAGCCTGAGTGCCTGCAGCACCTTTCAAGTATTTTCCTTGGCAGGAGCCTCGTGGGGCAGGACTGTGCTCTGGTGTTGCACTGAAGAGGGTGAATTGAAGCCCAGAGAATTCACGTAAAGAGGGTCGTGGTTACAGCAGAGTTTAATGAAGGCTCTGGAGGCCTTGGCCAGTCCTGAACAACTCCCTTAGCCTCCGCGTTCGTAGGGAGAGAGCAGCAGGAAAGCTCTTTGACCTCTTGTCCATCGAGTGATACAACTTCTCTCTCTACAGATTTTTTTGGAGTTGTACCAAGCTGCTCGCAGCCTCCCGGGATGGCAGACCAGAAGCGCCTTGCCTACTCCATCATCCAGTTCCTACACGACCAGCTACAGAATGGGGGTCTGTCTCCGGATGCCCAGGAGAGTTTGGAAGGTGGGTGGTTGTATGCACTTCCCTGTTCACGCGTCTCAGTCTCAGCCCCATGTTTGGGGAAATTTAGATACTCTTACTCTCTTCTGCCTCTCGCTTGGCCAGGCCGTGACTAACATAGAATCACAGAATGGTTTGGGTTGGAAAGGACCTTAAAGATCATCTAGTTCCAACCCCCCTGCCATGGGCAGGAACACCTCCCACTAGACCAGGTTGCCCAAAGCCTCAACATCACACCTTGCTCATGATTTGAAATGATTTTGTCTTCGTGGGGAGGGTTCCAGGGCATTAGGGATGCTGATTGCCTGTGTGATTTTCTCTTTTAAAAGCAGATTAGCTTGAGGAGGGGATATACCTGGGATCAAAAGCCTCTCTGACCGTGGGTTTGAGACTTAGAAGTTTTATCTTAAATGAGGTGGAGGCAGGAGGCCCATGGTGTTGTGTAAAATGAGAACTTTGTCGTGTGGAAGTGTTTTACGCTTGCAGAGCACTTTTTTCCCACTCTGATATCAAAGTGCTTTTCTGGAGCAACGCCCCAGAGTGTTTGTACAGGGTTTTTCAGAGGGCTTCACTGCTAAAGGAAAGCACAGAGATTTTGAAAGATCTACTTAAGGAGCTTATGCTTTAGTCTTTGGTTTGTACGTTTGTCCTGCTGAGAGGGAGCCCGGGGACGTCTGCAGGGCGGTGGGTACATTCCTGGGTGAGGCTGGAAGAGGAGGGTTGGGAGGAGGGGCTTATTCCTGGTGGTTTGGGGGCTGGAAAACATGGCATGAGGGTTTTGTAAAACTTTTCTGTTGCTGGTGTTCCCCTCTGTGCTGGGAACAGCTTCCTGACAAGGTGCCTGATGAGGGAGGAGGTGGGGGCAGCCACAGCCCCCACAGGTTTGGTGTCCCTGCACCTCTCTGTGGCCATGGTGCTTCATGGAGCAGCCCCCCTCTGAGAAGTGACCGCTTTCTGAAACATTCAGACCTTCTCTTTGCCACCCACAGCTGTGGGAAGGCTGGTAAAGCCCCAGTTGGATTAACTTCTACCCCCAGCACCTGCTCTGGAGTCACCTGAGGGGGTGGGAGTGGTACTGACTCGATCCAGGAGCTTCTGCTCCAAACTCAAGGCTTGCCCAGCTCTGTGGTTTTGGCAAAATTTGAGGGTAATGCCCAAATATCAAGTCTAGTGTGTGGAATTGGGTGGTTTAGGGTGGTTTATTTTTTCTAGTATGTTCAATAGTAAGGAATTCAGGTGCTGGGGATGGGATGCTGGAGTGGGGAATGCTCATTGCCTGACTCTTCTTGCCCAGTGGCCATCCAGTGCCTGGAGACAGCATTTGGGGTCTCGATGGAAGACCACGGCCTCGCTGTGTCCCAGACTCTTCCTGAAATATTTGAAGCTGCTGCAGGAAAGGTGAGTGCATGCCCTAAAACGTGTGCTGAGTTTCCACGTAAGCAGCCAGAGTGATGATGATGCTGCCCACCTCGGAGGTGTGTGGGAGGGAAATGTTTTGGGCTTGACGAGGCAGCGCTTGGGAAGGGGGAGGTGAAGTACATCGTGGTGGGAGTCCTCATCGCAGCCTCCTCCCTTTCCTTCTAAGGAGCCCGAGCACATCCGAACGAATTCAGAGCCCATCACCCCCTCTGAAGATGACATTGCCGAAGCTGAAAGGCTCAAGACTGAAGGTAACCTCCTCTGGAGCTGGTGTGTGACGAGGTTTGGACAGTAATGGGGAGGGAGGTTCGATCACTTGGTGCCTGGGGAATGCTTGGAATGGGAAGGAAAAGAAAGAAATGGGATCAACCCTTCCATTTCTGCTTGTTTCTCTGCGTGTGCTCCAGGAGTATGTGTGGGTTGGTGTCATTTATTTGCCACAGACACGCAGCTGGGGCAGCGCTTTCTCCTGCGTCCTGAGAAACCCACACCGTGTAGAACAGGACACCTTCCCGTTGAGCTCTCCTCTGCATGTGGCCTTTTCTCTGCCGTGCAGGAGAGAAGGATTAGTGCTGGTGTAGCTTTCTCTGAGCCCGGGCACTGCTCAGGACACGGTGCTGCTTTGGGGGGGCCCTCGGGTGTCCCCGAGGCGGGAGGGCAGCTGGGGGTGCATAGGGCACTTGTGGGATGAGGCTGGGACACAGGTCCCCTCCCTCACTGTGAAACATGCCCCACTTGCAAACAGCAGAAGTTGCAAGTGGTTGGTTTCTCTTGTTCCATTTTCTTAAATAGATCACAGATCCAGGCCTCTTGCTTTTGTTTGTCCCCATTTTTTCACTTGTTAATGAGCTTTTTCTGCCATCTTTTTAGGAAACGAACAAATGAAGGCAGAGAACTTTGAAGCTGCTGTGTCTTTCTATGGAAAAGCAATTGAACTAAATCCATCCAACGCTGTGTATTTCTGCAACAGGTACTGATTATCTTTCTCCACCCTCATACACCTGTGGTTTTGTTCTTACTACTTGGAGCCAAGACTCTTGAAAGGTCAAAATCCTCTTTTTTTTTTTTTTTTTTTTTAAGGATTCTGTAGTCTGCTTGTTCTCTCGCTTGCTTTTTGTGTGTGGGTTTTTTTTTTTAAGCTCAGTGACACACTTTCCTGTGCCTCCTGCCAGCTCTGTGTCCTGGCATCTCTAGATAGGATGTGGGTGGGGAAACAAACCCTATTAGGTGTTTGAGGAGATATAAGGATGCCAAGAAATACCGTCCGCTTTCATGCAGTTAACCCCAAATGGGCCGGAGAGCCCAGGTGTGAGGGGCTGGGTTGATAAGAAGAAGAAGAAAGGGGTGGGAGGAGACGAGTTGAAGGCTCGTTACTGAGAACTGATGTGTGTGCAAAATCAGGTCTGCAAGGGGGTTTCCTGTTTTTCAGTTCTTGGCAAAAATGTTAGAAAGTTGGTGGGAAGACGATTGTTGAATAAACCAGGGTCAGAATGGGATTTATTAGGTCTCTGCTTGTCATGAATATTTATGTACCACTGGCTACGGGTCTGTGCACGTGCTAATGGCGGTGAGGTCTTTCTTGGGGTGAGGAACTCCAGCTGGTGCTTTTAGGGGAGCTTTGCTTTAGCTGCACGGGGGTGACCTCGATCAGCGAATCCAAGCTGATAAATGTTTTTCTGCCCATCTTTCTCTATTTTCCCTCCAGAGCTGCTGCTTACAGTAAACTCGGAAACTATGCCGGAGCAGTGAGAGACTGTGAAAGAGCTATAGGCATCGATCCAAACTACAGCAAAGCTTATGGCAGAATGGGGTAAGTAAAAGCAGGTTCTTTGTGTGCTAGAATTTTAATCTCAAAACGCCTAATGGCAGCGATGCTATCGGTGTGTTCTGCCCCATGGAAAAAATCCTAGTGTTTCACCTCTGCTGCGAGTGGAGGAGGACTGAAGGTGCTTCTCTAACTCTTTAACTTCTCATTTTATTTCCACTTAAATAGCTTGGCCCTCTCTAGTTTAAATAAACACACAGAAGCTGTCGTTTACTACAAAAAAGCCCTGGAGCTGGATCCAGACAACGACACCTACAAATCCAACCTTAAAATAGCTGAACAGAAAATGAAGGAGACTCCAAGCCCTGTGAGTTCTGAAACTGGTGCTTGTTCCGTGTGGGTGAGATGAGGAGAAGGGTTTTCACTGTCAGCATTAACGGGCACTCCCTGGCAGATGCCCTGGGCTGTGTTTAGGATGCAGATCCTAAGGGGATGGTTAATGAGGGAGGGGAGATGGTTAATGAGGGAGGGGAGATGGTTAATGAGCCCAGCTGCGAGCATTTACACTGAAACCCAGAGAGGGGAACTTCTCTCTCCTGCCTGAGCACAGTCACCTTGGGCTTATTTGAAAGAGCTGGAAAATGAGACTGATTGAAAAGTAGTGTTTTGAAACAGCAATTTTGCCTTAAGCACCTTTCTTAATTAAAATCACTGCTCCTAAAATCCAGCTTTTTTTTTTCTAGTGACCTGCTAGCAGTAACAAAAGGGTGTTTTAGGTGTTTTTTTTTCTTACAAAGATTTTCTTTTCTTAAGGAAAGAAACCTGTAGGTTTCCTAGCCAGAAGGCTGGTGACTGCACTGCTGACACGCTCCACGCAGAAACATGTTACTTCAGCATTTTGAAGGGGATTTTAATTTTCTAAAGACTTTTCCAGTGCAGAAGTGACCAAGTGGATGTGTTTGACGTGGCAGCTCTACTGGGTTCCGGCTGCGCATCGCTGATGGGGCTCAGCTGGGGAGGGGGTGGCCAAAAAGTCACCTAACACAGAGTCTGCATTGGGCTCCCTTGGAGAGCCTGGTCCCCCAGGGCTGGCTGGGAGCTCCACAAAGGGTCTGGTGTTCCCTTTGTTGCGGTTTGAAGGCTGGATTCTGATAACTCTGGGGGGTAAAATATTAAAGTACTGTGCATCCGGAAGTGAGAGGATGTCATCGGAATGGTTTTTTGTTTTTTTTTCTTTATTCTTGCAGACCGGAGGCCCGGGAGGATTTGATTTAGCTGGTTTGCTGAACAACCCCGGCTTCATGAGTATGGTAAATGTTCATGGAGATCACAGCCGGGCCCGCTTCGCTCTGTGTGGGGCTAAATGTGTTGATCCATGGCGTGGGGAGCTCCCGTGTCTCCTGAGCAGACTTGTTTTCATTTTTTGGGTTCGGTGTTGCCGTGAGGAAACTGTGCTTGTGTCTTATTAAGGTCAAAGAAAAGGCCGGTGACTTATTCACTGGCTTGTCCTTGCGACAGGCTGGCTGGGGAGAGGGTTTCTCTTCTGTTCTGCATTACCAGCCTTGTCTCATGTGCTTCTCCTCCCTATTTTTGTCCTATTGATCCGTTTCCAAGTATTTCTGCCTTCACTTTGTTTGTAGTTGAATGGCACAACATCTGCACATCCACCCCGTCATTTCTGACTAAATAGGGTGTCATGTTTTCATTTTTTTTTCTTTGTTTTTTTCTCTCCCCTCTTTAAATAGGCATCTAACCTAATGAACAACCCGCAAGTACAACAGCTGTAAGTTTGATCCCATCTTATATTTCCTCTTTGGAGGCTCTGTGTGTCTTTGGCATTTGCAGTCGCTCTGAACTGGTGGGAGGGGGGGGGTTGTGCTTGGGCTGGGATTATGGAATTTAAACCGGCCCAGTTTCCCGAGCGAATGCGTTTTGAGTTCCCTGGACTGTGCTGAAGAGGGATTTTTAGTAGAGAAGAGGGAGTTTGCAGGAGGGAGGCAGGATAGATCATGGCACTGGAATGGGGTTTGGGAAGCTTGGGGTCGCTTTGTCTCCGCTGCACAGGGTCTGTGTGACCGGGAGCCAGGATTTCACAGCTCTGGCTCTGTTAGAACGAGAACGTTTCCATTCTTTGTGCTACAGGGTTGTCAGGATCAATTCACAACAGTTGGGAGACGCTTAGATAATATAAAGTCATAAGACTAATAAGGCACGTACCTCTCCCGGCCGTCCTCTCAGAGCACAGGTAGGCAGGGAGCTAGAGACCTTCGGGGAGCTCATCCTTTTAATTACCCTCTGAGATAATTTGGCTCCTTCCACGGCTGTTGCCAGCTGAGGTTCTGCAGCCTGAGGACTCCAGAGGACGGGGCTGTGAGCTCTGGGCTGGTCCCCACCTGTGGATCCGTGTTGAGGCTCTCCAAATCAGCAAATACCTTGTGTGAGGAAGGGCAGTGTTTTAATTAAGTAAACACAACGAGGGTCTTGCACACAGAAGGGGGAAGTCTCTGGGAATACTGACACTATTGTCGGTATTTCTCCACATGGTGTAGTTTAATTGTGTACTTAATGAAGAAAAAGTTGTCGCAGAAGATTCCCTTTGAGATAACAACATCATCCCTGCGGGAAGGTGCTTCCCTCACACTGACATTCCCCTCCCAGTGTAAACCAAATGATTTCTGTGTGGTTATCTTTTATTTTTGTTTTCCTTGCTCTGAGCCATGACCTGTTATTCCCACAGCATGTCCGGGATGATTTCTGGTGGCCACAACCCCATGGGAGCTGCTGGCACCAGCCCCTCCACCAACGACCTTGCCAGCCTCATCCAGGCGTGAGTAGAGCTGGGTTTTTTCCATTGCCTCGATCGGTAAATGGATTTGGGGGGGGGATTTCTCACCAGAAATCAAACTTTTAAATTAAAAGGTGAGGAGGGCTTAAATATTGGGGTGAATTAGTGCCTCTTTGGGCCACGTGAGCTATTTGTTAGAGGGGAGTTTTGTCAGGAGTTTCCCAGCACCTCGAGGGTGAGGAGGCTAATCAGGCCATGGCTTTTTTTTTTAAATTTCTTTTATTTTTATTCCTTCAGGGGCCAGCAGTTCGCTCAGCAGATGCAGCAGCAGAACCCTGAACTCATAGAGCAGCTACGAAGCCAGATCAGGAGTCGAACTCCAAGTGCCAGTAACGAAGATCAGCAGGAATGAGCCCTTCAGGTGAGGCCGTAGCCGGGAGCGGGGCCGTCCCAGGGTGGGGAAGCCGAGTGGGAATTCACATATTTGGCTGCAATTATCTGTCTTGTGCCTTAATTTGGCCATTTGGTGCGTGTCCCCCCTCCGTACAGACCAGGTTCTCTGCATCAGTACTGCTAGTGCTGAGCCCCGAGGAGCGGTGAATAAGAACTTCCCTCCCACGTTGAGGGCTGAGAAACGAGTTCCTTTCTCTGGCGTTCACGGTGCTTAAAAGGGACACTCTTATTTTTCGTAAAAGATTGAATTTGCGAATGTCTTGTCTCCCTGTCTCTGCAGCGCAGTCCGTGGGAACTATGTTCTTTGCTTTAAAAACTGGAAGCCATGTGCGTGTTGCCATTTCTTGAGTTGGAAGTGTCCAAGAGGGGGAAAAAAAAAATAATGGAAAAAAAAAAACCCAAAACCAAATTACTTTATATGACCTGCATGTTAAAGACAGATTCACGCTTTCTTTCCCTTAGTCTTCGTCCCTGCTCCTCCCTCTCAGCCTTTCCATTAGTTTTTTTTGGTTGTTTTTTTTGTCTTCTGGAAGATCCAGGAAGCTGAACAGAAACCAGCATCAACAGTCTTTCTAAAGAAAATGGGGAAAAAAAAATAATAACATTAACTACACTGTTACATTTCTATGTTATTTGCTACATGGGAATTTTTTTAAACACGTTTTTGAAGAACAATGCCCTCGTCGCTACAGGACATCTTCACTTTCCTGCCCACTTGCCACTTCAAAGAAGTGTTTGAGTCCTACCTAACCCCCCACCTCCTGCCCCCCTTTCATCTTCCTGCTGGTTACGGACAGTGACGTCTGGATGCTGTGGAGCTTCTGGGACCTTCTCACCTCCAGGAAAAGGGGGGTTTCTGTTGGTTTTTAGGTTCTCATTCAGGTCTCTAGCGCCGTGGCCAGCGTTGATAAACCCCCAGGAGCTTGGTGGTCGTCTCCCGAAGGTCGGTGTAGATGTGTGGGCATCGGGACTGGGCAGGTAGAACGTGCCCCCCAGTGATTCCCGGGAGGTTCCCTGGGCTCCTTCCCCATCCAGTCCTGACAAAAAAAAAAATGTGTCTAGTGTTTAGTAATTATGGCTGCGTTGTTGAAACCATCCAATCTGTGAAGTAGTGGGGTGGACGGTAAGAAAGATACAAGGATTTTTTTGGCGTTTAAAAGGGGTTTGGTGGTTGTTTTTTGGTTTTTGGTTGGTTTTGTTTGTTTTGTTTTTTTTTTCCCCTCCTGCTTTTTTAATCTGTCTTTTATGCATGTGAGTGATCAACCTGGGTGACTGTGCTGGGGTGGGCCCGAGTAGGGAGCAGAAGGAATAAAAATGCTGCTCGGATGGTGGGAAATCAAGCGGCCGCCAGTTCCCGGAGCCGTTACCCCTCGGCACAGCGGGTGTGAGATGGCGGGGGGGGGGGGAAAGCTCCCGTAGCCAATTTGAGCCCCCCCCCAGTGCTCCCCATCCTTCCTCGGGTGAGCAGAGAGCTCCGGCCAGTTCCCCTACGAGTCACACTAGACTTTTATATCGACCTCAGATTTGTTTTTAAAGTAGTTACTCGATCAGGGTGGGGAGGGCGAAAAGCGTCTGCTCTGAAGGGGGGGGGTGGGTGTGAGACGGGAAAAGGCCCCTTCAGGAGACCAGGTACAGTTGAAGATTAATATCAAGGGGAAGAAAAATATAATAATAATGATGATTTGTAAATGCTCCATAAAGTAATATGTGGTTCATGTAACTTGTGAAGAATAAAATATTTGGACACTTTCTTTGTTCTCCCTCTTGCCCCCGGGGCTGAGGCAGGACTTGGGGCCCCGTGAGGCTCCACCATCATCTCCCTCTTCCCGGATTTTGTTCTTTACCACTCAATCCCTGCTCCCTCACTTCTCTCAGAAAAGGGCTGAAACGTTTTCTTTCCATTCCTGCTTCCCCTGCTCCATTTCGCTTCTCTCCAGGCGCTTGTTGGAGCTCAACAAAAGGCGGTTGCAGGACAGTGGGGAAGGAAAAAAGTTCAAGAATTGTCCACAAGGAAGAAAGGGCAGGGAATTTTCTTCCCTTTTCGCCAGTTTCCTCTCCTGCCCCTGCTTGTTTTGGGGTTTTTTGTAGCTGTGGCTCTAGTTCTTTGTCTCTTTTGATGGTTTTCTTTTATGCTGCTGTCTTTGTGGTGGTTCCTCTGTGGAGGAGGAGGGAGCAGGACCCTGATGTGGTGATGGGGAGCTCAGGGTGTTTCCTTCCAGCCTCCTCACGTCTCTTACCTGCCCTGGGGAGCACCCTGAAAGCAAAAAAAAAAATTTATTTTTTGGGGGGCGTGCTTTTCCTCGCCTGGGGCTAATCCCGGCCCCCCTGCCATCCCTGGATCCCTATGCGGGGCCGCCGCTGCCCCGGAACCCGCGGCCGCGTTTCGCGTTTCTCGCCGGTGCCATCCCTGGAGCGCAAGGGCGTGGGCGGGCTGAAGGACGGCCCTCCCGGCCAATGAGCAGCCATCCCGGCCAACGGGCTGCCCTCTCGACCAATGAGCAGCCGGGTCTTCCACCCGCGGCCCAATGGGAGGGCGTCGTGGGCGGGCGTCGTGGCAGGGGGCTGCCTGGACGGGGCGCTAGCGGGGGCCGGCGCGTGAGTTGGGGGGGGGTAGGTGAGGGGAGGGGGCCGTTGCCGTGGTAACCGGAGGTGGCGGTTGGGGTGAGAGGGGGCCGGGGGCGGTTCGGTTCGGTTCGGTAATGGCGGGGTCGGGGGGCGTTACGGGAGTGCCAGCGGGGCTGTGGGGGCTGTGGCTGAGGTAACAGAGGGCCGGGGGGGGCGGCGGGGGTGACAGGGACCCAAGGTGACAGGGGGTTGGGGGTGACAGGGATCCCTGGCCCCGGGGGGGAGCAGAGCTCCATGATGGGCCCCATCGCGGCAGTGAGGAGCACCCCGCTCTCTCAGCGCCCCGGGTAGTGTGTGTGTGTCCATGTCTGCACCCTTTTGGGGGGACTCGAGCAGGTTTTGGCCTGCTCTGGTGGCCTGGGGGGCACCCCCCGCCCTCAGCACCCCCTTCTCCAAGGGGAGCGGGATGATGTCAAGAGCCTTGAGGTGTTGGGAGATGATGGGAGGGGGACAAGTGTTTGCTGTGGGGGCATCCCGAGTGCGGGTTTTAACAGAAAAACTGAGATTTAAAGGATCTCACCCCCTTCCCCCCCCCTTTCTTCCTTCTCCAGGGGGCTGTCAGCTTTGTGTAATATTTTTAATTGCTTAAATGTTTTACTACAGGCCGCTCAGCCGAGCAGAACCTCTCCTGAGTTAATTCTCTCTTACAGAAGTTTTTGGGCCGGCGGAATAGTCGGACGCTGGCAGCAGCAGCTCCTGATCGTTGGGCTGTGGGAAGGAGCAGGGGAGGAGAAACACAAAGAAACGAGGAGAAACAGAAGGTATTTCTCATACTCAGCACTTCGTTTTTCACTCAGCAGCTTTTAGCCCCGGGGTCAGGGGCACTGGAGTTCAGCTGCCACGGCAGCTTGAGGCTTTATGCTTTGCTGGGGGCTGCTTCTGGGTTGAAAAAGAAAAGAAAAAAGGGAAAGCAACAACAAAAAAATAGGCTTGGGGTTTTCTGAATTTCGGAGTGGAAGCCAGGCGTGTTCCAGAGGGGGTGTGAATTGTGAATTGTGAAAAAGGAGGATTTTTTTCCCTCCTCTCCTCCGGCCAGGGAGCTGTCTGGCTGCCTGACGCAGGAGGTGTGGGTGGTGCCGTCGTGATCTGTGATCCCAAAGGCGTTGTTGCTAACATCGGGGTTTGTGGGGTTTGTTTTTTTTTTTGAGAGGGTTCATTTGAGAAACCTGGCATAACAGCGCACCGTCGGCGTGCGAGGTGAACTCCTTGTCGGTGTGTTGACGCTGGCAGAGCGGCGTGTGCCGTGCAGAGGCAGGGTGACTCGTTAGCTGTGTCAGCACGGCGCTGACGAGCGATGGCAGCCCCGCAGCCGACGGCGTCTCCGGAGAGGGACTGCTCGTCAGCCGCCGTGACAGGCTGCCTGCTGAGGAAGCCTTGTCAGCGTACAGCGGGATTGCAGGCTCTGGACTTGTTCAGACCTGATTCCTCTGCTGGGTTCACCCGGGAGTGAGTCAATCAGTGTCACCCGAGCAGGGTTTTCTGCTGATGAATGTCGCTTCCCGCCGATACCCGGCTGAGAACCAGACCTGCTGCAGATGGCCTGACCGCCATCACCTCGCTCTTCGCTCCTCCTTGAACTGCAAGCTCAGAAAAAGGCTTTAAACTCTCTTACCAAGCAGAGAGTCACACAGTCTCCCACTTCCCCTTTAATAAAAGCCCCGTTTGTGCAGCCCACTGCGCAGAAACGGTGACAGTGATTAATGCTGTCAGCCCTCAAGGGAGCCTTTAGCCTCGGGAATCTTTTTGTATTAAAATTAATTTGCCGCTCCAAGAAGCAGGTATCCAATTATTTGCCTCGTCCTTGGCGGGGGTGGGTGTCAGGGAGGCTGGAAGTGTTCTGTGTGAGTTTGTCACCCCGATGCAGGCTGCAGCGTGTCGTCAGCGCGCGTGGGGCCTCCTGGCAGCCCTCGCCGGGGTGACCTGTGACAGAACCTTCTCGAGGTGCCATCGGTTTGACTTTACGAGTCAGTTCGGTGCAGAGTGGGAAGTGAAATCCTCTGAGGTGCTGGCCCTGCTGCTGCAAGAAGGAGTAGAGGGACCCGGTCATGTTTGTATATTTTTTTATGAATAGACTTAACTTTATTATTTTGTAAAATAATTTTAGGATAACAGGCTTCACTGCCACTGCGTGTAACTTGCATGGAAACGGGTTTATATTTTAAATTAAGTCAATTTTCGTGACCCAGGCAGCTCGGATCTTGCATTTTTCTCTTGTATGAAACAGCCTCTGCTTCCTCTTTCGTTGCATCCTATGGAGAGCAGAGAACCTGGCAGCCAGTACAATTCTCACAAGGTTTTTAAGTTACTGGTTCCTGCAGTTAAATTTTCTCTTCCCTGCTGTTCCTCTGCCCCGTTGTGTGCGAGGTGCTGCCACTGTCATCTCCCCCGTTGCCTCTGGGGAGTGAAGGTGATTGCTACACAGAGCCTGGCGTGCACTTTGGGATGCAAAGTGCATTTCTGCACAGTGTAAAGGAAAATCTCTCTTGTTTTACTCCTGTTCACAGGTTCTGAGCCCAGGAGCACCTTTCCCTTGAGGTCTGTGCCATCTTCTGCTGATGTTCCCTCTCTAACAGTGGCCAGAGGGAACCCCACCAGCTGCCCTCAGCAGGGAGCCCTCGCCAGGAAGCACGATGAAGATCGTGGTCGCCAAAGTGCTGTGTCTGCTGGGCATCTGTGTCCTCATGCTGGCTGGGTCCCTTCTCCCTGTCAAGATAATTGAGTCTGATTACGAGAAAGCTCATCGCTCTAAGAAGGTTCTTGCCCTCTGCAACTCTTTTGGAGGAGGAGTCTTCCTGGCCACCTGCTTCAACGCCTTGCTGCCTGCCGTGAGGGAAAAGGTAACTGCTCACGAGCATCTTGCTTACAAGCAATTTTAATTAACTTGTGCCACTGAGTATGTCAGGGACCTCTGTGCATGGGGCACCACCCTCCCCTCTCCTGCCCTGCAGGAGCTCAGGCCAACAGAGCTCTGCCACCGTGGAAGTGGAGGTGAAGGGTCTATGTCTTGCCGGGGTGGCCCATGAAGCCACCTCAGATACGGCTGTGCTGTGCCTGGTGTTTCAGATCAGGAGGGCGAGCTGTGCCCACCTCCCATTCGGCTACTGCTGACTGTCCGGGTGGAGTAACTGGAGATATTTTTGCTCCAGAAAAATGCTGAGCATCGCCTGGGGCATGAGGCTCAAACTCCTGCCATTCGGTGTGTGTTTAACCACTAACCTTCCTCTGGAAGGCAAATAGCTTCCCTGTCTCTGGGGCTGAGGCCTGTGTACAAGGGTGTTAGAGCATCACGCATCAATGTAGTGTCCATTTAGGGTGGTGTGTACACAACAGGGGTGTTTCCCTTTAGAGAGATGAAGGTGGTTGATCCACTGGGGGTTGTTTGCTTCTTTCCAGCTTGATGAGGTTCTCAGGCAGGGGAATGTCACCACGGACTACCCGGTGGCCGAGACCATCATGATGGTTGGCTTCTTTGTGACTGTCTTTGTGGAGCAGCTCGTCTTGACCTTCCAGAAGGAGAAACCTTCCTTCATTGACTTAGAGACCTTCAATGCTGGTTCGGATGTCGGGAGTGACTCCGAATATGAGAGTCCCTTCATCGCGTCTTCCCGAGGGCGCACGCTGTACGGTCAACATGGTCACCACTCCCACGGCCTGAATATCCAGGAGCTCTCCCGCTCCGGCCCCTTACGGCTCATCGGGCTGGTGTTTGCCTTGTGTACCCACTCCATCTTCGAGGGGCTGGCCCTGGGCTTGCAGGAGGAAGGCAGCAAACTCATGAGCTTGTTCCTAGGAGTCGCCATTCACGAGACGCTGGTCGCCGTGGCGTTGGGCATCAGCATGGCCAAGACCTCGTTGGCCCTGAAGGATGCTGTGAAGATGGCTGTGGCCGTCAGCCTCATGATCCCTCTGGGCATTAGCATTGGGATGGGGATTGAGAGCACCCAAAGCACTGCCAGCAGCATTACATCCCTGCTCCTGCAAGGCATCGCGGGGGGCACTTTCTTGTTCATCACCTTCTTTGAGATCCTCGCCAAAGAGTTGGAAGACAAGAACGACCGTCTCTTGAAGGTTCTCTTCCTGGTGCTGGGCTACATGGCTCTGGCAGGGCTGGTCTTCTTCAAGTGGTGAAGGTGGAAGCGATGGGAAGCGAATCTCACTTCTTCCCCTTGTGAACAGCACCGGAGACGAGCCGCCCCTTCAGCCAAAGGAGACACTGAAGCTCGAGGGCCAGGTGAAACATCTGAAGGACCCGAAGGAGGATAATTTCTCCCTGGGTGCTCAGAGGGAGATAAAAACGAGGCGTGTCCCGGTGTAGGTGTCCCAAGGTATTGTCCCTGTCCCTTGGATCTGCGGGTGCAGCAGCTTGGGCGGAGATTAGTCGACGCAAACGTTAAGAGTCTGGTTCTAAGGCTGCCTGCAAAGAGCTCACGGAGCATGTGGCTTCCTGGTAATCCCCGTAGCCAGCCCCCTCCCTCCTTCCCCTCGCCCCCCCCCTGCACAAACCGCCGCTGGGAACCTGCCGCCTTCGCTCTCGGGCTCTGCCGAGGTGAGAAACAACAACCGAAATAAAGCGGAAAGCAGGTGGGGTGGCGGATTGCACAGCTGCACTAAGCTGCTTTCCCTGGCTTAGTTTTTGAGCAAAACCTGGTTGTAAGAGCCGCCAAAAATAACATCCCTTCAGGGGCGGCTAGGGCCTGGTGCTGCAGCTCCCCCCCCCCTGCAGAGCTGCCATTTTAACCCCCAGGTGGCTCTGGGAGCTCTTGTTTCTCAGTGATTAAGGGAAGAAACGAGGCCGGGCCGTGGCCCTGTCCCCTGCTTCCTTCTCTGCTTCTCATCCTTACGCTGAGCCCTCCAGAAAGAAAACCTCCAGCCGAGTGTTAACGTCTCCTTTGAAAATCCCCGTGCGAGGGCCGTTGTGCAGCGCCCACGGAGCCCGGGATCTGGGAGTTTGTAAGAAACGGGCGGCAGCAATTCCCAGCGTTAATATTTTAGGACAAGCGCTTGCGTTTGAAGGGTCTGCGGTGAAACGGGATCGAGCAGTCACCATCAGACACGTCCGTCTTCGGGGCTGCTGCGGCTGCCGGCGGCTCACGTGGCGCTGCCGCCGTGCGAGCGCTGCGCTCCCCAGGCTTTTTGGGGCCGTTTGCTGGTGTTTTCAGAGGAGAGAAAAAGAAATCTCTTCCCTGGGGGGAGGACTGGGGGGGTTGTGAGGTTGGGGAAGGGCTGATGAAGAGGCTTTTGCAATCTGACTGCGCACCAGCAGCTCTTCCCTGTCTCCAGAGCGTGGCCCCCGGGGATGCTCAGGCTGTTGTGTATCCTGGTGGGGGGGCGGGGATTCCTTGGGGGTTTATCCTCCTGGGCGAGGAGCTCGGATCGGAGGCTGGAGCCGGGAACGTGCCCTTCCCGCTCCCTCCCGTCGCACCGGAGAGCAGCTCCCCCTCCGCACGCTCCCCGGCCTCTCGCAGGGGATGCATTTTAATTAAGACGTAGCCTTCTCTCCCGCAGCAGCTTCCACAGGCAGAGCAGAGGGTTGGTTTGGTTTTTTTTGTTTTTTTCGGAGGCGCTGATGGAATTATAACGATGTGGAGCGGGCTTCGCCCCGGCGCAGTCCCCGGCAGCGCCATCCACAGCGGCGAGAAGGATGGGTGAGACTGGGAAGCAGCATCTTGGAGGCAGCGGTTGGCACAGCTGCAGCATATGGAGGCTGATGAGCATCATCTGACAGTTCCTGGTGCTCAGTATTTTAATTGCTGCGACGCACCAAAGTCAATTAATCTCGCTTTGAAAAACCTGGAGTGGAAAGGGCTGGGGGGGTGGGGGAGGGGGGAAGGGGAGGGAGGGTTATTTTAGGCCTCGGATGACACAAATTAGCAGGGCCTGATGAGAATGTAATTTGCCTCGAAGTGGCAAACCTCGGCGTGTTATTTCACTTCTTGCGGGTGGCTGGTGCAGGGGGGGACGTGGGGGGGGGACAGAGGTGAGGTGTGAGGCCGTGGTGGGGGGCACAGCGCTCAGCGTTCCTTCTTCTGCCTCTTCATTTTTGCAGTTAATGCTTTTCTTGTAGGTTTTTTTTTTTTCCCCTCGTATCTGGGCAAATCTGAGCGTCTCCCAGGGTGAAGGCAGGGCCCGGAAGCCATGGTGTCTCCTCATCTTCCTCCTCCTTCCTCCCGCCTGCCCCCACCTGCAATCCAGGGGCCCATGTACCAAAGCCCAGACAAGCTGTTGATGGGAGGAAATTTCTTAATCGGCCCCCAAAAGATCAGCAGGAGCTGGGATTGGGGGGTGTGTGTGTCCCCCCCCCAGTGTCTGGGGTCAGCGTGACAGCGGGGGGACGGGCTGGAGCCTCCCTTTTACACCCTTAATTCTCCTGCTGGAATCTGGGAGCGGGGCTGCTGGGGGGCGCAGGGAGATGCTGAGCTGTCCCCCCTCTTCCTGCTGCCCTGGGTGGGGGGGGGTTCCCCGGTGCTTGGGAGGGGGTTCATTCACGGGTTTAGGAGCGGGGAGGGATGACCCCCCCCCTCTGCTGCTCCCAATAAAGGCTCTGGCCTTCCCCCCCCCCCCTCCTCTTTGTGTCACTTGTTTATTTGAAGTCCCCTCTCTCTCCCTCCCCGGCTCACGTGGCGGCCACACGTGCACGGGAGATGAACCCCACCGAGGGGACGGGAGGGGGGGGGATGCCGAGTGTCAGACCCCCCCCGGAGCTGTGCTGAGCTTGGAGAAGGGGGGGTACAGGACCCTCCAGCCCCCCTCCCCTCCTTGTCGCAGCCCACCCGGCGTGATTGAGCCCTGCGTGCGCTGCCTCCCCGTTGCGTAAGGCTTGGCGGGGAGCTGGGGACTCAATGGGACAGAGGAGGAGCCGCAGCGAAAATGATCAAGGAAATTCATTCATTTCCTCTAACGAGTAGTAGCCGTCCAGCTAATAACGCTGCGGGGAGTTGCGGCGGGGGGGGGGGGGGGGTGCTCCGGGGGGGGCTTTTCATCGGGCGGGGGCGGCGGCTGCCGGCCAGCGGCTCTGTCCCCCAAGGAGGGAGGGCTTGGTGGCCCAGAGAGAGGTGGTTGTAGCCCACCCCGGCTCCCGCTGGCCCCCGGCGGTGTTTTTCGGTGGGGTGGGTGTCGAGCCCCGGCCCCGCTCCTCCGCCGGCAGCTATTAATAGCAGCTGCGGATTTTAATTGCTGCCGCTCCGGAGCCAGCGTTGAGTCACGCGGCACAGCCTGGCAGCCCCTCCGCCGGCCACCAGCCCCCCGGCCTCGGCAAGGACCTTCCAGCTCCGGGGTCACCTCCAGCCCCCCCCACCTCTGTCCCCCGCTTTCCTCCGGCTCCCGGGGGCTGCAGGACCCTCGGAGCAGGAGATGTCCCCTCCCCGGGGACATTCGGCCCCTTGAGCCCGTACCATTAAGTTTCTCAGGCCCCAGTCTCGCTCAGCCGGCACTGGGGTCCCCATGGCCCCCCGCCACCTGGGGTGTCACCCAGCGTGTCCCCTCGCAGGGGGGTCGTGGCCCGGGTGCTGCTGTGAGGAGCAGCTCTGCCCCCGGCCAGGCCCCCTCTGGGGTTTTGGGGCTCCTGACCCCTCGGTGCCCGGGGAGGGGACACTGTGGCTGGTGACAGAGACCCCACGGTGCCACCACGGACCTGGTTCTGTGCCAGGGTGGCCTGGTGGCAGCATAGGCAGCTGTGTCCCCAAAGCCTGACCGCGTTGCCTGGGCCACCCCAACCGTCACGGGGGCTTATGGCACCCTGCCACTGCCCACCCCCTGCCAGCACGGGGGGTCAGCATCCGTCTGTCCTGTCTGTGTGTCCCTGTGTCCCCCTGTCACCATCTGTGGGTCTCTGTCCCCATCCACATGTCCCTGGGTTGTGCGTCCCTGTCTGTGCATCCTTGTCCCTCTTCACCTGTGTCTGTGTCCCCACCTGTGTCCCCACCTGTGTCCGTGTCCTTGTGAGGTCCCTGTCTGTGTGTCCACGTGCCTGTCCGTCTGTCCCTCTCTGTGCATCCCCCTCCACCTGTATCCCTGCCTGTCTGTCCCCATCCCTCTCTGTCTGTCCCTGCCCATGTGCCCCTGTCCCCATCCTCATGTGTCCCCATCTCTCTCCCTGTGTCCCTGTCCCCGTGTCCACGTCCATATGTCCCCATCCCTGTCTGTGCGTCCCTGTCCATGTGTCCCCATCCCTGTCCGTGTGTCCCCATCCCTGTCTGTGCGTCCCTGTCCGTGTGTCCCCATCCCTGTCTGTGTGTCCTCGTCCGTGGGTCCCCATCCCATCTGTCCCTGCCCATGTGCCCCTGTCCCCATCCTCATGTGTCCCCATCTCTCTCCCTGTGTCCCTGTCCCCGTGTCCTCGTCCGTGTGTCCCCATCCCTGTCTGTGTGTCCCTGTCCGTGTGTCCTCATCCCTGTCCGTGTGTCCCCATCCCTGTCCGTGTGTCCCCATCCCATCTGTCCCCGTCCGTGTGTCCCTGTCCCCATCTCCGTGCATCCCCATCCCTGTCCGTGTGTCCCGCTCCATGCGTCCCCATCCCGTCTGTCCCTGTCCGTGTGTCCCCGTCCCCTCCGCCGCCGCCTCCCGGTCCCGGAGCCGCTCGGGGTTGGGACCGGGAGGCGGGGCCGGCGGCGGGGCGGGATCGGCTCTGCGGCGGCCGCACCGCACCGAGCTGTGCCGTGCCGTGCCGTGCCGAGCCGAGCCCCACCGCACCGCACCGCACCGAGCCGAGCCCCGCCGCGCAGGGCGAACCGGAGCCGCCGCCCCGGGACCGCCCCGGGCCGGGCCATGCGTTGAGGCCGCCGCGGAGCCCGCAGCCAAGGGCGGATCCCGGGCAGGACACGGTGAGCGGCGGGCACCGCAATGCGACCGGCGCGGCGGGGAGCCCGGGGGATGCGGGGACGGGGCGGCCACCACCGGCGGGGGAGGGGGGGGGGGGGAACGGGGAGGGGGGTGCTCCCCGCAAGGGAGCGGGGCCGGGCCCCCCGCCCGGGGGTGGTGGGACCCTGGTCCCTGCCCGACATCCTGCCCCGACATCCGGCCCCTTCCCGGCCCCTTCTGCCCCTCCATCTCCATCCCACCCCTCCATCTCCATCCTGCCCCAGCCCCTGCATCCCTCCACCTCCATCCTGTCCCTCCATCTCCATCCTGCCCCTTCATCTCCATCTTGCCCCTTCTCCTGCCCCTTCTCCTGCTCCTCCATCTCCATCCTGCCCCTTCCCGGCCGCTTCTCCTGCCCCTCCACCTCCATCCTGCCCCAGCCCCTCCATTCCTCCATCCTGCCCCTGCCTCTGCTCCTCCATCTCCATCCTGCCTCTTCTCCTGCTCCATCACCTCCATCCTACCCATTTCCTTCTCCTCCATCTCCATCCTGCCCCTCCATCCGGCCTTTTCCTGGCCACTTCTCCTGCCCTTCCACCTCCATCCTACTCCTGCCCCTCCATCCTTCCATCCTGCCCCTGCCTCTGCTCCTCCATCTCCATCCCTGCTCCTCCATTTCCATCCTGTCCCTTCTCCTGCCCCTCCATCTCCATCCTGCCCCTTCTCTTGCTGCTTCTCCTGCTTTTCCATCTCCATCCTGCCTATTTCCTTCTCCTCCATCTCCATCCTGCCCCTTCTCCTGCCCACCATCTCCATCCTGCCCCCTGCCCTCCATCCTGACCCCCGGACTCCCCACTGCCTGTTTGTCTCCCCCAGCGTGGGAAGTGCCCCCAGCTGGTGGCTGTCCCCCTCCCCGGGAGCCGAGGGGAGGCCACAGGGGTTGGGGTTTTGGGTGCTGCCGGGCAGAGGCCGGGGGGCCTTTGGGGTGGCCACAGGGCCGGGGGCACTTTTGGCTGTGCCAGGGGCAGGTGGGACAGGCAGGACCGTCACCGGCCCCGGCCGAGCTTTGGTGTTGCCCCAGCCCTTGCCCCAGTGTCACCACTTGTGACGGTGACATTTCCACCCTGGTGGGATCCAAGGGGCATTTTTCTGCCCCGTGCCCCCCCCAGTGGAATCAGCTCCTTGGGTGCCTGAGGCCACGGTGATGGGCTCCTTCCCCAGCTCCCAGCCCCCTGCTTGCCCACCACCAGCCCCTGCCCGGCTGTTTGGGGAGGTGCCGGGGCGCGGGGGCTGTTTGTGGGGTCCGGACCCCGGGATGCAGCGGCCGTGGGAAGGGGCTGGGTCCCCCGGAGGTGCCCAGGTGCCACCAGCTCGGGGCTGCCCCAGGCGCTTTGCTGTCCCCTCCCTCCCAGGCTTGTTGGTCCCTGAATTGGGGTGGAGGGTGGCAGGAGCAGAGCCGGCTGGGGACAGACCTGACCCCCCCCACCTCCTGCCCCACTTGTCACTCTGGCACCTCGTGAAACCCTGGCCCGTGGCACGTTTAATGTCCCCGCGTGTGCCTGGGGACACCTCATGGGGCTGAGCTGATGCTGCGGGAGGGAAACTGAGGCAGGGCCTGGCCGAGGCGATGCTCAGCTGGGGCTCAGCATCGGTGGCTCTTTGTGCCCCCTGATGTCACACCCCTGCATCACTCGGGGGGCAGGGGGGACAAGCGGGGGACCCTGCCCGGTCCCGTGCATCCCCTGTGAGCGGGCACCGAGCTTTGGCAGCGCCAGGGTGGCCACGGGGCAACCTGAGCCTGCAGGTCACCAGCCCCTGGCCGTGCCACGCTCTGCCCCGGTGCCCACATCTCTCTGCTGCATCCCTGGAGGTGACACAGGAGCAGAGGGATGGTGGCACGGGGTAGGACAGGGTGACAGGGGTGACAGGGGGTGGCAGGACAGCGTGGCAAGCGCCGAGCTCTGCGTGTGAAATGGCACCTCCGTGCTCGGCAGCCGAGTGTGGGAGAGCCGGAGGGGACACTCCGGGTGCCACCGGCTCCTCGCTGGGCTGGTGGCTGCCCCACCGCTGCCTGGGGGCTCTGGGGGTCCCGTGGGGCACCCTCTGGTGTGTCTGTGTCCCCCCCCCAGCACAACGGTGCTCCGGCAGCCTCGGCCGCAGCTGCTGTGCCGGTGGCCACGGCTCGGCCATATGGCCACGGCGGGTGGCTGGTAAAAATAGCAAGTGCTGCTGCACCCCAGGCGGTGGGCGAGCACCGTCCTGCCCCGGCCACCCAGCAAGGACATCTCAAGGGCATGAGGGGGGGGATGGGGGGGCCAGCACCCCCTGGTTGTGGTGGCCTGGTCGGAGAAGTGTGGGGGGGCTGCATCTCAAAGGGGGTTGTGAGCCAGGGTCGGGGGCGAGGAGGCCCGTTCCCAACCCCGCAGAGCGGTGGCCCGGGGTGGGGGTGTCCCTCTGGAAGGTCCTGGCGTGACACCTCCCTGTGCCCGTGTCCCCCGCAGCGGCAGCATCTCTGGGGCAAGATGCCGGAGCAGAGCAACGACTACCGGGTGGTGGTGTTCGGGGCCGGCGGCGTGGGCAAGAGCTCGCTGGTGCTGCGCTTCGTGAAGGGGACCTTCCGGGACACCTACATCCCCACCATCGAGGACACCTACCGCCAGGTCATCAGCTGCGACAAGAGCGTCTGCACCCTGCAGATCACCGACACCACCGGCAGCCACCAGTTCCCCGCCATGCAGCGCCTCTCCATCTCCAAGGGCCATGCCTTCATCCTGGTCTTCTCCGTCACCAGCAAGCAGTCCCTGGAGGAGCTGAAGCCCATCTACCAGCAGATCGTGCAGATCAAGGGCAGCGTGGAGAGCATCCCCATCATGCTGGTGGGCAACAAGTGCGACGAGACCCAGCGGGAGGTGGAGAGCAGGGAGGGGGAGGCCATGGCCAAGGAGTGGAAATGCGCCTTCATGGAGACCTCGGCCAAGATGAACTACAACGTCAAGGAGCTCTTCCAGGAGCTGCTGAACCTGGAGAAGAGGAGGAACGTCAGCCTCACCATCGACGGGAAGCGCTCCAGCAAGCAGAAGAGGACAGACAAAATCAAGGGGAAGTGCAGCGTCATGTAGAGCCCCGGACTGGCCCGCACCCCCCCGCCCCGGACCCCCCCTTCTTCCCCCCACCCCACGACTGGACGTGGCATCGCAGCGGGGCCGTCCCCTTGTTCTCCAAGCCATCCCTGTGACTATGTGGAGACGCCGCCGGCGCCGGCAGCGGCTCGCCCCAGGTCTGGGGGCGATGACGGGGCGGCCCACCGCGCCCAGGGTGGGGGGGGCGCGACCCCTTTCCCCCCCCCTCCCCCCGCCCCCACCACGGCAACCGGCACAATGGGACTGGGGACACGCGGCCGGGCACCGCCGGGGGCCACACAGACCCCCACCCCCCAAACACACACTCTGCAGCACAACCAGCGGCACCGGCCAGTCCCTGTCCCCTCCCCGGTGGGGGGGGGGGGGCGGACCCCCCACGTCGTGGGTGGGAAGGACGGTGCAATGTGGGGGTGTCGGTGTCACCCTTTGGGGACAGTCACACACGTCCCAGGCCCTCCCCACGCCCCCGTCCCCACGCCATAGCGCTCTGCTCCTGCAGGCAGAGACCCCGGGATGGGAGCAGCCCCCACAAGGTCCCCCGAGCCCCCCAGCCCCGTGCTGGCACCGTGGTGTGTGTCCCCCCCCCCCCCAAGCTCCCCGCCATCCCCGAGCCCCCAGCCCCATCCCGGTGCCGCAGCCGGAGCCACCAGCCCAAGCACAAAGCATCGGGTCCGAGGGAGGTCCTGACCCAGCACAATCCTGGTGAGCTCTGGTGGGAGGGGGGGGGGGGGGGGGGGGGGGGGGGGGGGGGGGGGGGGGGGGGGG
>JAOTQQ010000014.1:3867300-3887136 GCA_026546715.1 Gallinago undulata
GGCTGGGGGGGGTGTAGTTTCTGCGTGAGGAGATGACCTGGGGGTGTGTTTGGGGGGATGCAAGGAGGGGCTGAGCTGTTTTGGGGGGGAGGATCTTTGGGTGAAGTGTAGCAGGAGGGCGTTGGGTGGAAGGGGGTGTCGTGACGGGGAAGGGTGGGCAGTGGGGCTGGAGTAGGATGGAGGGGTGGGGGTGTCTTGGGTTTTTGGGTGGATGAAGCGAAAGGGAACAACCATAATCTACAAGGGATGCTATTCAGGACTGGTCGACTTTGGAAGTTGGGTGACTTAATGGGGAGTGGGTCCAGACCCTCTTTTCGGGGTTATAAGAGGAGGTTGGGAAGCTCGTCAGAAGGTCTAATATCATCTGATCTACTTGGTGTTTTCCTGCGTGAGAGTTAACGGCGGGTTGGTCTGGAGAGGCTGTGGAGAGAAGGGATAAATAGCTGGTGGAGTTGATGGCCAGCGAGGGACGGTAATGGTAGCCTGCCCGGGCTGGCCAGTCCTTTGGAGACATTAGTGAATTACATAAAGGAGGGGGGGCTGCAGGGTCTGGGTTTTCTGTATTATTGAGGTAGAGCGAAGTAGAGGAGATAAGTGGGTGCCGCAGACAAAGAGAGAAATCCCTCTCCCTTCTTCTCGTTTCCCAAATTGAGGTTGGAATGAAAAGCCGGGTAGTGGTGGGTGTCCTTTAGGAGGGTCAGGAAGGGAAAGCGTGTGCTGTGTAGGAGAGCAGGGACTGGGAGGTGTCACTGGTTTGGTTGCTGGGGCTGGGGTCCTGCTCGCTGCAGCTCGTTTTTCTTCAGCGGGGCTGGATTTACCTCCGGGGCCGTTCCCCTCAGGTGTGGCCTTAAACAAAACCCAAATGGAGGGGGGACAGAGCTGCCTTCTGCCCTAAGACACGTTCTCCGTTCGTTACTGCTCGTAAACGAGGCGAGGAGTTCTTGTGGCTTTTTAAGGTGTTGAATTATCTTTAATGGGTTTTTCTGGGAGGGGGTGGGAAACTGAGGACCTTCAGGTTTGTTTATAGCTGTGGGCTTCTTGTAAAACTGACCCGGACAAGCAGAACTGCGGTGGTTACTACCAGGAGAGAAGCTGACTTGTGGTTGACCACAGAAGTCAGTAACTCGATATTTAGTCTTGGGTCTGCGAGTAAACTCCAGACCTTTTAGGCAATTACTTGTTTTTTTTCTCAACACGGGGGGGCCAGAGCTTCACCCCGCGGAGAGGTTTCGCGTGTTTTTAGCTGTCTGCTGAGTGGGACGCCCCAGGTGAGCCCCTTGCTGCTGGGTTTGGGGTCCCAGGTCGGCTCCACCATCACAAAGCAAAGGCAGGGCAGCTCCGTGACCGCCCAGCGCCATTTATCATCTTCTGGTTGTAGCCAGGATGGGGGAAAGAGCCGGGGAACCGCACCAAAAAAGCTGGATCGATATGTTTAAATAGAGCTTATTGTCTGGGAGGTTTTCTTCTGCCATCTGTAGCTGTGAAACAAATGGAAATAGCTCTTTTGTGTGGCTGGACCATTGTTGTGGATTTTTAATGATTTACGCAGCAGGCACGTTTCAACGTAGCTACCCCTTTTTCTGCTGAGTCCATCTTATCCCTGGATATGGTATGAGACTGGTATTACTTAAGGAAATTAGGGCTTTTCTGACATCGGGAGTTGTTTTAAGAAGGCGTTTGTACCCCTCTTTGAAGGCAGGGGAATGGCAGCACGGGGAGACTGACTTCTCTGGGCTGGAGCAGGCAAGAAAGATAACGGGATGGCCGGGAGAGGAGCCTGGGGAGATGGAGGTTTGTCCTCTGCTCATCACACTTCCCCTGTGGCCGCCCCAACTTCTGCCTTCCTGCTTTATTTCCTTATCTGCGTAACGGAGATAACCGCTCTGCCCCGCGCCGGGAGGTTGTTGTGCCCTGAAGTTCGTTAGCGTAACGAGGCGTGCTCCAGGCCCTGCTGCGTGTCCCTGGACCGGGCTCTGGAGGGACCTGGATGCTCTGCCTTTTGAAAAACACCCGTCTTTATGGCTGGTAAACGTCCTTCCTCGCGTGCGAGCGGTGACACTGCAGAGACCTGGGGCTGGCCAGGGCCCAACCAATTGCCCGTGGTTTGTGTGGGGCTCGAAGTAGCCACTTGTCCACTTGCCAGTGGCTGGGGGAGGTTTTCCTTTGATGTCCTTGGGAGGAGGCTCTTGAGCTCTCACTTCCAAAAACTAAAAAAAAATAAAAATCACCTTCTTGCCCTGGGAGGGCTGGTAGATCCCGTGCTGGTTGCCCCATCTTTACGAGAAGCTGAAGGAATCGAGGTGCCGAGGTCTAAGAGTTGAACTTGGAGGTGGGAAGCTCTCTGGAACTGCCCAAATATCGTTCCTGTTGGCTGATGGGTTTTTCCACGGACCAGAAATCCGTCAGCGGGTTCCTGTGCCTGTGGCCAGTTTGGGAATTTCCCTGTTGTAGCATCTCTGTTGCCTTCGGCCAGCGCGTGTTGGTTCTTTCTTCTCGCCTTTTGCCCGACAATGGGATTCATTCTCCTTCTCTGGGGTGGGTTTCCCAGCTTGAGGTGTGCAACGTCAGAAGAAATTAAATTGGGAAGGGAACAAAACTACAAGAAAATGTAAAATCCAGTTTCCTCCTGCTGACCCTCTCGCAGTAAGGACAGACCAGCAGAGCTGGAGAGTGTTGTTTTTTTTTTTTTTTTTTTTTCTAAAATAAAATTAATTTATCTTAGATTTACCCACTTAGTTTGTATTTAAAGCTAAACAGCTGGAGCTTGGGGAGCTCTGGAAGAACCAGACCTTGCTTTCGGGCACCAGCCGGGAGCATCTGGCCCGGGTGGCCCCGTGCGATGGGCACTTTGCTCCAGACGGTCCTGGGAGTCCCCTGTGATCTGCTGCTTAAAAGGCTCTTTATTAAAATACCAGAACAGACAGGCCCGTTGTGTTTTCATTTTAAAGGCTATTTCTGAAAGTGAAAGTTGCTCGCCACGGTCTGGAGTTTTCTGGGATGTGAATTTTCTCTCCCAGTCCAATTCGATAAAGGCTTTGAGGTATTGCGCAATCGCGCTGCCTTCCTCCTCCAAAACACACCCCCCCCCGAGCCACCAACTCACTTAAAATCCAACTAAAAGCGGTCAGGATGCCAAATTTCTTTGAAAAGGGGCGAATATAGCGCTCGCTGGGTAATTCCTGGTGCGGCTGCTGGCGAGAGGAGCGGTTCCGCAGCCTGAGGATGTTTAATCTTTATTTTACTGGGTTTTTCCTGGGGATGAGTTGTGGATTCAGGTGGTGTTTCCAACTCCAACAGGCTTGAAACCTCCAGTAATTTTGGATGGGGGTTGTTGGTGACTGGGTGGGTAGGGATTGGCCGTGACGTTAAAAGAGGAGGAAAAAAAAAAAAAAAGAAAAGAAAGAAAAAGGAGGAAATTCAGGCACACTGTTAATGCGGAGACGCAAAACAGGAAATTTAGTTAAGGATTATGTTTTTTCATAATTTATTGTGTGTTTTTTCTTCCCCCTTCCTTCTGACAAGGAAAAGTTTGAAAGTTCTCCAGCCTGTGTTGGTTTTGTGTGACTGAAAACACTTCCAAATTCGCAGTTAAAGATAGATTTTTATATTTTTTTTAATGGACTTTTAAGAGGCTGTAAAAGCTGAGAAACCTCAGTAATTCCCGCTTGGGTTTATTTCCTTCTACAGAAAAAGGGGAGGAGAGAAAAAAAAGCTAGAAAATAGGCTGTTTAAGAGTGGATTTTTTTTTTTTTTGAATAAATCTCACTGCTGCTGTGACCATAAGGTTGGGGGGGGGGGATACTGTGGGGCTGGGGGAAGATGTTCCTCCTCCTGTCACCTCCCTGGTCCCTGCTCAGGTGGCAGCAGGGAGGTGACAGCCCCCTGGATGGCTCCGGGGAGCAGCAGTCAGTCAGACTGACATTCCCATAACGTTCTCCAAAAAGTGCTGTTGGGTTTGGTTTTTTTGTTGTTTTTTTTTTTTCCCCCTCAACTTATCCCCCTCAGAAAAAAAATAATCTATTTTTAAAGATATGGAATCGTTTGGGGTTTTTTTTTTTTTGAGCCCTGAAGGTTTTTTGTCCATTTCTGTCTCATCTGCTCTTAGAAAAATGTACAAAATGTGACTATTTCTCGTGTTTTAACCCTTTGCAACTTCTCAGCTTTTATGTCAAGTTCTGAGATTCCAGAAGAGTTTCTCTGTGAACAAACTGCTTTCAGGGGGTTATTCCTGCTGGACTCCTGGTTATTCTCATTTCCCCCACTTCAAGGGTAATTTCTTTTTTTTTTTTTTTTTGCTGGCAGAGGATCAGTGTTTATGCTCAATAAATCATGACATTTCATGGCTCCTCTTTTCAGTTACTTGCTATGAATCCCCAAACACAAATGGTGTGAATTTAGTGTTATTCTGTGACTTTTCTACCGGGGGGGAAGCCTGAGAGGCTCTTTTTATTTTCCGTTTTTTAAAGAAAGATCTTTAAAGATTTTTAAAGTTCAAAAGAGCTTTAAAGTTAAGACCAAGAAGTGTGATCTTTTTTGCTTTGAACTTCAGAATTATGTCAATAAATGTAATTTTAGTGGGTGCTCCTCTGGTTGGGTTGTTCCAGGTAACGAGTTTCCAATCATCATGAGGAACTGGCTCGTCCTTATGATGCTCATTTTCAAGGAGCATCACACTCAAAGTGCTGGGAAACCTGATTTTTCCTGTAAGCTCCGAGCTCCCGCGTTGGCTCCGATGGAAAGCGCGTGTCACCCGGGTGTCAGGCAGGTTTAATTGTGGCTAATCCTGATTGAACCTGGTCCTCATTCCCGGCGGTGAATGGTGTGGGGGGTTACGCTGATGGTCTTGACCCATTTGCTTCCATCCTTGTCCGACACCAACCGGTAAAGCTTGAAACCAGAGTGGTGCTGATCACCTGGAGGGATGCAAAATGAGGGTTTTTTTGCAAAGTTGGATGTGATAAATGGACGTGGGACACGGCTCTGGGCACCGGCACCTTTTCTGGAGCTGTGACTTAGAAATGGAGAAATAAATATTCAGTAAGTTTTATATTTTATATGAGATTTTTGAAGGTGTCAGCTTCGAAAAGGAAGGAAGGATAAGAAGAATGTACTAAAATACAGAAATATTATCAGGCAGATGAGAGCGGGCTGGTGCCCTGTAGGACTAAGAACAGAATGAAGTTTGGGGATGAAACGGTGCCAGGCTGGAAATTCAAGTGTTGATGGTCTTTAAAGCCTGGTTTTTCATGTGGTCAGGGATTTGCCGAGCCTAATTGTGTTGGTTTCTTGGGTGTTTGTTGGTAAAGAAGGAAAACAGGAACTGGTTAAAGGGAGAGATCTTGTCGCTGTCTTGAGTCAGGTGGAGGTAACCACAGGCAGGATGGATTAGGTGCTGCTCCATGCAATGATTTACTGGGTTTTTTTTGTTACAAAGAGGACCTGGAGATTGTTTTCAGGTGAATGTGAAGCTCTTGGAGGAATGGAAGAGTACTTGGAAATAAACTACCCTCTCATTGAGTCTTTCTCTTCCAGTTCGTAACCCTGGGCTGCGTTGCCCAGAGGTTTCCAGCTCCGTTTGTGGTTGGGAACATGGGTGTCTGTCCGTCAGGAGACTGTAAGTGCAGTCACTTTGCACTGGGTGGGTTTAACCTGAGGTGGGACAGTGTTTTGGGGAACAAAAAGGTGATTTGAACACCCTGGGGACCCGTGGGTGCAGTCAGGACTATGGAGGTGGACGTGGTTCCATCTCTCGAGTTTCTCCCGTGGTTTTATTGAGCAGGGCTTGACTCCTGATGTTCCTAAAACCCCCTGGAAGAGCTGCTTCAGGCTGTGTGGTGTGTTCACTGCTCCTCTGAAGGAATTCACATCTCCTGGTGCCGTGACACCGGCCGGGTGGGAAGCGGGGACACAGACACCGTGACCCCAGGAGGAGCCGCAGGAGCCACGGGTGGGTTTCTCTAGTTCCATTTGGGTGACTCCTCAAAGGCGTAGAATCCCACCCTGGGCTCTGAAGGGCCTGGCTGCAAACATCCTGCCGGGAAAGGCACCAAAATCCCGTGTTTTCTGATGGTTTACCCTACGGAGGCGCAAGGCTGAGTTCATTTGTCAGCGCTGCAGCGTCTCGAGCCGAGAGCGTTTGCCTTCGAGCCCGACCTCTGGGTGGGTGTGATGAACAGCAGATAGGCTTCGAGGAGACGTCGACGGAAATACAGGCAATGTTTTTAACAGAGGGGTGGGGGTGGGGGGGAAAAGTGGAAAAAAAGGGGATTTCACATTTGTTAAAGCCTGGATCTAACAGGAGCTGCGGGCACCTCCAGCAGCTCTCTGCTCCCAGTGTCCCAGTGCAGATGGAACTGGTTGGTTGCCAGCCGCTAGTCATGGGGCACACCTACTTTGGAAGAGTAGCCCGTGGCTTCGGAGAAGTAATTATTTTCTAACAGCCCTGTGGGGCACGAGCAATTCAGCTCGTGGAGGACAAGGAAGGGCTTGCTCCAGAATGCGTTAGTTAAAAACAAAACAAAACAAAAAAAAATGTGTGCGCATACGAGCTGCAGCTGGTGACGACTTGACTGGAATTTAATTTGTCCAGGGCATTGTTCCTTACGGGGCGTCGTGGAAGATGGGAGCTTCTGGAGGCTGAAACAATTGCTGCCCTGCCAGAGCTTTTGTGGCTAATTGCCATGGAAGTGGGACCAGCGCGAGCCGCAGTGGGCAGCCCTTCAGCTGGTGCGGGGAAGGAGCTGAACTCCCAGTTTTTGGTAGATTTTAGCCCTGCATCTTGCAGAGTGGCTCCATGTGAAGGAAGGACCTCAGTGTGACCTCGTGGAGCCCCAGGGCTCACCGCCGGTCAACATGAAGCTTGGAGAAGTCAGGGCTTCTGAGTGATCACAAAATTTCTTCTTTCCCTGATTGCTAATTAGACAGTTAACATTCTTTGCCTTATTATCCCACCCTCGGCTTTTCTTTCTGGGGATCTGGGCTGACACTTCTCCCAGGGAGCAGTTAACTCTTCGTTTCCCAGGTCTGAACCCGTCCCGCTCTCCTGCTGCGTGTTTGTGATGGGTATTTGTGGTGCCAATGTGTGAAAACCAACGTGATATGCTCTGGATTTAATGTGTTTTTTTGGTTTGTTTTTTTTTTCTTTTTTTTTTTTTTTCTGGGAGTAGAATCAGAGAATGGTTTAGGTTGGAGTATGATATTGACTCAAAACTACATCACATTTTGCTATTTCTTTTGGCTTCTGGCTATTTCTGGGGACAGTCCCAGCACAGGCTGTGGCTGTGACTTCGGAAGGGCTTCGGAGCCAGTCTGTCACCAGAAGCAAGAGCCTTGTTGGGAGAGAGGGAATAGGTGCTTTGTGGTGGTGGGGAGGAATAGCTTCGTGATGGCCCAGCTGAGACTATTTTTGCCCAGTCCAGCAGGGCAGTGACTTTAATTTCATTTTAATAGTCTCAGCAACTCCATGGATTATCTAGAAGAAGAGCCCATTAATGCAAGGAGACCCTGGCTTTGCTGGAGAGGGCTTCCTCACCCTCTTCTAAAACTTCTTTAAAATAATCCATGATTTATTTATTTAGATAAACAAAACAAAAACCTGTGCAAAATGCAGTTCTTGTGTTATCTGGAAATAGCTCTCACCTTCGGAATCGTATTGTTGGGAGAGGCAGAGGGCTGAAAATAGCAGGCGCTGCCATAGGCCGGGGCTGGAGCGAGCGGTGGTGTCAGTCATGGGAACATAAATCCAATTCCACCTGCAGATGAGCATTCCCGAAATAGAAGAGGGTTGTCAGCTAACAGAGGAGATGTATTGTGTGTGCATCTCTTCGGAGCGCTGCCGCTGCGCTCCCTTCGCGCTGCATTGGAAGGGGGGCGGGGGGGAAATAATTAAATTAAAAGTTGCTGTGGTTTCGCTGCAGCTCGAGAGAGTAACCACTTCCTACTCTCTTCAGTAAATAACGGCCGGGAGAGGTTGTTTGGCTAAAAACTGTGTGTGCTCTTGTTTTGTAGGTGAAATACAATCTCTCTGCGGGCAAAACACCCTGATAAAAAGCCTGTTGCTCCCTGTTTTTTTTCGGAGGGCAGCTGTGGGAGCCTGGGAAGGTGGGAACGTCTTGGAGGTCGGGAGGGTCTCTGGGGGAAGGCTGGTGGAGGGGCAGGAAACCTCGTCTCAGGCTTTACCAAAGCCAACAGGGTAGGAAATTCGTTAACACCCCGAGCCGAGGGAGGGACCGGAGGCTGGCAGGAGCGTTACCACTGCTGGAGGGAACAGATCTCTGTGCCTTTCTGAATTTTTCGCCCGAGGATCCTGGTGAGTGCTCCCGAGGCATTTCCAGTTCAAAGTTCTCCCTCAGGCAGGCCTTTTCCCTCTGTTTTGAGAAGCCAAAGAGTCTCTGGTGTGGCTGGTTTTCTTATGGGAGCTTCCCGAATCTGCGTTTAACCTTTTTTCCCCTTGATTTAATCATATCACCCTTGAAACTGTTGTCCCCTGCGTAAATAAAGCCTCCCTGCTCCGTGTTTCCCGTGTGCAGGCTGCTGGAATTAGGGATTCAGGTTCCCGTGGGACCGATGGTATCGAGCGAACCCCGGTGCTGGTGCCCGTGGATGGGGTTTTGGAGCACCCAGCAGAGCACTACTCCTGGTGGGAAGGTGTCCAAATGCTACTTGATTTATTATTTTTAGGTGCACACAAGGTAAAAAAATTAATCAAATGCAGTTTTGTTTTTTTTTAATTACTGCAGAGGGGCTCTGTGTTTCTCTCTGCCTTTCTCTCTTTGGCCGCTCGCTGGGAATGATACCGCACTGTGAATTCCCCTTCCTCCAAACCCAAGGAACGAGGGACCTGCTGGCTTTTTATTTTATTAAAAATAAAATAGAAGGGCTGGGTGGGAAGAAGGATGGTCCTGGACGCTTTCCACTTAATCCTGTAACAGCATTTGAGAGGGTTTCATCCACATCTTCTGGATTTGTTCTGCTTAGTGTTGGCTGATACTTGAGCTTGCGTCTGACCAGAAGTATTTCCTTTTCCAAGTGCTGGTAGTACTGGGAATCGTAAATTGTAGAAATCTTAAAGCATTTTTTTCTCTTTTTTATATTTTAAAATCCTAGTGCTTCACCCTGAGGCTGGCGTAGTTATGTAGATCAAACCTAAGCAAGATTATCAAAGTAAAAAGCCATTTTCTCTACCAGTGTGTAATTTTCTCTAAGAAAAAGAGGGGATGATGAGAGTCGATGGTGCTCTGCATTCTGATACCTTCCTCCCAGGATAACAGCGTTATCCTAATCCTGGTCCCTACCCTGGGACTAATTGTTGGAGAAGAAAGTTAAGGAGCGGGTGAGGCTGTTAGATGAGGGAATTCGTGTCCCTAAAGCCTGCGTGCGTTTCCCTTGGAGCGTAGGAAATGAGCAGGATAAAGAATTGGGGGAGCAGGGGCACTTGCTGGCGGCCTTGTCGCTCAAGGGTGATAAATGTCCTGGAAAAGAACGGGTTCCGAAGTGAGAGCTCACCAGTTCCTGACCTCTCTCACCCTCATACCAGGAGCTGGCGAGAACCTCCCTGCGGATGTGGATTTGGATGTTCCCCAGATCCCCTTAGGAGTGGGCTTTCGGTGGCGTTTGAAGGCTTTTTCCACTGATGGTGGTTGATCTTAACGCGGTTCGTTCTTGCACTGGAGGTCCCTGAGCTGCCGGAATGAGGATGGCCATCCTACTGCTCGTAGGTGCTGGGATGGGGGGTGGAATCGTGTTGCCAGAAGTCCTGCTTGGCTCTCGGGGTGCTGTGGACTCCTGCTGTCATCTTCTGGGTGTCTCGCTGTCTTCTTCTGGGTGATATGAGCCCTACTTGGTGTTTCAGCAGTGGAAGGAGCATCACCCTGAGCTCCTGCCGAAGCCGGTCCATCGTGGGGGGGGGACACGCAGGTTGAGATGCTCTTTGTTAATCCCAGTGGCCAGGCAACACCTTGCTTTGAAATTCAAATATAAATTGGATATATTGGTGTGGTTCTGGCTTTGTTTTGTGGCTGCAGGTGAAGGGGTGGTGTTCCTGGTGGAGGCAGAGCAGTTGAGATGCTCTCTCTCTGGGACAGCGAGTTCAACAACTTCCCAAGTCTCTTTTTGCAGATTTTTAGGAGCATCAACATGATTATAACAAGGCAGCTGAGATTCTTTTTTTTTTTTTTAACAGCAGATTAGTAGGGAAGCGAACTTAAGCAGCTTTCCATAAAAGATATCAAAAAAGGGCAAAGTATTATTCAGATACCTCTTTCTAAATATGTTTTTTTTTTCTAAAAAAAAAATAAAAATATTTGTGTGATGCTCTCAAGCACAGCGAAGCTTTGTGAAGCGAGTAGTTTGCTATAAATACAGGGGCTGGGGAGTAAGAACAAACGAACGGCTCCGATAAAAACCTGACGCGCGTAACGTTTTGTTTTGTGGAGCTGATTTGTAATCGGTAATTTCGCTTCGTATTCCAGAGCGTGAGGCCGTGCGCTGGCAGCCCTGCTCTTTTGTGGCCCGACGGTGCGGGGACAGCGCGGTGCCACGTTCCACTGGCTTTTGTCCTTGTGGCCGTGGAAAGACAGCGGGTCCTGGGGAGGGCAGCGCCACGCGTGGGGCTGGGAGCCAGCCCCGGGGTTGCTGCGTGACAAACAGGGCCATGTTTTGGCTTCAGGAAGTGAAGAGAGATATGGTTGCTGACGTGTTGCTGCCTTTTTCAGGGTTTTTTAGACCTTTTTTTTTTTTTTTTTTACACTTAAATTTGTTTAGAACCTGTCTTTGAATGCTAGGTCTAATTCAACAGGGTGTTGTGTTTTGTTTTTTTTTTTGGCAGGGGGTAAAGTGATAAACCTTTCCCTTTGAAAGGAAGGGTTTAGTGAGGGTGATGCAGGTGGCAGTTCTGATGTGGGCTTTCTCCACGCTCACCCGTGGAGTCAACATACCTCTGGTAGCGAAGAAAAAGAACAATTTATATCAACTTTAAACCGGTCTGGCTTTGTTTTGTTTTCTTTCCTGTGTTATCTCGTCAGGCTCCAGCTGCAGCAGCCTCCCCTGTGCTCGCTCACGGCTCCGGGGTCTGGATAGGGATGACCCTTCTGGACGGAGGGTCAGGGACCCTCGTGCCTCTTGGGCAGCTGAAGGGTTCTGCTTTCCACCGTTTTCTCTGGATTTCAGCCCAGAGAGTAGGGTCGGTAGGAAAGGGAACAATCACTGCTCTGTTCCAGTTCGCAGGCTGGTGGATGTTGGTGCCTCATGGGCTGGACTGGAGGGAGCTTAGCGGGTGTCCTAAGGCAGCAGAATTCTTGGAAGGGGGAGAAGAGCTGATGTTTCATTTGTCATCATCCTGGTGGCCGGTGGAGGCTTTGTCTGGCCAGTCCCAGCCTCTGCTGATGCTCATGAGATGCACGTGGGAGCCGGAGCAGCCATGACTGTGCCCAGAAGAGCCCATCCATCCCCACCAGGCACATAGCATGGGACACCAACCATCTCTTCCACACGGCCAGTGGGTGGTTAATGCCCCTCCATCCCATCTTGAGCTCTTGGGGGGCCTGCTTTAAGGCAGAAGAGGGTCCTCAGGTGGACGTTGGGGTTGGTTTGCCCTCGCAGCCCCACCAGGCAAGCCGGGGATGGTTTTAAATTTTAAGTTTGCACCTTTCAGACTGGGTAGCTCTGCAGCCCGTGTGGTGCCGAGCTCCCAACGCTGCTCCTCATCTTTCATGGCAGCAGCAGCAGCTCTAAATGCCCTGATGTGTGCGTGAGAAGGTCTCATCTCGCTGCCTTCAGCCCACAGGGGCGACCGCCCTCGCCGTTCGGATGAGAGAGAGAGAGAGAGGTTTGAAGAGCAAATAGATGACTTTTCCTAATTGTGATTTATATTGTTTCCTGAGAAGCTGTCCCCTCGGCAGGGGAAACGCGGGAGAGCCACAACAGGAACAAGCAAACATCCCTGGCTTCCTGGTGACTGCGAGGACTCTGCCGGCTTGAAATGCATCACGGCCTCGGTCTGTCGCTCACTGGCTTTTATCTGGGGTGTGTTTTACTGTTAATGATTAGACATGAAGCAGTTCCCTCTGGAAATGAGCTCTTGCCCTCGCAGAGCTTTGCAGCATCTGGTTTGGTGCCGTTGCCATGAAAACAGGCCGAGCACCTGCAGCAGCCCCGTTATCGCCCGGTGGCCCCTTCCAGCCCCAGCCGGGGTCACCTGATGGGGTTTTATGGCTCCTTAAAGGAAACCCCAGCTTGCAAAAGCTTTACCTAAAATAATAACGTTCATATTCTCCATTCCCTTTGTGTTTTCTTCCGTGAAATGCTCTAGAATGAATAGGATGTTTCTCTTTGAATAGCTGGGGAGGGTTTCATCTCGGGTCCAGCCCTGGGGGGAGGTTTCTGCTGGGGGAGCGGAGGTGACTGCCTGTCATCACCAATTAAATGCTCCAGCCCTTTCTGGAGCCTGGGACACAGTGCAGTGTAAACAGAAATGTGTGGAGGATATTTACCCTTAAGTCAATGACAAATCTTGCCGGACGTTGGCGTTGCCGGGGCTTGGTTTTATCAGAGGTGTTTCCAAAGGTGTAAATTAAACCCTGGGAAGGTCGCTGAAGAAAGGTTGATCAGTAAATCCCAGCTCTGTCATTGGGTCCTGGGCACATGCGCCCCCGGGTTCTGTTCTGTATGTTGTGTTTTAAAGAAACAAAAACCAAAAAAAAACCCTAAAACACCCTGTTGGGGTTTAAAATTTGCATGGCTGCGTGTGAGGGTGTCACTGGGGCTGTGAGGGGGGACAAGGGTTTGGGGTCTGTGCACGGCCACTTCTGTGTCCCATCGTCGTCACTCGGGGTGTTGATGGGGCCCGAGCTCCTTGGGTCCTGCCTGGGGACCCTGTACCTAAGATCTCCCCGGTTTTCTTCTCCTTCTTGTGTGATGGGTCCAAATTCTGCATTTTCTTGTGCAGATTTCATTATTTGCTGCTTGACAAAGGAAAACAATGCAGCAATTTTCCTCACCTAAATAGTGATTCTGAATGACTGTATTTCCAGCTCCCCTTCACCTTGTACTTAATTTTAAGTGTGTGGGCTTTTTAATTTGATCGTTGTGGGGAGGAACAGAAAATGAAATGCTGCAGATGTGCCTTCCTTCCCTTTCTTTAGTTAAATCTGTCTCTGTCACTCCTTTTCTCCTCGACTTCCATGAGCTGCTCCAGCTATTTTTCTCTGGTTTCTTTTGTTGTAGCTTCTCCATCGCAGCCTTTAGAAATATCTAATGCACGTATGTGACTGCTTCCCTGCCTTCCCGGCAGCGTTGTTGTCAGCGGATGACAAACACCATGTGATTGATGGCTGACTAAGCATTGGGAATATTTCTTCATTCTTTTGTGTGCCTAATGAGATTATTATTTTTTTTATTATTATTATTTTTTTTGTCCTGGTGCGTAGGGAGGGTGGGCGACAGCTCTCGTGCCGATGGAGCCATCTTCAGACTGGGATCTGAAATTGCATTTACTGCAGGTGGGAACCGACCTTAACGCTGGCCCCGACCCTGGCAGAGTCACCAGGTCCCTGTGACGTGTCCCTGGTGCTTACAGGGTGCCTGGGGACAGCGCTGCGATGGCCAAGCCCAGCCTGGTTTCGTGCAGGGAGAAAATAGCGCCTGCGTCTGTCGGGGTAAAAAGGGTCTTTGTAGCCATATGGCTACTGCGTCTGCCTTCATTACAGCAAAAAAAGAAAAAAAAAGAAAAAAAAAAAAAAAGGTGTGAGGTTCTTCAGCTGGTTGGATCAAAGCCTGGCGCTCAGGGTGGCAGGGATTCCCTGCAGGAATGTTTTAATTGCTGAAAATTCTCTCTGTTTCCTTTTTCAGGAGAGCTGTCCCTTTTTGAGCCAGAGAACAAGGTGCCTTTGTGCTGAAGAAGAGGGTGTGAAGGCTCTGCCCAGGTACGTTTCTGCAGCAGGACACCACACAGCCCCCCCCCAGGACCCTCTCTCCTGCCTCACAGTTAATTTTCCACACTTTTCTATCCTCGATTGCCCAAACCAGGGGTATCTGAGGAGGTGAGTAGTGTCAGTGTGCTGGCAGCACGCTCAGAGTCCCCTCAGAGACACTTTGACCAAGGTAAGTGTCCAAAATTACCCTGAGGTCCCACAGAAAGCCAAGGTCTGGCTGTCGCCTGTGGGTTGAGATGCTTATTCTAAATTACATTCTTTTCCTGTGGTGACTGTTACCGTATCACAGTATCTTCGCTTGTTGAACGTTACCATATTCCCCTGGTGAGACAGTTCCTCTCCACCTTGCATTACCCACCCAACGATCCCAGGTCAAAAGATTGAAGTTTTGGGTGGGACGATATAAAGGTACCTTCAAGGTTATTAATTAAAACCGACCTACCTTAAGAGCAGCTCTTCCAAAAGGCACTCACGCTTCCTTCCCCAGAGCAACGCACCCCGTGGGGGAGCCTTAGCAGGGTCGCTGGGCGCCTCTGACTTGCCTTTTGGGCAGAAATTAACTCGTTAAGAGATGCCAACGGCGTGTTGGTTGGTGCTGGGCGTCCCGCGGCCGGGCTGGCTCTGGAGTCCCCAAGAGAGGGCAGTGTGTCCCTGGCAGCGGCACGGCGCAGGGGAGGAATAGCATCCTCTCCAGAAGGCTGAGAGCACAAGTCCTTGAAACCCTTTTGAAATGACTAATTGACTGGCAGGCTCGTTAGCAAATGTCTTCCGAGCTGTGTCTCACCCTGCGAGTGTCAGTCCTTTCCCCAGGCTCCGGCAGGGACCCGGCAGCGCTTCCTCTGGCCTCACTTTCCTAAAAAAAACATCCCTTCTCTGTCCCACTTGCGTCATTTTGCCCTAGTTTTTTTGCACTTGGCGTCTCCTCTAAGAGGGGAACGATGTTCACGGGATCAGCTGTGAGTCAGAGTCAACCGGAGACTTAATTCAAAACATAAGGAACTGGGGAGATTAAAAAAAAAAAAAAAAAGGAAACTCAGGGAGGTGGTTATATTGTAATATTTTGCCTTAGGGCTCCAAACAGGCCACACTTATTTATGCCAGTCTCTGTCTCCAAAGTGAAGCTTTGTCGAGTAAAGAGGCAGATCTTTATTGAAGTGCAAAAAGCACCCATCTCTCCTCAGCCCAGGGGGCCTTTTTTTCCTCTTTTTGAGCCTCTCTCACCCCAAACTCTTATTTAGGAAGCTGTTTTTTTAATGCTGTCAGGTTTATTTCACTTCCTAAAGTTGCCTGAAAGCACCTTTATTGGTGACTTAGGTCCTGCAGAAACTCTCTGCCCTGGCAAGCACTGATGTAGCAAACCCTCTTTCCCAGGGTTCATTAAGGTGTTTACTAATTTTTTTTTACTAATTGCCTGTATAAAGTTGCTGGGTAGCCCCCAGCAGGGAGGGAGCTTGCGTAACGTGAAAGCACATTGAAATAACCTCCAAAGTTGCTGTGAGGGAGAACCGTATCCCAGGAGAAACATCCACGTTTCAAACTATTAACCTTGAAGCTAATTCCTTCCTCGGGATGTTTTTCTTCTTTCCCTTACTTTCTGTGAGGGCAGAACGGGGCGAATTTTACCCATTGGGTAGGAAAAGAGGGGGGAAGATCCCCTTATGGGGGGGTGCTTTGGTGCCAGATTAGAAGAATCGCTGGTTTGTCACTTTTTTTTTTTTTGGGGTGGGGGTGTTTTTAGTGATTCAAAGTCCAGAACCTGTTGGTGAGTATTACTTATGCTGGCACCGTGTGGGGTCGGTGGAGCAGCCTGTGAAAATAGCTGTGCTTTACGCCGCTCAGCTGCCGGGCGTAATATTTAAAAGCGAATGCCTGCGCGCTTTTTACGGTGGCACTTTGAGAATGACAAACCCTCGGCGTCCCATCTGTGTGTGGCTCCGGTATTTCCAGCCTAATGAATTCTCCTTTGCTGCTGCAGCGGGGATCCTCTTTCACCTCCCCTTCCTGTTTCGAGCAGTTGTTGGGTCGGTGTACATTTTAAAATTCCTCTGATTTTTGGGAGGTTGTCAGCCCCATAAAAGACCTCCTTGTGTCGCTCGTTTGCCCGGCGGAGCCTCTGAGCTAATTGAATTCCCTTAAACCTAAGCATCCCTGGAGTAAAGTGGTGTATTGTCCCCGGCTTCATCTGTTTGTAACAGCTGGAGGCATTTGCTAAAACTGGAAGGGATTGAATTATTTTATTTATTATTTTTTTTTTCTAGGAATAAACTTTTTCTATAAGCAAATAATTCTGCTATTCTTAATCTTTCCTCTAAAGGGAGGAAAAGGTGAATTTTGTGGGTGAAAGCGGGTCGGAAAGTCCAGAAACAAATCCAGTGTATCTCCCAGCAAACGGCGCCCGTTGCTACGGCACATTTTTGTTCCATTAGTGTTTGTGCATTTTTGAATTCCATTTTTCCAAACAGCTTCAGGAAATTGGCATCCCAGAAGTAAAAGTTTTAAAAATAGCTCTGTTGCTGCTGAAATAAGCCCTGTTATTTCCATGGAGCCCTTGTCCTGAGTGTATTCCGGGCTCTCTCTCGATCCTTGGAAGTGTTGAACGAGATGCTGCGAAACGGAATTGGAACCCCAAATATTTACCCGGGAATGAGTTTGTCCCCTTTCTTTAAAGAACAAACTCTGGCAAGCGGAGCGCTGCTGCCTGCAAGGTTTATTTTGAACTTTTCCCCTCTTTTTGTTCGGAGGCAAAGCAAGGAATTGAGCGGGAACGTGCGTGGTTGTGCAGTGACTGCCCTTCTGGACCCCCGACCTGTGCAGGGACCGCTCTGCTGGGGAAGGGGATTGTAGCCGTGGGGTCCCGTGCTGCTCCTCCTCCACCTCTGCTCCTCTGCCTTCCATCCGTGAGCATTTCACACTTAAATTCAGTTAAGAATTAGTCTTTTTATTTTTTTATTTTTTATTTCTCCAGGGCTGGGTGCCTGTTGCACCTTCCCCCAGGTGAAACCTCTCACTCCTAGATGGACCCAGGGGGGGGACCCAAGTTCTTCTTGGCTCCAAGGGGGGCTTCAAGCCCCCCTTTTGGGCTTGTGGCCGGGGGGCTGGGCCCCCTTTGGGCATAAAGCTGGGGTGCTGGGCCCCCTTTGGGCTCGTGGCCAGGGCGCTGGGCTGCTCTCTGTCCCCCAGCACCGCTTCCCACGGCTCTCCTTGCACAGTCCAAAGGCTCCGAGCTTCACAGGAGCAGCTGCTGCCCAGACTTTGCCTTTAAAGTGACTTAAAGGGACTTAAAAGTGACAAGTGTGATAGCAGAGGGCCTGTCAGATGGTTTCTGGGGCGTTGGAACTTGACGTGCAGATCCCTTGAGGTGTGAAGCGCCGCAGGACGCAGGGGAGGGCCTTTTTTCACTCGCCTCCCCTCCAAGCCTTCCCTTTTTAGGACTTAAAAAAAAAAACCAAAACCACAGCAACGTTCCAAAGCAAGTCGCCAGAACAGAACTTCCCAGCAACTTCACAATTAGGGATTTGCTTCCAAAAGCAAATGTGCCCTGGCTGCGGCAGCTGTTCCTTACCAAAAACCCTGGGCCGTGGCGCTGGAAAATGGCAGGGGTTTAGTGTGGACCAGGGGAAAAGCCATCTGCTCATCCCTTGGAGGAGCTAACGGGGAAAAGTTCTGCTTTATGAGCTCTCTCCCTCTTTACCGTGGAGATTTTGCAATCTGGTTGTCCAATTGCGATTGTTTGATAACGAATTGCTATTTACGAGTGTGTATTTTTAGCTGGCCCGAGAAGTTCTGCCTGTCCTTAGAGCAGTAAGTTGCAGAATTCAACCCGGTGCTGGTTCTCCCATGAAGGTGATTGAATTTCGAGTGTGATCCGAGCAACTTCACCTTCATTCCTGTTTTTTTTCCTCCCTTTAACTCCGCCAACGCCTTGGTGCTGGGGGGACCCCAAGGCCTTGGCGTGGGTCTGGGCCCCACTTGCCCCTGGTGTGAAGTTACCTCATGTAATTACAGCCTTGCTCTGAATCACAGCCCGGTGTGGGTTCGTTATCTGTGGGTCAGCGATGCTTTAATTGAGCGCCGGGGTACGGCGTTGTCACAGTCCCCACCTTCCTCCGTCAGGGGGACCCGTCCGGCACCTGAAGAGGAGCCTTTTGCTATTTGACAGCGTCATTTTCCATGAGCTGTTCTGCCTTATCTAACGACGTGGGACAGGGTGGCATCGTCCTCGAGGCTGGGGAGGCCACAGCTCCCTCCACCCCCACGCTGGGATGTGTCACCCGGCTCTTACGGAGCGGGGTTCTCTTCCGGATCGGGAATGCTGAGTCTGGGCTGCAGGAATTCTGTGCTGACCGGCTCTATTTTGTCTAAAGAGCTCGAAACCTTTGAGCTCTGATGGCAAAATGGGCCGGCTGCAGGACGGAGTGAGTCTTTGAAGCCTGTGCTGCAAATGCAGTTTGTTCTAGTTCATGCTTTAAAACCCCAAGTTGGGTTGTCGAGGCTCTTGACGTCGACCTGAATCTGCCAAGGCGATGGGCTTGGGGTCTCGGTCACTGAATAAATGCAGCATCTTTGACTTTTACGCTTTGCTGGGTATTCAAGCATCCTTTTAAAAACCCCAAGGACTGGTGGCACACCCAGCAGCCGCTCGCTGCGGGAGGAGGAGGCTTTGAATCCTCTGTTCCTGACTTCTCTCTGATCTTCTCGTAGAACTTTTTCATTAATCACAGTCGGAACAGTCGATGGCATCGGCTGCCTGCCCTGCTCTGTGATCTGCCGGATCTGGGAGAGTCGGAGGGAAGTCAAACAAGTTCCTGCTGCCAGTGAGCCCGGCCGGTGCTGCTGGAAAGACCCTTTTTGGGGAGAGCCTCCCACGGCGTTCCTGCACCGCGGGGTTCCTGGTGGGCTGGAATTCATGATCCGGCTTCCTTCTAGCCGTGCCCCGACTCCGAGGGAACGTTGGCAGCTGCTGGCTCCAGCCCTGGGGAGATGCTTTGCGTTACCAACTGCTGCTGCTTCCAGGGAGCTGGGACAGGAATTCCGCCCCCCCCGCCCCCCCCAGCGCTGCCCACACCCCCCTCGAGGTATCTCTGAAACTGCTGGTGCTTTCACCGCTTGCGTGTTGACAGAGCAGGAATGAGCAAGGGCTTGTGGCCCACATCGTCCACAGGACGTAGGGCAAGCAGGTCCAAATAGAGGTTTATTTCCCAAACCCCCTTGGTGTGCCACATTCCTGGCATTTCATGGCTGGATGGGGATTTGAGCAACCTACTCTGGTGGGAGGTGTCCCTGCCCCATGGCAGGGGGGTTGGAACTTGATCTTTAGTTCCAACTCTACCCTTCCAACTCCAACCATTCTATAATTTTAGTGATTTTAATGAGAATGGTGGAGCCACTCTGGGCCTTGGACAATGGCTCTTAGGTGTTTTGCTGGGGCCGTGTTGCCGGTGAGCACTGGTGTGCATCAGGAAGAGTGTGACCAGCAGATGTGGAGGGAGGTCATCCTGCCCCTCTGCTCTGCCCTGGGGAGGCCCCATCTGGAGCTCTGGGTCCAGTTCTGGGCTCCCCAGTTTCAGAAGGACAGGGAAGTGCTGGAGAGGAGACAGCAGAGGGCGATGAAGATGATGAGGGCTCTGGAGCATCTCCCTTACGAGGAGAAGATGAGGGACTTGGGTCTTTTGAGTCTGGAGAAGAGAAGAATGAGGGGGGATCTAATCAATACCTATAAATACTTGAAGGGTGGGTGTCAGGAGGATGGGGCCAGTCTTTTCAGTGGTGCCCAGGGACAGGACAAGAAGAAATGGGCACAAACTTGAATATAAGAAGTTCCACCTAAACATGAGGAGGAACTTCTTCCCTGTGAGGGTGTCAGAGCCCTGGCAGAGGCTGCCCAGAGAGGTGGTGGAGTCTCCTTCTC
>JAOTQQ010000014.1:3887236-3914931 GCA_026546715.1 Gallinago undulata
CTGTGAGGGTGGCAGAGCCCTGGCAGAGGCTGCCCAGAGAGGTGGTGGGGTCTCCTTCTCTGGAGACATTCCAACCCCACCTGGACACGTTCCTGTGGGACCTGCTCTGGCAGGAGGGGTTGGAGGAGCTGATCTCCAGAGGTCCCTTCCAACCCTGTATGATTCTGTGTGCAATATCCACCAGGGAGGAAATGGCAGCCTCTTACGGGCCGGGGTGGGAAACGGCGTCAAGCGGGAGCCAGGGCAGCGTCTGCCGGGAGCCCTTGGCCGCCCCTGCCCCGAGGTATGTGCTAATTACTGAACGGACTTAACGAACCGGGGGGCTGGGAGACCTTTCGCCAGCTGGGAAGCGCCGGCCGCCGTCGCCTGATGAAGGGCAGCGGGAGCTCAGCCAGTTCATCTCAATTTAACCTCCTTGGCTCTCGCCGGCCGTGTTTTTTTGGGTGCCGGGTGCCAGGAGCGTGCGCGGTGGCGCTGCCGGGGATGGTGCCGGTTACCTTTGCACCGGGGGGTGGGAAGGGTGGAAGGCAGGAGGGGGCAGAGTTTGTTCCAGCACACTGAGGTCAGGCTTGTTTTCCCTCTCCGAGCAGGAACAGACCAGCCCCTGGAGTCGGAGCCCGTCACTCTGTCAACAGGGGGCTGGTTTCTGCGGAGAGCCAAAGACGGTGTTGTGTTCATCTGGAAAGTCCTGGGGTTGTTTTGTTCTTTTTTTTTTTTTTTTTCTTGTTGTTTTGTGTTTTGGGTATTTTTTTTTCCCCCTGCTGCAAACTGTTCCTTGTCTATTAACTTCCAGTTCAGAAGTCTGATGATGTTGTTGTTGTTGTTGTTCATTTGGTGCAATTTTGGGAGCTCTGTGGGGCTGGGATGATGGGGAACCGGAGGAGCCGGGGTGAGAGGCTGCTCCCATGGAGCTGGACTCCAGCAGCCCCTTCCAGTCCCTCAAGGGGCTCCAGGAAAGCTGGGGGGGACTCTTGATGAGGGAGGGGAGCCCTAGGAGGAGGGGGAAGGGTTGGACACTGCAAGAGGGGAGATGGAGCTGAGATGTGGGGAAGAACTTGTTTAGTGTGAGGGTGGTGAGAGCCTGGCCCAGGTTGGGCAGAGAAGCTGTGGCTGCCCCATCCCTGGAGGGGTTCAAGGGCAGGTTGGAGGGGGCTTGGAGCAACCTGGGCTGGTGGGAGCAAAAAAAGCCATCAAGTGCATTGACAAAGTTCAAGGAAGAATAATACAAATAAGAATAAAGAGTGTGTGTGTTGTCATTTGAGGTCGTCACTTCAGTGACAGCTTCAAGGCTTCGTTTAGTCAAAAGGAGGGTTTGATTTTGGGTGGCTTCTCTGTGATTGAGGCCTCGAGCTCTCTCCTGCAGCTCAGAGGCGGTGGCCAACGCAGCAGCTCAGCATTTCTTAGCTCTCACAGAGCACCAGAGACACTCCAGCAACTGCACATACTTCTTGGGGCCAAGCGAGTTGCTATTTCAATCTGCCGGCAGTTTCGAAGCCGTAATTATTTTCTCAGGCCATGAAATCCCATAGAGCTGGGAGGGTGGGGAGGCGATGGAGTGGGGAGGCGCAGCCTCCGATTTACAGGGACAAATCCATCGTTTTCAGCAATTAGCAGGATATCAGGGCAATAATCATTCCTTTCCCATGTTCCTGATGGCATTTTTTGCCTGCAGGACCTTTGGGTGCTGCTTTCCCAGCTCCGCATTCCCGTGCGTGCTCCTCGCCTGTCCCTGGGCTGTATTTTGGGAGGGCTGTGCCACTTGCTCGACAAAATCCCCTGAATTTCCATCCCTTTGAGTTTCTTCCTGAATTCTAGGGGGGGGGGTGGGGAATCAGGCAGCAACGAGCCAGGCCCCGGCTTTGGAGTTTACTAATTGGGGCTGGGAGGAAGGCTCGGGCTCCTCTCCACCTTCCCTCCCTGTATGGGGCAGGTATATAATATGATATTGGTGAGAACTGCTAATCTCCAAAAAAAAAATAAAATATTGATTTTAAAATGATTGTTTTGGCAAGAGAGCTCTTCCTCACCCTTTGATTTACTGAAATCTGGGGAAGACGGAGGTGAAAGGGGCAAAGGCAAACCACGGCCTAAAGCTCAGCGGAGAGTAAATGACGTAGGTTTTACTCCTTTTTAAAAAAAAAAAAAAAAAAAAGAGTATGTTGTTTGTGTTCAGCCAGTAAGTGGAGAAAACAAGCAGGGTTGGATTTCAGCTCCCGTGGGTTCCTGGAACCAATCCCTGGGAGCTGAGCAGGGGGGGACGGGGCTGACGGAGGAGGGTTGAGCAATGTCCTACTGGGAAGCGGGAAGGAGCATCCCGAAATGTGAGAAAGCTGAGCATGACTTGGTTTTTCTCAGGGTGTTTTTAATGCTTCCTTAAAGCCAGCTCATTCCTAGACCATGGTTTGGGTTTGTTTTTTTGTGTGTGTGTGTGTGTGTGCTTGTTTCTTGAAAACTGCGCTTGCCAGGATGTCTGTGTTCCGCCAGAGAACTTTGGCTTCTTTGCTAAAACACTGTTAAACAGCATTTTCCCCCAAAACCACCTCTCCCACCGCAAGGGACTTTATGCTCAACATCTGTTGACTGTAACCCAGAAATCAGACTGCAGTGAAATCGAGAGCAGAAAATATTTAAGTGAACTCTCACTTGAAGTTTTATTTCTCTCCCGTTTCTGGTGCCGCATGTTCAGTGTCTGAAATGCACGGGGCGACCTCCAGGTCAAGTGTGTTAGTTGTAAAAACAAATAAAAATGAGTTCCCTGTCAAAAGATATGCTTGGAATCACTGTAAAATTCAAACAAATTGATGTTTATTTCAAAATGTATCTGGGACGTTGAGTTCTTTGGAAAACTCGTGGGTAAAACAACTGCAGCGAAGGCGGTGCTTTGCTTGTTGCGCTAATTATTGAAGTCAACCTTGTGATGCTAACATTGCAGTCGGTGGAGTAAAATATACTATATTCTGAATTATAACTTCATTTCTAGTGCCCCATCTGTTTAGTGTATCAGTGATGGATCTCCTAAATTCCCATTTCTTTTCCAGAGGGACTCGGACCCGGGATCCCCGGCCTCACGCGTGCCCTGCGGGACGGCAGCCGGTACTGCTCCAGCGCAGTAGGAAGGTGAGCAAGAGCAGCTCTGCCCTCGGGGAAACTCGCCGTGTCGTTCCGTCGTTCGTTTTTCCTTCCATCGATGGTTGTTTTACCCGTTACGATGGGGAAATGCTGCAGCAGATGCCACCACGCTGGCGTTTGCCCGGCTGCGGTGGCCGTGCCTCCGGTGTGACTCCTGGTGCTCCTGCTGCTCTGAGACAAAGGCTGGCCATTACTGGCTGCCCACGCGGAGCCACGTTCCGCTCGTTTATGTAACAGTAATCCACCTCCTTAATTAGGCAAGGAGATCTCTAGGTTCCGTAGACGACGTGTCCCTCTTAGTCAGAAGGTGTGAGGTGTGTGTGGGAGCCAGGGGAAGGCTCTAACCGCTCGAGCTGCGCCATGGGGTTCGGTTTCCTTTTTTATCCAGCCTTTGCTGGGACGTGTGTCCGTGTCCCCCCGCGGCACACGGGGAGGAGGTGCTGCAAACCATGGGGTTTTCCTTCTGTGTGACAGCAGGTTTGCTCGGTGGTGGTGGAATACGAGGTGCTGGAAACGTCGGGTCTTCTCCCTGCCCTCTGAGCTGGATGGTCAAGGCAGAGGCAGGAGATCCCAGCCCCTGATTTACGGTGCGTCCCTCACTTGTCCTGCCCCCTTCTCTGTCACCTTTGCCTCCGCGTTGATCCCACTGAAGCTGTTACTTTCTGGAAATCTGTGACAAGGCAAAACCGTAACGATTTCTGTCCGTTCTGCTGAGGACAGCTCTTGTGAATCACCTTGTGTTCCATTAAAATGATTAAATCATCGGTTCCAACCTTCCCTACACAAACAGTCAACACCAAGCCATTGTCTGGTAGTGCTGACTAACAAATCCTGGGATTAGTAATCGCCAGTTAATGAAGCAGCGCGGTGATTAAAGCCTCATGACTTTTCTACAGAAGAAATAAGTTCAATATCAGTTGTGCTCTTTTAAATTGCTTTGTGTGATCTCAGAGCACAGAATCGATCAGCTGCGTTGGTCGAACAGTTTTTGATCGGTTTGTCCATTTTGTTGATATTTTTCCCTGTGTGCCCCAAACACAATCTTTAAGTTTGATTTAAACATGAATGATGCCTGGAGCTGTAGCTCACCACCTGCCAAGCCTTGCTGGGTAAAGGAGATGGGCCACGTTGGACGGGTAAACTCCAGTGTCCTTGGAGGAAGCGATGGGTTTGGTCTCCTCCAGCTTCCTGGAAGCAGCATTTCACCAGCCTGTTTCTACTGCTTCCTTTCCCAAAATACTTCCTGTAGTTTTTTCCCCACATCTTTTTCCTCCACGATCTCAAACCTTGCACGAACGGCAGTTCCGTGGCACCACACGCTGTGGTTGGGTCTGGCCACATCCCATTTGTCCATCCTTGCCCTGCTGGCCACCAGATACCGACTCTTGAGTGCAGCTGCTTATATGAAATACTTAGAAGTCTTTTCAGAGGCTTTAAAGGACTGATCTCTGTTGCTGCTTGGAACTCTCAGTAGCTGAAAGTTTCCCAGCGGGGTACGGGCTGCGGTTCCTGAGTGTTGGTGTCACCTTTCTCTGGTCACCCCCATCTTCACAGGGTAATATTTGGCCCGAGTGTTTTCTGTGGAGCCTCAAAAGCCCCTTGGTGCATCAGCAAGTCCTTTTGTGAAATCCTGTATTTCTCGTCCCGCGTGTGAAATACCAGCAAGGTAAAGGAACTGGGGCTCGGTGGGACGACAAACCCCGCGCCCAGAATAGAGGATGGTGCTGACATCCCCCTGTCGTCCTGGAGATGGATTATCTTTAAATCCACGGTGCTGGGTTTCAAAGCAGAGCAGGAGCGTGTTGCCGGCTTCTATTAGTGCAGGCATCGGGACCGAAGGGGCAGGAGGCTGAGGGTGTGCTTCCCCCGTTTTCAGGAGGTGTTTGATGTCCCCCTCGGGGATTTGGGGACAAGCGGGTCGGGCTGGTCCTGCTTTGGGGCAGATCTGCTTCCGTCGCTCGCAGGAGCTGAGACCGATGTGACTCCAAACCCAGTGGTTCTGTGTCACCGTGTGTGTCACAGCAAGGCTTTTGGAGGTGGAAACGGTGGTTACGTGGTCCACCTTTGTGCTTTGTGGGTGCCTTACCTTCTAAAACCCCAGTTCAGTGGGAAATTGCCTGCAGTGAGTCTGTCTGGGCTGCAGAGGTCTCTGTTAAACCACGCTGAAGCCTTTGGAGTATTTTGAAATTGGAAAGCTTGTTGTTAGGCGGCGGCCTTTGCTCATTAAATAATGTCTGTGCATTTTAATAAAATAGTGTCCCGCCACCAGTGCTTTAACTGCAGCTCCAGCATGGTCCAGCAGCACCGTGGAGGAGGACACCGGTCCTTCCAGCTCTCCCTGCAGCTCTTGGAGGACTCAGCCAGGGTTTGCAAGGAGGAAGAGGAGGATGAGGGTGGCTTTTCTGGCTGCTCTCAGCTCTGAGCCCAGCTCTGCAGAAGAGGAGGAGGATGAGGATGGCTTTTCAGGCCACCCTCAGCGCCGAGCCCAGTTCTGCAGAGCATCCCCGGTGCAGAGATGACCACAACAAGTGAGGTGGCCGTCCCCGTGGTGGGTGACAGCAGATGGCAGCACCCTGCCCTGCGCCGGGTGTTATTTCTGGCCGGGAGATTCCACAGGTCCCCTGGATTCAACACCACAGTCTAGACTTACTGACAGACGGGATTCTTCCCCCGTTAGGTAAGCAAGACGTAGACGCCCATTATGCAAATTCCCAGCCAGAGTGTCCCTCTGTAACATTTTTCAAATTGTCTAAATAAGGTGCTGTTTCATACCAAAATTTGTAGGGAGGCTTTTGGGTGGCTTTCAGCCTCCTTACCCTCTAGGCAGGATTTTTTTATTATTTTTTTTTTCCCCTTGGAGATCTCTAATCAGCACAACCCGGGTGGTTGGTGTGGTTTTTTTTTTTTTCCCCTCGGCAGCTGTTCCAGATGTGGAACGGTCGGGGAAGGCCGGCTCCATAAAGAGCTACCACCGTTCAAATCAAAAACTTAAGGGCCAGAAGCTCTCGTCCCTGTCCCTGTCCCTGCAGGGCTGTCCCGACAGGCGTCTCCCTGGATTCTGTGAAATGCATCATCCTTGCCCAGACTCAACGTGTGCGTGTGTTGGTTTCTGGGCACTATGAAGTGTTCTTTGTGGGGGGAGAAGGGTTAGAGGGGACCCGTGGGGCTGGCAGAGGTGTTGCCCAGCTCGGTGGCTCCTCTGACTCATGCCCTTCGTGCCCGCGGCTGGAGGAGGTGGGAATCCATCGTGACCGAGTGTCCAAAGCGGCTGGAAATGTCTGTGGTGTGGTGTTTTTACTCTTTTTTTTTTTTTTTTTAAGACAAATTAAATGAACCTTTCAGGCTTGATAACCACTGCCCTGCTCCTGCAGCTGTGGGCCGGGGAGGCTCTTGTCGTGTCCCTGGTGTAGGAGCAGTGATTTCCGAGCCCTCAGAATTTCTGCGGGGGTTTTATAACGCGGTTCTGCAGCAGCTCCCTCTGCCCTCCTGGAGTCACCCTGCTCCCTCCAAGCCTCGGAGCGCAGGGTTTGACACACATCGCCGGGAAGAGGTGGCTGGAAGGCTTTGATGAGGTGCTGGTTGGGGTCAGGGGCTGGCAGGCCACCAAGGCGGCAGGTTTTTCCAGTCACCGTCCCTACTGTGCGGGGATCTCGCGGCTCTTCTCCGGAAAAACATTGGAAGAGTTCCTAGTCTTGAACTCGCTGCGCGGGCACGTGATTTTCTGGGAATTAGCCCGAACGCGCTGCAGAAGGGTTCAGCAATACCTAGGTGCACTAATAGTAGATGATGGAAAAAACAAGTTAGGACAGGGGGTTCTCCCTGTTTTCTTCACGGTGGCCCTTCAGCCGGCCCTGGTGGTCTCTCTGTGCCGGAGCTTTGATGATGCTTCTGCTCCTTACCTAAGAGGGGAAAAAAAAAAGTCTGTATTTTTTTTTTTTACGTTGCGACGTTACTCCTGTTCTACCGTGCGTCTTGTTTGTTTTGGGGCATAGTTAATGCTTTAAATAATTTATTTAGCTATTTTCAGGGGAAACAATAACACGCTGTACCCTGCGGTGGCTGCAAAGCTGCAATGTTCTGGCTGATGTTGACAGCCAGGGTGAGGACTTTGTCCTCTGCTGCCCGGACTCTCCCTTCCCGTCATGTGGGCCGTGATCCTGTGGGAAGAGGGGTCCTTCAGCCTTCTCTGCAGCCCCCTGTTACTGGAGGGGGGCGGGGGGGTATAAGGGACACACACACTAATGATACCATCTCCCGTCGGCCGCTTCCCGGTGCCTGGCAGCGTTGTATAAACCAGCCCCGGTGCTTTCTCATTTTGAAAGTGTATTTTAACATTTCTGCTCCCCGATGGGAGATAATGAGAAGAGGGAGGGGGGGTTGGGGGGGGTGGGGGTGAGCGTTGCTGAGTCAGTTCTTACTGGTGCTGGTTTTTCTGTCCTTCCTGCCCTCCCACACGCTCCACCTGCGCATCCAGATGCCCTTTGGTGGCCGCAGCCCCCCGGGGGCTTTCCTCCTCCCAGCGGAGCCGGGTTTCCCATTTTCCCACCTGGGATAACCATTCAGGGGTTTGGAAGAGCCGTGGCTGGGGAGAGCTGGAGAGCTGGGAAGGAAAAAAAAAAAAGAGGGGGGGGGGGTTTGTCCCTGAAATTTGGGCAAGTCACTGCTCGGTCCTGCCTCTGCCCAAGTGGCAAAGGGCCAGGGTAATTAAATCAGTCTTTTCCTTTGAAACACCGAAACTCAGGGGAAATGGGAATATATCCTTATGGCAGAGCTGGGGTTTCCCTATCGGGGGGTGGGGGTTGGGGGGGGGTGTGATGCTGCCCTGCTGGCCCAGGAGCCAGCCGAGCTGGCCACACACAGCAAACCCCACGCGTGTCCTGGTGTGCCAGATGCTGGAGGGGCATCCAAAGCCTTCTCCGTCACTGTTTAACGAGTCGAGCATCTACGGCGCAGCTCACCTCAATATCAGATTTTTTTTGGGGTGGTTTTCCAGAAAACGGTGGTGCCACAGCCCCGTTCCCGGTGCCACCGGCAGCCGGGGAGCCCCGGAGCTGGCCTGGGCGAAGCCCCGCTCATCCGCCTTGTAATAAATTCTTTGAAGTTTCGAGCTGCCTAAGCACTTTTCTATCGATGCGCAAAAAAATTGCTTACTGGGATTTTTAAACTTAAACCTTTTTTATTTTCTGGTGAGATAGGAAGCCCTGGGTGCGGGCTGACTGGAAGAGGGGTTCAGTCCTGTGTGAACTTGTCGAGAAGCTGGGAAGGGGGTGGAAAGGGATCTGTCCTGCTGGGAAAGGGGCTCTGTTTGAAGCGCAGATGGCTGGGAGGGTGCAGGGGATTTAGGTGAAGAATCCAACTGCCGAGTGCTTCTGTAATTGATTTGTAACTTTCTAGTGTGAAAGCCCTCAATCTCTTTATCTGAATCTCCTCGAATTTACGCTTTCAAGTTGCGGGACGAGGGGCTGCACAGGCACATTGTCATTAAACAGGTTTGCTTGTTCTTTATCTAGGTTTTGGTCGGGTATTTTTTTTTTTTCTAGGAATAGATAGATGTAAAAGTGTCGAAACAGCAGCCACTGAACCTATTTCCAGCTGGTTTCCCCTCTCCCAGCGCAGGGTGCAGATACTGCTGTGTCTGGACGGGCTCGCATTCCTCAGCCCTGAGGCCAGCATTCCTCTGCTCCCCTGCACCACCTCATTTGTTTAGGATTTGTTTAAATTCTGAAGCCCAGAAACTGTCTCCAGATCGCTTCGGCTCCCAGACTCTGGGTACCTGCAGCCCCCACCGCCCGCGGGCCATTCAAATCTCGGTCGTGTTTATTAAAATCAAATGGATATTGGCAGCTTCGAGGGGCTGGTTGCTGTAGTTCACGGGAATTCATCTGGAATCCCCAGATGCCATTGGGCTGAGTAAAGGCAGTTACACTTCGCTTCTTGGGCACTCGGCTATTTCGGTTACAAATCGGAAAGGAAAGTTGCTTTTTATAAGTCCTGATGGCAGCTCGGCCTGGAGAAATCTCCTCTGTTTTGGGTTTCTCCTTCCCTGCTCCCTGTACACAGAAGCTCAGGCATGAGCTGTTCTTTCCTTACGATTCAGCTTTTCTGCCAGTCCAGCCCAGAGGGACTCTGGTGTTACTGGTGCAGAAGTGTCTACTAAGAGCCAAATTACTCAGCAATTAGTCTGGGTGCTCCTCAGCCCGACGTGCATCTCTGCTTCCTACCTATTGCTTTCCTCAGCTTGATTTATGACAGGGAACTGTTTGATGGAAACAAACAATCCAGGTGCCCTGGGTCGGAACAACCTGGTCAGACCAACCGGCCCCAAAACGCTGATAATTCACCCTCTTCCTCAGTGCCTTTGGCAGAATTTGAGCAGAGTTCAGCTCCAGCCCAGGCTGGAGGCACCGAGACAGCAGGGTTGGAATTCTCCATCTTCTTAAAAACTAGCCAGAAGTTGGTGAGTGGGTTTTTTTAATTAATCTGGACTTTCTGCGTCACCCTAAATCATTGATCGGGGAAGGAACAGGGCACCCCCCGTGCAAACAAATCGGAGAACCTGAACTTTCCTTGGAAGCCTCCCATGATATTCCCATCACCTGATGGTGAAAGGGCATCAAGGGGAAGCCACCAGCAGGTCTCTGACCGCTGGCAGCCAGAGGTTGGGCAAAGCATCGTCTGTTCCAGGAGCCGCTTCGGCCCCCGGCTCCCGGGACTCCCCTTTGCCCCCCGGGGCCGAGGAGATGCTGCGTTTCCCTGAGCAGATCTCATCCGTGGTTGGATGTTCCTGCAGATACTCCCTGGCCCGGGGACGCCTTTGCTTCTGTACAAAATTACCTGCTAAGAATAACTTGGTTGGAGCATCTGGAGCGGAACACACAAACCCCTCAGTAACACGAGGACGGGCTCTTTCATCCAAGAAATTTCCTTATAAAGCATTCCTGGGGCCGGGGAGCTCTGCCAACAGGAGCGGCCGCCCTGCCAGTAATTTCTCTCCTTTTCCTTTCCCCGTTGCAATAAAATCGATGCCAGCGTCACACCCACCACCCCGCAGCCCGTGCAGAGCACCCAGCTCCCTCACAAACCCACAATATACAGATTTTTTTTAAATTTTTTCTTTTTTTTTCCCTGGGATGCTGAAGCCAGAGCGGGGGAGAGGACCGACCTGCACCCCGGTCCTCAGGGGCACCTCCTGCCAGTTTTCATCCCACTGCCACCAGCCCCCTCCCCCCCGAGACAAAAGGAGCAGCCCTTGCCCCTGCTCACTGGTTTCGGGGTGGAAAAAACACAAATGCATGAGTCACGTAAAGCGCTGGCTGGAGCCTCTGCAAACCATCCTCCTCCATTTCTCTTCTGCTCTTGAAGGAGAGTGGCTAAAAATTAACTGCTTGGGGTTTTTTTGCAGGGCAGCAGCTAAACAGCCACAGGGTTCTTCAAGCTCTAGACTAAACCTCTTTCCTTTCTTCTGAGCTGTTGATCAGCACAAAAATGGTTTGAAAAGCCTTCAGCCCAGCAGGCTCCCAGTTGGTGCCGTGATGGAGCTGGTGGGGTCAGCTCTGGGTAGCTCAGATCTGAGACCGAGCGAAGCTCCTCATGCTTTGGAACAAGGAATAAATATTTGGGGGCTGTCCCCAAGAAGCCCCAGTTCCCCCTAAAACCAAAGCAGATTAGCTCAGAAGGCAGAAATTCAGGTTTTTGGGCTCGTACCCTCCAGGGCTCCATCATCTGCAGCCCATGGGGCTGTCCCTGTCCTTGGCTGGGGGGGAGATGGCCCTGGTGCAGGACTGGGGGCTTTTGTGTCGTGGCTGCAGCCGTAGAGGGAAAATTGCTCCTCTTCAGCAGCAAAACCTCGTGTTCAGCAGAAAATGGCGACTCCCTCCGCAGACGCCTTCTGCCGCTGTTTGAGATAAGCTGTAACTCAAACCTTCGGGGTGCCTCGAGCAGGGTTTTGCCTTGGTTACCTCCCCGCTAAGGGCGAAGGTATCTCACAAAATATTGAGTGGGGGGGTTTTTTGTTTGTTTGTTTGTTTTTTTTTAATGCTTTGAAATGATCTCAGCACTCTTTGGGGTGTCCCGTGAGGTCTGGCAACAGCTGATCCGCGGAGGAATAATAGTTAACTTCTGCTTTGTGCGAAGGATTTCTTTGGGTTTGCTGCCGGCCCTTGTGCAAGCACATTTCCAGCTTTATCAGCATCGGCAGGAATCCTGTCTCCTCCGGGACAAATGCTGTTTTCTGTCTGAGTCTGGGCGCTTTGTCAGGTTTTACGGGGGCCTCGCGGGAGGTTGTTTTTCCCCGGCTCCTGCAGGAACCTGGGGCCGCGGCCGCCGGCTCTGTGGTTTCCCCTCGAGCTTCTCCTTGCTCATCGCTTGCCGTGTAGCACCGAAACAGAGGGTGAGAGTGACTTACTCACAGAACCCACTTATTTTTTTAAACTGCGGCGTGTTTCTCTGCAGAACCGGCCGTGACTCTTCGCCGAGGCAGGAATTAAAGCCACTTTTGCTGGGGAACGCTGTGGTCTTGGAAAAAGGCTGGACAAAATCAGGCTGCTCTGCTGCCTTGCTGGGGTTCCTGCTCCGACTCAGCCTGAAGTTGTGCCCTGGCTTTAGTGCTCCTATTTTTTCTTTTTTTCTTTTTTTTCAAAAAAACCCACTTCTAAATGCAGCAGCCCCTGCTCAAAGTTGAATTGCTCTTGATACAGGGCAGGACTTGGAGTTCTCCACTTCTAATTTGAGCTCGACAAGGTGCTCAGAGCATTTTCTTAGACGTTCATCCAGCACCACTTGATGCCACCTGATTTTTCAGAAGGTCCCTCTCACGTCCTGAGCTATCACACCTGAGTTACCGTGTTTTTCCCTGCGGTCTGTAATTTCTCGGCGGTGACCGTTCTTTGATCTCCTTTCTCTTCACCTCTTCTGCCCACGAACTCACAAACCAGGTTTCCTTCCCTCCCGTGTGCTCGAAACGCTTTTCTAAGAATTTGATTTCTGCAGCATGTGCAAAAGTCCTCTGCGTTTCTCATCAGCCCCGATCAGCAGCGTGCGGCCAGGCAAGGGAGGGTTTGAGATCGCGGCACTCGGAGTGTGTGACTTTTTTAGTATAACTCAGATAATTCCAGTTAATATATATTAAAAAAAAAAATAAAATCTGGGGCACTGTCCCCATTCTCTCTCCCCAGCGGCCTTGGTCAGATTTCAGGCTCCAAAGAGGTACCTTGCTTGAGATGCTGTGATTGTTTGTAACCTGGGTTGGTTTTTTTCCAATTTTCTCTTTTTCTTGTACCTCTTGACACCTTCAGTGTCTCCCAGGAGACCATAGAGCCCCTTCCAGTCCCTAAAGAAGCTCCAGGAAAGCTGGGGGGGCCTTTTGATCAGGGAGGGGAGCTATAGGATGAGGGGGAAGGGTTTGACACTGCGAGAGGGGAGATGGAGCTGAGATGTGGGGAAGAAGTTGTTTGGTGTGAGGGTGGTGAGAGCCTGGCCCAGGTTGCCCAGAGAAGCTGTGGCTGCCCCATCCCTGGAGGGGTTCAAGGGCAGGTTGGAGGGGGCTTGGAGCCACCTGGGGTGGTGGGAGGTGTCCCTGCCCAGGGCAGGGGGGGGAACTGGGGGTCCCTTCCAACTCTTAACCGTTCTATGAAAGTTTGTGCCTCAGGAACTGGGGGCCTTTATAGGGCCATGAGTTTTGGGGTACCCTGAACCAATGTGTGCAGCCCTTTGGGGGGGACGGTGGTGGACCTGTGAGAGACCAGAGGGATGGAGAGGGTGCCCCCTGGGACCACTGAGTACATTATACCCATTAATAGCACTCGCTCTTCTCACTGTCTCAAAGCCGGCGCGTCCATCCATGGATGTCTTGCTATTTGGCTGAATCGTGGAAAAAGGGAGAGGGGAGAAGTGCTGCAGGGGTTCAGTGTCCAAGGATAAGGTCTGTCTCCCCCGTCTCCTGTGGTTAGCATGGAGGAGTGCAGGGCTGGGAGATGCAGTGAGCACCAAAAATCTGCTCTGTTACGGCTGGAAGTGATATGAACCCCTTGAGATGGATCTGAACCACTTGAGATGGATCTGAACCCCTTGAGATGGATCTGAACCACTTGAGATGCGATTGCAGCGGAGGAGAAGCTGTGTGTATCACCTGGGGACACACAGAGGGTAGTATTATTTTTTTTTTGCTGGTGGGATCCCTTGCCTTCCCATCGCTCTCAGACCCGCTGCTTCCTTTGCTCTGTCTGTCTTGGTGTGGGTGTTGCTATTCCTTCCTCAAATGAGTTGACACCTCTTTTGTTTTCGCTGGTTTTGGGGACCTCTCCTTTCCCACAGCCAGGTGTGGGATTTCACAGCTCCCAGCTCCAGAACAGGTTTCTGCCCAGTTGCCATTTGAGCATCGCATCTGGGAAATGCATTGCCGGGTAAGAACGGCTGGAAATCGGGCTCATGGGCCTAATTAGTTTGGTTTAAGGAGCCTGGTTGGTTTTGGAGAGCTTGGACCTTGGGAAAAAAGGGTAGTGATGGTCCCTCAGGGACCCTGGAAGGCAGCAGGACAATGGGTGAGCTGAGAGCTGGGGATGAGTTGGGAGAAACCGGACTAAACTGGAGAGTGGGAACGGCTGCTCCGTTGCTTTTGTGCCAAAACAAGGCTGGGAGTCTCCCCAGGGGAAATAAGACGGCTCGGGGGCAGGGTGGACTCTTGGATGGGGAAGAGCCGGGATGTGCTCACGGGATGTTCCCGCGTCGTGGTCCCTACGGCGAGCGGGGAAGCCCTGGGCATCCGGAGACCCACAGGTCCGTTCCCAGCAGCGGTTACTTGGGGAAGCACGAGCCTGAAAGGCTTAATGGCAAACAGAAGTGCTATTTACGTGGTTCCAAGCAGAGGAGGGGGAGGAAGAAAAAAAAAATAAAAAATAAAAAAAAGCCTGTGAAGTGGAGCCGTTGGCGCAGCCGGGTTCAGTGCCAGGGCTGGCTGCGTCGGCTCCCCTTGACTCCGCACCAGGAGCTTGGCTTTGATGGGGCTCCAGAACGGGCCTGAGAAATGGCTTTTTTTTGCCGTGTGTGTGGTTCCTGCTGCCCCCCGTGAAGCCCTGGGCTCCCGCTGGCTGGCTCCGGGTGCAAACGGGAGCGCGGCAGGAGCCGGGAGCTCCCGTCCCGCTCTGACGCTGAAGAGGGATGTGAGCAACAGCTTAATTCAACGAATCGCTCTTTGAGTTTCAAACTTTTTTTGAGCCTTCAAACTTTTTTCGTGCTCGGGCTGCTCGTGTGGAGGGGTTCGGGTGGCACGTTGAGGAGTTAGTCGCATCTTAGGCAGCTTTTTCCTTTTCAGGAGCTGATAGAAGCACATTTTTATGTCTGAAGAACTCTTTAAGTAGCTTTTCAGAAGCCAGTGCTGGTCCGGCTTGTGCGATCCGGGTGTCTGCGGGTCATTTCGCGGGAACCAGGAATATAATGATGGAAGGAGCCCGTGCAGACCGCTCTGTGTTTACCCTCCGAGCCGCCACGTCTGGGAGTTGCATTTCTGGGTGTGCAGGCTCTGTCCTGCCCCTGTCCCCTGCGCTGGGGCCGGGTGAGCCCAGGACACGGCACGAAATCCCCGCTGCCGCCCGTGGGAAGGAGGGTGCGGGACCAGCTCTGCCTGGGGCAGCACCCACGGGTGCCCTGGGGCAGCCCCTTCACCCCCCCAAAGGAAAAGGAGTTTAAGGAGTTCCTGGGTGGGAGGTGACCAGCAACACCTCGGTTGTTTGTTTCTTGTAATGAGTTTCCCACGTTGTTAACAAGGCCATAAATTAGATGGGGAGCTCCCTTTTTCCAACAGCCCAGAAATATCTTTAAGTCTCTTCACCGGGATTGATTTTGTTGCCGGGATGCACGGAGGCATGGGTGAGTTGCTGGCAGTTCAGCAGGGCCGGGGCCCTTCCTCTTCGCCAAAGAAGTTGTTGGGCTGAATGTGTTCTTAAGATTAAATTTAGACTGATTTTGCCATCGAGAGCCCCGCAGGCTCGTAGCTCCGCCTGCTTTGGCTCGTAGCTCCATTTAGAGACTTAACCCTGGAACTGCAGATTTGCTGTGAGCTGGTTTGTGTGTTCCCGGGGAGGTGGTGGGATCCCCAAACATCCAGCGCAACTCCAGTTCTCCAGCCTCGAAGCTGGAGGTGTCCTGGAGGTGCCAGAAGGTGTCCCGGGAGCACGGGCACGGGAGAAATCCCCAGCTCCAGGGGAGGGAGAGCAGCCACGAGGCTCCCGTCTTCCACCTCGTCTTGAGCCGAGGGTCCAGCGAGCCCCGCGAGCCCGAAGCAGCTGATCCATTTATCCTAATTATTAGTTATTTGGAAAGGAAAATGAGGAGAACTTAGGAGGGGGGGGGTGGGGGGTCACTTCTGGCGGCGCGATGCTGCCCAACCTGCTGCGTGACTCAAGCGAGCGACATTCCTGGGTCTGCCTCCTTTAAAATGTGACGAAGGCTTAACTCTGGTGCTTTTAATTAAGAGTTGTTCGCATCCGTCAGTGCAGGGTGCAGGCCGTGTCCTCCTCGCGGGCACCGAGCCCAGCAGGTCACGTTCTGTCCCAGCGAGACCCAGTTGCAGACCGGTTGCAGACCAGTTGCAGACCAGCCACATGGTGAGTTGGTTCTGCCCAAGTTCACGGCCACCTTTGGTGTATCTCCCCTCACCGGGGCCGTGAGGGACCTGGGGAGGTGCAGACCTGCCTTGTATGAACCTTCCACATTGGAGGAAGCTGTCACTGCACTGAGCTTCATCAAACTCACTCGCCTTTGGGGAAAAAAAATGCTATTTGATTTTTTTTTTTTTTGGCTGCTATTGAATGTGCCTCAGGGCTGATGGTGATCCCAGGTAGTGCTGGTTTTTCCCAAGTAAAAGCCATAGAGCCTTAGTCATGGAATCACAGCCTGGTTTGGGTGGGAAGGGACCTTGAAGGTCACCCCATTCCACCCCCTGCCCTGGGCAGGGACACCTCCCACCACCCCAGGTTGCTCCAAGCCCCCTCCAACCTGCCCTTGAACCCCTCCAGGGATGGGGCAGCCACAGCTTCTCTGGGCAGCCTGGGCCAGGCTCTCACCACCCTCACACCAAAGAATTTCTTCCCAGAAACGCTGGTTTCCAGGCATCCCAGAAAGTGCACGGATCTGCGGTGTCTTGCAAACGCCTCCGTTGGGAGCAGCAGGAGTGAGCTCCGGGTGCTTTGGGGCAGAGCAGAAGACACTGACCTAGTTTGTGTCTTAATCACACCCTTGGAATCATTACAAACCCCTCCTGGACCAATCGGACCAGGACCTAACGATCCCAGAGCACCCCGGCCGGGGAATCGGGTGCAGTTTCTCATCGACCACTTGGCAATTCCTGAAACACAACAACCTTTTCCAGAGCTTAATCCCTGCGGGAAAGTGTTTTCATCCTCTTCTGTATGCCTGAGGCTGAAACCACTTAAGGACGAGCTTATGTCTATTTTATCCATCGTTCCCTTCCCAGCACACCTAAGTCTTAAGAACAATTAATCATGTTACGTCTAAAAGAGAAGCTTTTAATGCCTTTTTGCCGGAGCAGAGCTTGTGTTTCAGAGGGTGATGCGGGGGCTGCGGAGAACCCAAGGCTGCTGTGGGTGCAAGAGGGCGTCCGGCCGCGGCAGAGGCGGTTCAGCCGCAGGAACCTGACATTCCCCGTCCAACATTCCGTGGTTTATCATCTTTACACGGCACACACCGTGTGCCTGACACCCAGCCATGTCCCCAGCCGCCTCCGACGGCCCCCAGCTGCCGGGAGGTTTAGAAAGTGCGACTTGATTTCATGCCCTTTCCTATCAATATGATAAATATTTTGCTTAGATGCTGGTGGAAGGAGATTCTACGCCAGAGGCGTGTAGAGGTGGGGAGAAGGCACTCTTGGACCCCCCCCCACCCCCAGTGGGGTTAATTATTAATTAATATTACTGTTAATATTCCAGGTTCATATTCCAGCTGTTGGCGCACAGTGAGCGCTCCACAACTGGTTTCCTGTGCTGGAAGAGACAGATGAGATACTGGTGATAAAGGGAAGAGCCTCAAAAATCATTTTTTAAGTCCTGGAGCTTTAGAAATCATGAACCCCGTAGCTGTGGCCCAGCTGGGCTCTTCCACGTTTTCCTTCTTCTCCAGGCTGGATCACAGGGGTCTTTTTGAGGCTGCTGCCCACCATTTGTGTTGGAAACTCCTCCTTTGTTTAAATTCATGGCTTCAAAACACTGAATTAATCTGGATTCTGGGTGATTTAAAAAAACAAAGAACAAACCCTCCTGCGAGCAGAGGAGCTCTTGGTCCTTAACCCGTGGCGTTTGTGTGCCCGGTGCTGTTCTAAGGGTAGGATTCTGCAGAACCAGTCTGTGAGGAGGAACAACTGGGCAGGAGCAAGAACAGGCTGATGCAGAAGGAGCAGGTTCTGCCTCTGGTCAGGACAGTCTGCGCCGCTCCATCCCAAACAGACAGGTTGTACACTTTGAACTGGGTCACTGTGGTTTTTCTGGAGGGTTTTGTTGTTGTTCGTTGTTGGTTGGGTTTGTTGGGTTGGTTTTTTTTTTGATATAGATAATAGGATAGTTCTCCAGATGTGCCTGCAAAGAGCATTAAGATCCACCGAGAGCTACGGTGAGACCGCGCCGGAGGTTTATCAGCATCCAAGCCAATATCCTTAACCATGGATAGTTTTATTTAGTGGGATTATTTACGTGCACTGAAGTGTTTCCTTTTATCTGGTTTCACTCTGTTATGGAAAACTGATCCCAAAAGCAGTGGTGAGAGCACCTACGGTCGCTGCCGTTTTATTTAAGCTCCTCCAATCCCTTTTCCAAAGCAAAGCTTCTGGTCTCCGGGGTCGAGATTCCAGCTGGCCTGGGCTGGAGCTCTCTGCTCTCCCTGGGAATCTTAATCGCTTCACTTCTGCTGCTCTGGAAAATTAAAAAAAATCCAGCCTGGGCAATATTGCCGTGCAAAAAAAAAAAAAAGAAGTTCTATCTTTCCTTTTTGCTCTTTGTGGTATTTGTTGGGGCAGGATTACAGCGAGCAGCCCTGGGACAGGCGCTGGTGGGTCCAGGCTGGGGGAGCACGGGGGTTGTTGCGGGGGCTTCCCACCCCGCAGGAGCCGAGGAGTTAACCTGGGCCACACGGGGACTGGTGTCTGTACCCAGCCTAAAGCCGGTGACATTTACCAGGCGCTTACTGGGAGTCAGTGGATGGGGGTTTTATTTTATTATTTTTTTATTTATTTTTTTCCCCCTAGCTGGCTTTGTTCTGCAGGGTTGCTAATATTCCCAAACGGAGCGTGCTTTTTATCGGCAGCATCTGCGGTGCAGGCTCTGACTCATGTGCTCTTTGAGTGAGGATGACAAATGGAGAGCAGAGACAAACAACTCCCCGGGATGAGCCCGCGCCGGGAGGGGAGGGGGGAAGGAGAGAGCGGTCATCTGGGAAGGCATTTCTAATAATTACGCCCTAATTACTGCCCTCGTGCGGGGAAATCTGGCCTTTTGCTTCTGGAGAAAAATCGAATTTATACTTCCTTGGAAGCGGTGGAGGGGAGACGGGCGCCGCCGACACTCGGGCTGGAAGATGCTGCAGATTCTGGGTTCCTGGAGGAGCACCCTGCCACCCCTCTAACGCCTTGGGCTCGATGCCGAAAACATCTCTGGGCACCCACAGCCCCCCCGGGGGCGGTTTGTTGTTGAAAACACCCTGCACATGGCTCCTCTGACTCAGCTCCCTGACAGCAGTGGCCTGTCATCCCCCTGCAGCTGCCTCCCGAAGGCACCGCGTGTCCCCTGGCACCAAACTGGTCAAGGAGCTCGGTCACACTCTTTCCTTTGCCTAATAATAGCCAGGAAATGTTTATACACACACCCCCCCTACCCCCCCTCCCTCCCACCACGTTTTCACCTCCTTTCTCGGGTGAAATCTCAGCGCTGCACTTGTCCCGTTTGCACAATTTACAGTGAAATGCAATTGAGCAAGTCGGCTCCAGTGACGGACCTGGAAAACCGTGTGTCCCCAGGAGCGGGGACAGCAAAACAGAGTCCTTTTCCAGGGCCACCTTCTTGAGACCTTCTGGTGGCCTGAATTGTCCCTTTCCCTTGGGCCACCGAGGGCTGGCCTTCGCTCTGAGCCGGTTTCGGAAGGGGCTGGGGGAGGAGTCTCCCCGCAAACCCCTGTTTCGCTGTGAAGCTGGGGGCATCCAGGGGGAGGGAGGAGGAGGAGGAGGATGGAGGTTGCTCCCCCCAGATGCCTTTCTGGGAAAGAGAAATCCTAATTCTGGCATTTGTTGAAAGGGGATTGCCCGCAGTCATCCTTTTTAGGACTAGATGGTGTGAAATTAAGCTGCCTGCTTTCACTTTGATGTTTCTTTTCATTTTCGCTAGAACGTACCCGTTTTCTCTTCATTTCCCCTATGAAAAGTACTTTTTTTTTTTAATTACTCTTTAAGGGAGACCACTAACCGAAACTGAAAGACTGTTCAAGAAATACTGCAACTTTGATCACTAAACTTAAAAGCTGGGAAGGAGCTGGGATTAGTGCTGTGACTTCTGTAGATAAATATTTGTGACTTGAAGAGAAATTAGAGAGGGAATAAACATCTGTCCTTTGATCAGCTCTCCAGCTCGTTAACCTGCTGAAGGCAGGGTCTGGCCCAAGGAGTCAAGGCCAGGAGGGGTTCAGGGCATATGAAACAATCCCAAATCTCTTCCCATGCGGACAGTGGTGGGTTTGGGTTTTTTTTTTCCTGCAGTATTTTAATTGTAAACACAGCGGGACACTTTGGGAACACATTAAATTACTCAAAGTTTCCTCTAGTCTTAACCCATCCAGAACTTCAGCCTGATGGTTTGAGGTGCCTGGAGCTGTTACTCATTTTGGGTTCAGGGATTTTGGGATTCTGCTGTCTGGTGGACCTGGGAGGTCTGGATGAGGAGGGAGATGGGTCACAGCTCAGCAGCTGAGTCCCGAGAGGGGTGGATGGAGCTGGATGGGAACCACCAGTGTCCTCCAAACATCCCAAGAGTTTGTCAGGCAAACATGTCTGCAGAAGCCAAGTGGCTCCCCCCGCAGCTTGGGAGCCAGCTGGAAGTGAATCCAGCAGGTAGGTGCCTTTTCCCACCTGGAAAGGTTTCATTTCAGTTCTGTTTTCACCGCAGCCCTGCTGCTCCCCAGCTTTTTTCTCCCCAGCCCTCACCGGAGGAGACACCAGCAATTGGGGTATCACGGGAGAGAGGGATGGAGAGTGACCGTCTCCGTGTGTGCTCAAGGTTTGAGTCCCCAATTCCTGAGAGAGACCCCCACCCTGGGTCCGATGGCTGGAGGCCGGGGCTGTCACACTCTGCAGCCCCCCCCCCTCCAGCTGCTCCCCCAGCCCTTGGAGAGAGTTCTGCAGAACTTCAGCAGAAAGTGAGTTTATCTTGTTTTGGCACAGCAGCACTACCTTAATTGCCAGAGTGTTTATCTTGCTGGAAGCCGAGGCCTGAGAAGCAGGGCTTGTTTACAACAAACTCAACAAATAGCTTTGGGCAGCTACTGTGAGGTTGGAACCCTCGGAGAGGAACGGCTGCTCCAGAGATGCCACAGCAGAGGGTTAAAGCCATTAAAGCAGCCTCTCTCTCTGCTCCCCGGGCACTTCCCAGGTGATCTTCAAGGAACTGTCCTTTTTGCATTCTGTTGGTGCAGAACCGGCTCCGCCACAACCTGACGGTGCCTCTTCCCCGGCACCAAAGGCCGTGCCTTCATTTGGAGAGGAACCTGCTGGAGGGAGAGCACCTTGCAGGGCCTTTTGTTGCTTTTAATGCCACGAATGTTGGGCCCCAGCACCTGCAGGCGGCGGTTCTGTCTTCTCGGGCTTCCCCCCGGGTGGTGGGGACGGCTCGGCAGGACGCTCCGATGGCTTTTAGGGGCCACCAGTGGCTTTTATGGGCCACTGTTGTCGCTGGTGGGTCAGGGCTCCTCCAAGAGGAGCTTCTCCTAATTATCTCAGAGGTTCCATCTGGAGCTCCGGGCGATTCAGGAGCCAAGAGGCTCTCACGCAGCTTCGGCTGGTTATTGCTTTTAGCTCCGGGGCGATGACGTTGCCTCCCAACCCCTTTCTTGGCTTTCTGTAAATCTACCGACCCGGGGTTTATTTACTCCAGGAGAATTTGAGGGAAAAGCTCTGCCGCGTAACGTGGTGCAGCTCCTCCACTGCTATTTCTCAGCCAAACGTCACCGCGCTCGGCCCATCCATCACTCCCGGATTCCGTTGCCGCCGGAAAAATTGCCAACAGTTTTAGGACGGCAGCCAAATCCCACCACGGTCCCGGGGGTGGGACGCTGCTCTTGGGTGATGCTCTTTGGGGACGGGGGGGGGGGGGTATTTGCCATCAGACACGTGAAACGTCCATTCAGAGCAGCTTTTGAGATGATGCTTCCCACTCTGAGGAGCAATTAGGGCTGGTGTTGATGAAACAGGTAATTTGGGGGGGGTATAGGAGGCTTCCAGGATTCCTGCAAAGCCAGGAACCCCTTCTCCCATCCCGAGTGCCGGCAACAGGTTGACGAGTCATATAATATTAACAGCAATTAACACTGTAGGAGCAGTGGGGGATCTCTTGCTGCTCTCAGCCCCTTCGAGACGTCAGCTCGTGGAGCCCTGATCAGCTTCTCTGTTTTCTCCTGCCTCAGGCAGCCCCTGGAAAACTCGTTACTTGGAGCCCTTTGACGAGGCTCCTCGCTCGGAGGGGGGGGCTCCGCCGTACTCCCACCCCCGCGCGCCCCAGGTGACGCCACGCGCCGCGTGCCCTATCCAAAAAATAAACCCTTTTATTTTTAACAAGCTGCGCTTAAGGCACATTGGCAGAATCTTCAGCCAATCCCTAAATTTGGGGCTGACTTTATTGAATTCCTCAAGGCATATTACCCCCCCACACACCCCCACACCCCCCCCCCCCAGCATCCTCTGGAGCTGGCACTAACGAGCTGGCACCGACTCCTACTCTGGCATTTGGGAAGATGAGACTCTGTTCCACCGCCGAGCTCAGGGCTGGTAACGCTGATTCACGGGGTGTTTTATCTCCAGGGGACGTGTGTGTGCTCCCGAGGTTTGGCTGGGGGGGGGGGGTGGAATTTAGAATTTGAATTTAGAGCCCAGTCTGCCCAGTGAAAATCTTTGGGAGGTGGAACTGGTGGAGGAGCCACAGCCACCAGCTGGTGGCACCTCAAACGCTCAGCTCCTCTGTCCCCTGCAAGTCCTGCTCAGGTCACTGTCGCATCAGCTGTTCTTTTTCATTAATAGCTTCTTTTATTTTGTTTACCTCCAGCGTGGGCAGCAGCGTGAGATGTGTCACGAGTCTCCCAGTGCTTTAATGAGTCTTCTCTGCTTTCTCCTCCCTGTCCTCCTGCAGTTCCTGCCTTTGTTCCCCCGTGCCCGGGCCGTCCCGTGGCTGTGCTGCTCCATACCTACTTCTGGCTGCAGGAATGTGCAGAATTAGTCCCTTTTTTTAAAAAAAAAAAATCTGTAAATGAACCCAGAGCAAGCAGAGGACTGTTTGCCACCAGCAGCTCCGCTGCTGTCGGTCACGTTAAATTGTCAGGTCTGAGCCACGGCCGGTAAAAACCACCAGCTCTGGGCATCAAATTAGTGATAATTGGGGATTTTACTGCTAGAACCCCCCATGGTTTTTTAAAAATTTTGCTAATAGAGGGTGCTTGAGCCATAAGTGCTGCTTTAAACCCCGATGGTCTTCAGGACAGATAACTTCTTCTGCCTCCAGCCCGCTCCAAACTGTCAGGTTGGTTTTTTTTTCCTTTTTCCACTCACCGAGAAGCGAGCCAGGAGCGTGTGTGTGGGACACGGGAGCTGAGGAGCAGGAGAAAACCAGCAAGAGGCTGCTCTCTCCCGGGATCCCTGACCCGCTCCCTGCTCCCAGGACCTGGAGGTGAAGGGGCGATGGGAATACGGGCTGTAACCCGGGCTTTACAGCCAGGCTGTTCGAGGTGAACGGTCGTTTTATTTCAGGAATTCGGTCATTTTTCCTCTTGCTGTTCTAATTTCAAAAGAACCCAAAAACCACGCAGTCACTTCTCCTTCGCCGACAGCTCGGAGGGATTTTCAGGGCTTGTTTTGTCCGTCAGCCTGAGAGTGAAACTCGGTGTTTACATCTCCTGAGGACGCATGAGGTCAGAGTGAGTGTCATTCCTATTTCTGGAAGCATTTCCTTCCACCTTAATAAGTAAAAACAAGCCCGTCTTTCCCTTTGCACGACTCTCACCGTTTCCCCCGATGGCCAGCCTGGTGAGGAGCTCGACGAAACCCTGTCACCGTCTTCTGTGGTGGCTTTGAATTCGCTTTCTAGTCGCCCTGGCATTTCCCCTGGCATTTCCAGCCCAGCTCTGCAGGATTTCCATGCTCTCAGAGGGATGATCTTCTCTCTGCCGGAGCGGGATCTGCCTCATTTCACGCTTAACGTCGAGCCGCTCCGAGTGGAACGTCTGGAGCATCCCCGAGCCCTGGGAGGAGGGGATGCACACGCTGGATTCCGGGGCGTTATTAGCCCTGGGTGACTAATCACCGCCTTTCATTTCTCTTTGTCATGCTCTGCAGTCGCTTTTACCTTCTCTTCCCCATCATTTCCTGCTTCATAGGAAATACTGGCTCCGGAGCAGATTCCTCCTCCATCGATTCCCCCTCTCGGGGACTCGCAGGTGGTGGTTCAGGTGCTCAATGGGGTGACAGCTCCTTCTTTTTTCCCCACACCGTTGGTAGAGCATCCTCCTGCCTTGGCCGGCACCGGGAGCTGGTGCGGTGACCTCCCTCTCCGCCCGGAGGATGTGTGAGATGCTGTTCTGAGTAATTCTGAAATTTCACCCAAAAGCTGTTCCCTCCCCTCGAAACAGGTTCTGAGCTTGTCTGGGAAAAGCTGTCTCAGGGTGAGCCCAGTTCTGACCAAATGAGTTGGTGCCGGGATAACGTGAACTTTCTCCTAGACTTTATTCCTAGCTGTTCGGCAACTTTGGGGTGAAAATCTGGGGTTTGAAGTGGCAAAGCTGGTTCTGGCTTTCTGGAGCAACCGCGGTGGGAGCTGAGGGTGCTCCGAGCATCCCGCCGGTCCCTGGTGCAGCGTCTCCCTTCCCAGAATATTAAATAACTTCCCATAACTTCCCAGAATGTTAAATTCCCGGCAGGAATATCTTACAGCAGCTGGAATGATCCTCCTTAAAACCATTTCGTCTCTTAGGGGGGGAGTCTTTTAAAGTACCTTGTGCATTTCCAAGCAAAAATCCCACGAAAGATGCTCCTCAGTCGATCCGTCCGGTGCTGACCCCCAGTCAGATGGGGAGGGGGATTTTTCTTACCCATTTTCACCCCAAAACCTCATACCCCCCCACTACGTGCGGCAGGAAGGGGAGCTCGGATGCCTGGTCCGGGTTCCTCGGGGCCGGAGGAGGCGGCAGCGCGATTCCCCGGCTTCATACGGGGCTGGATCCCGGCCACCCACTGGAGGAGGAGGAGGAGGAGGAGGAGGAGGAGGAGGAGACGTTCGATGCCAAGGACGATACTCACTCTGCTGCCGGGCTTTTTATAGCAGTAGCAGGAATTGATACCAAAGCAGCGATCGGGCCGCCCCGGCAAACCCAAATAGGCATTTTTCACAAGATGCTTAAATCCTGCCTTTCTTCCCTTTTATTTTTAGCGCAGGAGACTCCAGGTCGGTGCAGCCCGGGGTAATCCATCGTCGCGTCAGTGAGGAACTTTCGGCAAATGGCAGCAGTCATTCGAGGTTCTCGTACAGCGCGAGGACTTTCCCTTTTTTAAATAAACCCTATTATTCAGCGAGCTCCTAAGAATAACCTCTGTCTGCCACCGGCGGGGCAGCCCACGCTCCCCGTTTCAGAATTCCCACTTTTTGCCGTTAAATCCTTCGGGAACGTGCGACGCTGCCTGTGATGGAAAAGGAACTGGGGGTTTCTCTTGGCTTTTTGGGGACGAGCCGGCTGTAAATCAAACCTTTGGGGGATAACATCAGGGTTTTTTTAGTGGGATCTGTGGGGTGGTGCTGGGACCCCCCCGCACAAGGTGCTGGTGGCTTTAGGGGACAGTGTGTGGCTTGGGAACCTCGGTGTCCCCCCTCAGCCCACAGGAACCTGTCGCAAGGGCATCAAAACCCGCTCCAAAAAAAGCCCAGAAACGGGCTGGAAGATCCCCGGTGCCGTTAAGGTTTAGGGCTGGGTAGGTCAGTGCCAGCCTCCGCCAGATCTAAGCAGAGGGAAACGAGGCCAAAGTCTGGGAATTCTCTTTGGAATTTGGGGAGTCGAGAAGGAGCTTTCGGGGCAAACCAGGGCTGCTGGAAACGTCTTGCTGGGTTCCGACCTGTCTTTTTTCGCTGGGGCTCTGCAGACAGGCAGGAGCCAGAACAAGCCCGTAACGTGTCGTTAATGGTCCTTAACCATTAATGGCATTAAAACAAAATTGCGTGAAAGCCCGGTGTGTTGCAGCACGGACAGCAACAGCTGCCCTAAATGGGCTTTGCTTGGCTTCCTCCCACTTTTTTTTTTTAACGATGCCTGAGCGAGGGGGCGGGGGGGGAAGGTGGATGGGGGGGGACACCACCTTCTCCCCGAGCATCTTTGCGAGAGGCGGGATGAGGTTCTTGGTGTCCCCGCTCCAGGCTCTTGCAGGGAGGTCCCAGCGTGGGAGGGCTCCGCGTTACCCCCACACCTGACTCAGCCTTGGCCTTTTGTGGGAGGGAAAAGCCATGTCTGGGGAGGGTTGGGTTTTTTTTTTTCTTTTTCTTTTTTTTTTTTTTGCCTTTGTGGGGGCAGGAGATGCTGTAGGAGGGTTCCCCAGCCCCGCTGCAGTGATGCAGCCCATTGACGTACTTTCTCCTGCATCAAAGCCCCGGTTGCCCGGCTCCCTCCCTCCGCCCGGCTTTTTTTGTGTGTGTGTGTGTGTGTGTTTAATATTCAAGTACAAAGCTTGTGCAAAAACCACATGCTTTTTTTTTTGCTTTTTTTTTTCCCCTCTTTGAAGCGGTGCTGGCCGACTGCCTGACAAACATTCTCCACTGGTGGTGGTGGTGGAAAAAAAAAATAATTTCAAAAACAGAAGCCCCATTGCGTTTTTACAAATATTTTTGTTTTATTTCACCCCTTTCTTTCAGAAGCTGGACAATAGTCCTCTGGAGACGGGGGCTCGTGGTAGTGCCCCCACCCCCCCTGTCCCCAGCACTGCAATCTGATTTTGAAGAAATCAAACTTGTTTTTAGGTGGCTGGGTTTGGGTTTTGCTTTGAGTTGCGCGATGTTTTATCCCCATCTTCTTTGACGCCTGGCTCTGAGTTCTGACTTTGGGGCTTAAGCCCAGAAGTTTTTAAGCAGTTTGGGAGTATTTTTGCCAACCTTCTAGAGTGGGGTTTAAGGTGGGAAATATAATAGAATGAAGCAAGGGTGTATTTTCAAAATTAACATATCGTCCCTGAGCAAGAAACGCTGGGCTAAATGCTACCTGTAACTTCTAAATGCACGCTTCTCTCGCTTCAGCTGCTGCAAGGAGATGTTAATTAGCCAGGGATTAACGAACGGGCTTTGTGCACACCTCGGGTGAGTCCCTCTGTCCTCGTTACCCAGGTCGGGTCATGGAAAGGCAGCGTTTCGGTGACGCAGTGACCCTCGGTGCCACATCTCCTTCTGCAGGACAGAAGGGCCGTCCGTTTTCTGTTAAGTGCAATTAGCATTAATTTGCAGGAGTGCAAATTGGGATTTAAGGGCACACGGCTGGGCTGGGCTTCTGAGACCTTCTGAAGGTAAAAGGGTTTTTGCAAAGGTGAAGATCAATGGAATCTTTCCATGAGAGTTTTAATATTGTGCTTTCTTAAAGACATCAAAATGCACTGCCCCCTTCAGCGGGGGATGCCAGAGGGGCATCGGCCGGGCTCTGATTTGTTTATTAGAAGGCAAACTCTTAATTATTAGCACAAACTCTTAATTTTTTGGTGTGGAGGTGCAGCGGGGCGCCGGAAGGGTTTCTGCAGCTGCTGGTTCAAAAGCTGAGCCATAAACCCCACGGTGGGTAAATCCTGGCGCCCGCAGCTCCCTCGTGCCGCCCTGATGTTCGACAAGCGAAGCCAGCGTGGTGGCTCGGGGATCGGTGTCACCGACCGAGAAATCTGGTAAAATTCCACTAATCCCTCCGTGAGCGAGCTTATCGCGGGACGGGAGTTTCCTGTTGCCCGTCCCCTCCCGCCGAAGGCCTGGGATGGGGCAGCCAGAGCATCACGCTGGTTCCTCTGTCGCTGCCCGTCATTTCTTCCACTTTGGGATGAGCGGTCCCTGCGGAGGTTATGGGTTTCCAGGTTTTTTTCCTCTGGCTTTCAGCTCCGGTTTGGGTGTTTAGAGACAAAGCTTATAAACAGGTCCTTTTAAAAGATAGGAGCGTGATATAAACTAGATTAGAATCACAGAATGGTTTGAGTTGGAAGGGACCTTAAAGATCATGGACACCTCCCACCACACCAGGTTGCTCCAAGCCCCATCCAGCCTGGCCTTGAACCCCTCCAGGGATGGGGCAGTCACAGCTTCTCTGGGCAA
>JAOTQQ010000014.1:3917219-3927843 GCA_026546715.1 Gallinago undulata
CCTGGCCTTCTGGAACTGGGGAGCCCAGAACTGGTCCCAGTGCTCCAGCTGGGGCCTCCCCAGGGCAGAGCAGAGGGTCAGGATGACCTCCCTCCACCTGCTGCCCATGCTCTTCTTGATGCCCCCCAGGATGCCCTTGGCCTTCTTGGCCAGCAGGGCCCATTGCTGGCTCCTGGTCACCCTGTTGTCCACCAGGACTCCACTGAAGCCACTGCAGAACTGCAGTTGTCTGAATAAAAACCGGGGGCAAAAAGTGCCCTTGGGTGATTGTCAGGATTTTGGGAGAGGGTTGATGTTGCAGCCCCCCCCCGGGAGCTGGAGGTGCAGGTGATGGGCTCGGCGATGCTTGGGTGTGATGGGGGAAGCAGGAAAGGATGGCACCTGCACAGTGGCCGTTGCTTTAACGCCCCGAGTTCAGGGGAGCCGAACGTTTTGCATCTCTCTCTTTCTCCTGACCTGCCGTGGATGATTTTCTAAATATAGGCAGCGGCGCAATGAAAGCGGCCCCCCAGCCAAGGGCTGCCCGTCACCTGGAGGCACATCCCTCACGTGTTTTCTGGCGCAGCCCTTTCACACACAGCGGGTGAATTCCTTTTTTTAGCCTCTCTGCCCCATTCCCAGCCCTGAGCTCAGAGCTGAACGGCCGCCAGCCCAACGTGACTCCTCTTCCTGTAAAGAGAGACAAAAGAAAACGACCTTCTGCTTCCTCTGCCCGCTCTGCCCGGCGGATTCCAGCCCCCGACCGAGGAGGTTGCTCCTCGTTGCGAAGCCTCACATGATGCTGCCGTCATCTTGGCGTTCCCAAAAAGAGCCGGGTTTGCATGAAAACAGCCGCCCGGACGCTGCGGTCACGTGGAGATACCGGCCTTTTCTTGGAGGGGGACGACTTCGGCGGTTGAAACAAGTGCAGAAGTTGTCACCGGGGGGGGTGGGAAAGGCTGATCAAACGGTGTCATCGGGCTGATGAAACGCCGTCCTCCTCCAACTGGGAGGCAAAACTCTCAGATTTTGCTTGCCTGCAGCTGGCCGGGGGAGGGAGATGTTCCCCCCCCACCCCCCCCCAGCCCTGCTGACCTACTCAGCATCATTTTTGCCCTCCGAAGCTGCCTCAGCAAAGAAAACAAGATGACTAGAGAAAGTCACAGGACCGCTCTCCTGGCAGCCTGTTTTCTGGGTGTTCGAGGAAAGCGGGAGGTTTTGTGCTCATGTGATGCCTCAGCTGCAAAAGGTCACTCGCTTTTCTGATGAAATACAGAGGAACTGGCCCCAAAATGGGAACGAGTCCCTTCTGCAACCAGTAGCTGGCAGTGGGTGATCGTCCCCGAGCGTCCCACCGGCCCGGCCAGCTTCAGGGTACCTCCAGCTGGTAATTAATTCTGAAGCACATAGTTAAGAATTAGAGATTTTGCGTAATGCTGAACTGTAGGGTGTGATTTTACAGCCGTTCCCGGGGTGGAATCACGGCTCTGAATTTCCCTGCTGGAGAGGAGGTTCCTGCCTCATGAAAAAAACAATAAATCTGGCTTTGGGTTTCTGAGGCTGGGTTAGCAATGGGTGCTAATTGCTGGGTGGGGTCAGAGGATTTGGGGACTGTATTAGCTGAAAAGGTATGTATTTAGTGCAGCGCGTGCCCAGGGGTGCCCAGCCCAAAGCCGGGTGGTGATGCCCTGCTTTACTCACCCAGCGGTGCTGGGCTCCGTGTGTCCTCCCTCCACGTGTGCCACGGGGACGTGCCCCTTCCCTTGTGTCCCTCAGGGTCCCGGCGATGATGCTATTGCAGATATTCACCGAATTATAGAATGGTTAGAGTTGGAAGGGACCTTAAAGATCATCTAGTTCTGACCCCCCTGCCGTGGGAAGGGACCCCTCCACTGGAGCAGGTTGCTCAAAGCCCCATCAAACCCCCGTTTTACTTCATTCCACCCCGAATCGCTTTCCTCCCCGCTCCCAGCTGTGAGATATTAACTCAAGCTGTTGGGATTCAAGGTCAGTGAAGGACTCTGGGGGTCAGGTTGGTGGAAACCTCTCTGCTCTCCCCGCTGGAGGCCGGGAGCTGGTGTCTGGACATATTGCCCGTGGCTGTCGAGTCAATGCCTTACTTCATCTCTGTTGCAATATTGAACTTTCTTTAGCAACCGCCCGTCTGGGCGCTGGGTTTGTCGGGGCAGGGTTGCCTTGATTCATTGATGGCACCATTCAGTCTAGAGAGAGATTTTTTTTTTTATTATTTTTTGGCTTTCGGTCTTTCCCTCCCGACCCCTCCTGCTCCGCTCCAGCGCTTTTTCCCACCTCGTTTGCATCGCTCAGGTGATTCCTTAGGAAAAGCCACCAGGGTTTTGGATTTGAGATCCACGAGGCTCGGAAAGGTGCTACAAGCTCTCGCTCAGCCCACCCGGTTTCTTCTCTGACTCAAGGGGCAGCTGCTGTAAACTGAATTCGGGATGCTAAAACTCTCCTGTGCTTATTTTGGGTATTTGCAGTGAGTAACCTCACCCCCAGCTCCGGAGACTCTTCGCTGCAGAAGCGGAAAGCGTTTGTGAAAAGCCACAGCAGCAAAGCTTTGGTGGCAAAGGGTGACCCCTCTGTGTCCAGAGCAGATGTACCCAGTGAAGAGGTTTCCATCTGGCTCTTCCTTGGCAGGAATTGCGGTTTGAAGCAAAGGAAAACATTCTCACGAGCAGCTCACGCTCCAGATCTCGTCTGTGAACTTGGAAAACCAGCTCTTGTGTGTTCTCACCGGAGAAATGCAAGTGCCCAACGATGCTCCAAGCTCCGCTCGTTGGAACGTGCTAAAAATTCTGCTAAGAAATGTACTTTCAAGGCCTCTGGGAGGGTTCTGGGAGGTACCCAGCTGGCAGGGGAACAAGAAATTTAGCACAGAAGTCTGTAATTCTGCTTTAAGGGGCCCTGGTGATTGACTCTTCCCCTGGCTGTGCAGAGCAGAGTTAGTGGTTCCAGGTGTTACCATTTAGACCATTAGATTCTTTTCACTGGGGGTGAGGACGTTGTGATGGTTTGAAACGGGGCAGGCTGAAAACAACGAACAACAAAAAAAGTAAAAACCCCAAAACTTGTGTACTTGTGGTGATGATGCAAACTCCATCTGGCCCTCGGGGCCGGGCTTTAGTCACCCCTGACCCTGGCCAACGGGTCCCAGCAGCAGCCCAGTACGGCCAGTGCCTTGGGCTTGTGCCTCCAAATGGGCTCTCTGAGTACACGGCGTGCGAAGCAACGCTCTGGCAGCCCCAAAATACCCCGTGATTTATGTGTTTTCTTTGGAAGCTGGTGCAGGTGTGCTCCGGCCAACCCCGCGTCGCCCTCTCCGCTTGCACACAAGGGGCCGAAAAAGGCTTTTGGCTCCCGTTCCCGAGGTTTCTCCCCGGGGCTGCTCAGCATTTTTTTTTTTGTCTTGTTTGCTCAGCACCAGCTGAACGCCGCTTCCCGGCACCGCCGGGCTCCTCTCCCTGCAAAGAAGGGTCCCTTATCTCCCTGCGCTTGGACAGGAGGGATTTAATTTTTTAAGTCAATGTTTTTGCCGTAACCTCAGGTTTGGGCTGGTTGTTGGTGGTTTTTTGGTTTGGTTTGGGTTGTTTTTTGTTTTTTTTTCTCTCCCCAGGCCTGATGGTTGGAAATACTCCCCTCGTGCAGGCAGTGGAATGAAAATAACAGAAATAGAGAGATACCGAGGGGTGGTCAGCACATCCCCCACTGTAGGCAGGGGGGTTGTCGTTCCAGCCACCGTCCTGCTGGGATTTCTGGGCTTGCAGAAAATGGGCTGAAGGGGGAGACTTCACCCTCAGGTCCTTGCCGAGGAGGAAATAAATCAGCCTTGAGTCCTGGTCCGAAGGTCACCGAGGAAGATGACGCTGGAGCAGATGTCCTGAGTCCTCTTGGGGTGGGAATTCTCCTCCTGGAGCAGCGGGTGACCTCCCCAACGCCCCCTCAGATGACCATCTCTGTGGTGACATCGGGGTGACCAGGACGGTGTCAGACCCCACTGCCTTCGGTCTGGCCCACAGAGTAGCAACGAAAGGTCTCTCCGTGTGTCCCTAGAAGCCATAAAAGGTTAAATTACGGCAAATTCTGCTTATTCACAGGCGTGTGGGACCAGGAGGCTGGTCTGGAGGTGCCACCTCCCCACCGACTGTCCCCGGGTCAGCGCAGGTTTGGGGGGAAGCTCCAGGGTTTGCTCGTCCTGGGCTGTGAACTGGATCCTGCTGGGATCTGGGCTGAGGGTGTCACCGCAGACCGGCCAAAAACAATGAACCGGGGGTAAATGGCTTCAACCGGGGATGGAAAGCTATTTTTAGCCACTCTGAAATGGCATTTGAATGCGCGTAGGTATAATAGCTGCACTCATCGGGGTGAACAAACCCCGATTCTTTTTCCATAACACCAAAAAAGGGAGCTGAGGGGCACATTGTACTGGGAGGGCTGGTCACGGCCGCCTTACCCCCATTCTCTCCCAGTTCCCTGTCTTCTCCAGAAGCGGGGAGCAGGCTCTGCCCAGCCCCACAATGAGCGTATTGTAGCTTTGCGGTTCTGATGTCATTCCCACCAAACCCTCTCCCCACCATGAAAACTCCAAAGTCACTCCAAACCCGGCTCCTTGCCCTTTCCATCCCCTGCACCCAGAGCCGCGCGAAGCCCAGCGGACACTCCAAGAACTCCCAGGGAATGGAGACTATAATCGGCACAATGCTCCTAAGAAAGGCTGGCCCTCCCAGTTATTTGCCTCAAACGCTTATTTTTAGGGTTTTCTTGTCATCTTCCTTGAATTCCGTGCGGCCAGCTGTCGTGCTGAGCGTGTGAGCCTATTTTGGGGAGAAACAAAACAAGTTTGAGAAGAATTAAGAAGCCGAAGCGTTCGGCTCCCGGGTGGCAGCGAGGAGGCTCCGGGGTCACGGCAACGCTTCTGTGGCCCAGGAAAATACCGGCTGCTGAGGAATCCCAGGAAAGAGACTCATCCCTGGGATAAGATAACTTTTAAAGGACGGAGCTTTATCAGGGCAGTGCGGTGATTTGAGCGTGGAGATACGTCGGGGAATTGTTTCTTTTAATAGCTTTACTGACGGGGAAATTCTCTGCTGCTTTCTCCCCCAGAACCCGTCTCAGACCCGTGCCCTTAGCTCTGGTTTTGGTTTTTTTTTTTCCTTTTCCCTTAGAAAAGAATTTGGCATCTCTTTTGCCATTTCCAGCGTGGCCCGGTTTTGGGTCACCCAGGTTAAAAAGTGGAAGCTTCTGTTAAACTCAGCTGCAAACCCTGAAACTGGGCAGCGACAGAGGTGGTGTCTGAAGGAGGAGATTGTGTGGACACCGATACCAGTGACCACAGGGGGCTCTGCTTTAAAAGAGGGTGGTGTTTTTTTGCAGCAGTGATTTTTGGGTGGCCGGGAGACGTTCTCCCTCGCCCTGTCCAAGTTTTGGGGTTGGGGTCCAGGTCCATCTGCTGGTTCCTCCTCTCTCGACGGTGGGTGAAGCATCCCTGGGTATTCGATGCTGCTCCTGGGGTTCGGGGGCGGACGGATGTGGCTGCTTTAGTCAGAGGGTTCCCTCTCCCTCTTCGCCCTTTGCTTTTATCTGCAGAAAACTCAAAAACACTCATTTCGGAACCTTTCCGCCCCCTCGGCGCCACAGGGCGGGGGGGGGGAAGGATTGCTGTGTCACGGCTGATGCTACAAAATCCCCTCATCTCACCCCAAAGTGACGTGGTGCACGAGGCTGATAAATTCACCTCGCCTCGTGGAGCAGCCTTTTTACGCTCCGTGAAGAAGAGAATGGAGTTTTCCCGCGTTAAAACATCCCCCTGCCTGCTTTAAACGTGGGAATGCCGGCGGCGTTTCCCGGCTCAGGTCTCGGGAAGCTCTCGGGAAGCTTTGCGATATCCAGCCTAAACTTCCCTTGCTTTTATCTCCCCCTATAATTTAATATTCCCGAGCCACGCCGCAGCCCGGCTTCCTGCTGAGTCCTCCCTGCCCTCCCGCCGGGCTGCGGGGCTGCTCCGAGCCCCCCCGGACGAGGACACATCCACGGCGTCCGGCCGGGATGTCCAGGTGTCCAGATGGAGTTCTCCGTCAGTAAATCCATCCGTCCCTCTTTTCAGGCCATAATTAACCACACGAGCCTGAGTTGGGGGGGGGGGGGGCAATCTCTGCACTCCAGAGACCTGAAAATTTATCCCGAATTGTTTCCGAAACGATTTCATGTGAAAATAATGAGTAAATAAGAGGGATAGGCCTTCTTATCACCAAGAGGGAAGGTTGGGGTTTGCTGTGGGAAGTGGGGGGGGACACAAGGACAGACGGGTGTATTTTGAGTTTTGCTGTTATTGAGACAAACACTGACCCCCCCAGTGCTTTTTCGGACGTCGGTGTTACTCCTCACAGTCCTCTTTTTGGGCAGGAAAACCAAAGCACAACCATTCCAGGACCCGACGGTGGGCAGTTCTCAACAGGACAGACACAAGCCCAGCCTTCGTTTCGGTGGGAAACGCTCCTCCTTCCCGCCTCGCCATGGTTTTTAGGGTAAAATCACAAAAATTTGGTAGTCGGCGTTCCGTGGAGATGTTTGAGGAGCGCGTGTTTACTTTAAAAGATGACAGATGTCCTCAAGCTTAGAAGTCTTCACAGAAAGTGATGACCGTTTTGCTGAGGGGGTTGTGGAGCGGCGGAGTTGAAATGATGCTGGAAGGACGGGGATTCATCCCCCCCCTTTTTGTGGAACGAGGAGGAGGTTCTCCTTTCTGCGTGTCTTCACGAGACGACCTTCGTGCTGGGGTTGGGGGGGGTTGTCCAGGGTGTTGGGGGGCGGATTGTGAGTCCTTGTGATGGTTTCTGCAAGTGGAGGGATGGCATTTGGTCATCTCAGGTGAGGAGGAGGAGGAGAAAAAGGAAGAGAAGGAGGAGTTGGACTAGATGATCTCTACGGTCCCTTCCAACTCTAATAATTCAGTGAAATTCAGAGAGAAGAAGGAAAAGGAGGAGGATAAGAAGGAAAAGGGGAAGGAGGAGGAGAACCTGCAGGTGACTGGGAAGGAGACTGAAAGCAAGAGCCTGTGATGCTGGGCCAGGGGTGGGAGGTTTTGAGGAGCAGCCCCCGCTCCTGCCAGAGCTGCAGAAGGTTCTGGAGCTGCTGGAGCACAGGTCAACCCCAGACCAAAGCTGATGCTGGAGTTTCTTCTGCTGATCTGCTCATCATAGAATCATCTGGGCCAGAAGGGACCTCCAAGGGCCCTCTAGTCCAACCCCCCCGCAGTCAGCAGGGACACCCCCAACCAGACCAGGTTGCCCAGGGCCTTGTTGAGCCTCCCCTTGAATGTCTCCAGGGAAGGGGCCTCAACCACCTCCCTGGGCAACTTGTTCCAGTGCTCCACCACCCTCACTGGGAAGATCTTATACCTCGTCCTGTCACTGCAGGCCTTTGGAAACAGGCTCTCCCCAGCCTTCCTGTAGCCCCCTCAGGTACTGGAAGGGGCTCTAAGGTCTCCCTGGAGCCTCCTCCAACCCCAGCTCCCTCAGCCTGTCCTTGGAGCAGAGGGGCTCCAACCCCCTGAGCGTTTTTGTGGCCCTGCTCCATGAGGTCCATGTCCTTCTTCTATTGAGGGCTTGCACCTGCTCCTGTTGAACCTCATGAGGTTCACCTGGGCCCACCTCTCCAGCCTGTCCAGGTCCCTCTGGATGACATCCCATCCCTCAGGTGGATCGACACCACCACACAGCTCGGTGTCACCTGCATCCTCCCATCCCAAGGAACTGCTCCGGGTTCCATGGCTGCCCTGAAGCGGGGGAGCGAGCGGCCAGCGTGAGATTTTGAGTCCTAATTCCCACATCGGGGGGGATACGGGAGGGATGTGGTGGCTGCGGAGCCACCAGCACCGGCTGGGACCTTGCTGGGAGCTGCTCGTCCCCTCTGCGTGCTCCCTGGGCCACTGCACTGACCAGAAATGCAGGAAGGATGAGCGCGGAGCAAGTTCTGGTTTATTCACTGCCCTCAACCCATAACAGCCCTCCAGCGCCTTCAGCTCCGCTTCCCAGTTTGAATTATACGGTGGAGCCTTTATTGTGCATCTGGCCATGTGTGTTGGACCCTGGACTAACACCCGAGCCCCGTGGTGACCCCAAACCCCCCCCCGGGAACCCGCTGCTCTCCTCCTCCCCTGCACCAGGGATGCATCCGCATCTCCCGGGGGGGTGAAACCTGAAAAATGCCTTTCTCTGGGCGAGGGCTCCAGGTGAGAACCCGTGGAAACACCTTTGCACTCTGCCTTTATTGTCGTGTTGGGTTGGGGTTGGTTGGTTGGTTGGTGTTTATGGTGGTTTTTTTTTTCTTTTTTTTTTTAATGTGTGGTCTAAAAATAAGGCTGGAATGTGCTGGGGTGACTCAGGGCACGCGCTCTGCGCCGGGGCGGCGATGGGCTGTAATTGCCGTGACGGTGACCGTCCTGCCGGAGGTGTCCCCACCCAGCTGGCACCCAACCTGCCGCAGGGACACCGCAGAGAGGGAAAGGGGGGGTGTCAAACCAGACCTAATATCACGGCTTTGGGTTAAATTGTGGGGTTCGGGTCTCCCGGAGGTTCTGCAGATGCATCCCAAAGGATTTCACCTTCCCTTTGGTGGGAAGGAGATGGAGCTGCGGGGTCTCCGGGGATGCTCTCTCCTTCCACAACCCTCGGCCGGTTTGAAACTGGAGCAGTTGAAGAGCCAAAGCACTTAAGCAATTAATGGATCTTCTGCTGAAGAGAGATCCGCGTCTGAGCCACGCGCCCTCTCTCCTACAGCCGTGCAACCCTCCTAATTACACGCTGTTAACGAGTGACACGAGTGGCGAGCGGCCGGGCCACCCTCCTCTTCCACCAGCCTGGTAAAGCCTCCTCTGAAATTCGGGCAGACCCTCGTCGGGGCAGTAGGGCTGGACCCCGGTGTCACCTTGGCCGGGTGGCCACCGAGCTCAGGGCACCCTGCTCCCCGTGGCTTCGTGCTGCGAGCCCCGTTTTTGCTGGGGACATCCCTCTCCGTGGGGGCCATCCCCTCCCTTGGGGACCCCCCCCTCCGAGCTCAGGGGGGTGTTGTCTGTGCAATGACACGACCCCAAGAGCAAACCCGCTGCCTTTCCAGCCAGATTGGGCAAAAACCCCAAACGTACTCCTCTCTGTCAGATAAAACCCCAAAGCTCCGGGGACACGCGTTGGTTTGGGTGGTTTCCATCTGGAACCGGAGACGCCGGAGCCGGGGGAAGAATAAACCCTGAAAAACCCAATTGCTCGCGGCGTGGACCTGAAATTGAGGAGAAAACTTCTCTCGGTGTCTAGAAACCATGTGGTTTTAAGTTTCTGATGTATTAAAAGCGGGCTGGAGTGCAAGGATGGGCCCCGGGGGCTGCGGGAGGGACACGAGTCCCGACCTGTGCGGGGAGGCTGTCATTTACCCGGGGAGGGACAGCGAAAGGGGACGTTTTGCAAATCTCAAGCAGCTTACGGGCACTCGGGGAACCTGTTTACTGCTCAAGTGGAAGGGTTTGGTGTCCCTGCCGTGCTCACCGTGCCGGTAAAGCCGGGGGTGATGCGGAAAAAGGGGTGGAAAATAAAACTGGATGGTTTCACCACCACGATGGGGATAAACCCCCCCCGTCTGCGGCGAGAGGCAGAGCACGGCACCGGTGCTCCCCATCCCGGGATGGCTCCTCGGGCCGGCTCCTCACCCTGAGCTCTCCTCCTCGAGGATTGTCTCACGCCATAGAAAGCTGAAGGTCTTAAAGGAGGGGGGGGAGGGGGCAAAAAAAAAAAAAAAAAAAAAAAAAAAAGGGAAAAAATTGCTGCACTCAGGAAAAAATTCAATAGCTCATTCAGTGTTAAAGCTACTGGTGCAGGAAGTGTAAAAGAAAAATGGAGCCGGCTTTGTTCTGCCCAGACAAGGAGTAAATGCCATTGCCCTAACAGCCTTTTTCTGTTCCAAAAAAGCATGAGGTCATCTTTAAAAGCAGTAACCACCCAGCGGGTTTACACCGGGTTACCAGTCTCAGGCTCCCCCGTCGTGTGTGTGTGTCCCCCCCCCCTTTTCCTGGCACCGTCCCGGCGCGGGGCTCGGCGCGGGACGGCTCCGGCGCGGTGTGTGTTGGCCCGATCCAGGTCCTCGGCCCAGGGGCTGGAGGCTTTCTCTGGGGAGGGAGCTGCTCCACAGCCTGCCCTGATCCCACGGGAGGTGGTTTTATGGGAGATGGCTCCGGAGTCGGTGCCATCTCGGTGGTGGGGGACGTGTCACCCTCCCGTGGCTGCAGAGGTGCAGAGAAATGCTGCTGGGCGGCTGATAAAAAGCAGGGGTTTGGTTAAGGCTGAGATGCAGGAGCATATCCACCCCCCCGAGCATCTCCCCACATCCCCCACCCCGAGCATCTCCCCACATCCCTGCCCCAGCACCATGGAGCCTGGAGAAGAGAAGGCTCCGGGGAGACCTTAGAGCCCCTTCCAGCCCCTCAAGGGGCTCCAGGAAAGCTGGGGGGAAATCTTGATGAGGGAGGGGAGCCCCAGGAGGAGGGGGAAGGGTTGGACACTGCAAGAGGGGAGATGGAGCTGAGATTTTGGGGAAGAACTTGTTTGGTGTGAGGGTGGTGAGAGCCTGGAACAGGTTG
>JAOTQQ010000014.1:4101207-4113978 GCA_026546715.1 Gallinago undulata
CAGCCCTCGAGGTGGGACCTCACCAGTGCCCAGTCCAGGGGGACGATCACCTCCCAAATCCCACTCCCCACGCTGTTCCTGACACAGGGCAGGATGCTGTTGACCTTCTTGGCCACCTGGGCACACTGCTGGCAATTTCTTACCCATTTTCTCTTTATTTTAACAACATTGTTTAGCAAAGAGCTTTGCTGGCCTGCGTAATCCACAGTTTTGTTGGGAGCGATCGAACTGCTTCCAGCAAAACTTGGGATTTTTTTTTTTTTTTTGATGTACCAGTAGCCTTGACACGTGTAGGACTGTGATCCTTGAAAAAATGAAAAAATAAAGTTGGGCCAGACTGAGAAGGGTGCGATAAGGGGTTGGGATTTGAGGCCCCGGAGGCTGTTATTGCTCTGTGGGACCAGCCTTGGGCTGTGGCATGTGAATGTCAACTGGGAAGGCGAAAAAGCGACTGGTTTGATCCGGTGCAATGTTCAAGACTTCAGACGTGGGCGAAGCGGTGGCAGGGTTTCTCCTGGGATGTTGTGGTTTCTGCTGGAATTCTGGTCCCCTCATCAGTGCTGTTTGTATCTGTGGTGTGAATCCCCGGCTGTCAGAGCTCACCCATAATCGCCGATGTGCCAAACCGGACTTAATTAGCAGCTTTCTATCCAAATTACTGAACTTTGGGGATATAAGGAGCCAAATGCAGAAGCTGGGGTGGGGTGGGGGGGTTGGCTTATTTGACAAAACCGATTTGGGGCTGGTTTCCATATCCAACTACCGTCTCTCTGGCCGGGACCTGGCAGCATCCTCCAGTTCCTGCGGTTGTTTATCTTAATGACCCTGAGTGAGTCCTTCGAGACTCAGCACAGAGCAAACAAACCACCCGGATATCACTCCCCGTTCCTCAACCTACTTGTTTGTTTTGATTCCCTGTCTTTTTCTTTTTTCTTTTTTTTTTAGGCAGATTTTTTGAAAGGATTACCCGTCTACAACAAAAGCAACTTCAGCAGATTCCACGCGGACTCTGTATGTAAAGCATCAGTAAGTATTGCCGCTTTGGGGGGAAAGGGTTTCGTGTGGGGCTCAAAGGATGCCAGAGTGAAAGAAACTTGAAATGAGTGTTTTGTTTCTTAAAAAACACATACAATCGCAGCTGGATAGTTCACGGGTTGAGATTTGGCAAGGAAAGCTTCCGGCTTGCTTTGGTGAGGAATGTGGCATCGCATCAGCCAAACCACATCTGTGGCGCTTTGTTTATATATACCTTCTTTAAAAGCAGTCTTATGCCCTGGAAAACACACGAAAAACGGTCCTCCTTCTTCATCTGTGGGTTTTAAAAAGCTGTAGCCTCACAGAGTCACGTAACGGGGCAGAATAGCGCAGTGCGTCTGTAGCCAGCGTAGGTGAGGGCCCTTTGGTTGATTTAACTGTGGTTGGGTTCAAAAATCAGCTTTTTGTTCTCTTTGTTCTTTAACTCTTGCAATTCTTCTGCAGAATAGAAGACCATCAGTGTATCTTCCCACGAGAGAATATCCATCTGAACAAAGTAAGTCATCCCTGCTGAAGTTTGAGGGTTTTAATAACATTATTCTTTTCTAATATTAAAAATCTGGCATATTCATAAACTCCCTTATTTTAAACTCCAGATGGGGTGATGTTATTGAACTGTCACCACGATGATTAGCGGTGTATATCTACTTTTATTGTGGTTTTTTGCTTTTCCTCTATCCTTATTAAGTCATCCTCCACACTGTCTTTTTTATTAAGAAAATTATGGGAAGTAACGCGGTGATTACTGCACTGTTTTAAAAGTTGTCTTTAAAATGACCTGGGTATGTTTCTCTTTTTTTTTTTTTTTTTTGACAGTCATAGTAACAGAAAAAACAAATATACTTTTGCGTTATTTACATCAGCAGTGGGACAAAAAGGTACGGTTGTGTTTTCTTAGTATTAACGGGTTTGTCGTGGTTTGCTGACTCGGGCTGATTGAATATTGATCCCAACTGAAATATGGAAGGTTAATTAAAAGCAAGCGCGATCTGCACTTCAGCAAAAGACAGTGTAAGGGGGCTCTGTCTCTGCACAGCACTTCTTTAAAAAAAAAAAGGCAATAAAAAACCCTAAAAACTAGCAAAAGCAGCTTTTTCCTTTCAATTTAAGGGACATTAACTCAGTGTTTAACCTAGAACTTCCTGCTTCACGACTAGATGATCTCTACGGTCCCTTCCAACTCTAATAATTCAGTGAAATAATTCAGTGAACTCGGGAGGCTGCGGTTACATCTCCCACTTGCCACAGTTTTCCTTTGTGACTGTGGCAAATTGGTCTCCCTGGGCTTCGGCGCCCACTTTAGAACTGGGAAATCTGCTCTTACCCCCCCCCCGGGGCTGTTGGGAGAAGCCAGCTGAGATCGGGCAGAATGGGAATGCTCTAATGAGGATGTGTTAAGCACTTTGGGTACAAAAATCTCAGCTCTCGTATGAGGAAGACACAAATTAGTATTTTTTTATTTTTTTTTTAGCTAGTGTTTGAGGCAAGGGACTGGGATACCTGGGCTGGGAGCACTCGGGACACGGTGAGGGTTTAGGAGGGGAGATGTGGAAGCAGCGAGTGTAATCGTGGGCAGAGCAGAGGTGGTGGGAGAACATGGAAAGAGGCAAAATTATAAGGAACTTTAAAGCTGAAAAGAAAGTATTTGTACGCGACGGAAGGCTTTGGGAGATTTAGATAAGTTTAGGGACTGACTCAGAGCAGTGGGAAAGAGGATCTTGCTCGTGTTTATGCGATATTTGAGATCTATAAATAAAAGGTGCTGAGATCAAGGATTGGTTTTTTAGTCCCACCCTCAAATTTGAGGAACAATCTTAAAGGAGCACCTTCTGGCTTTGGGCAAAATCCTCTTCAGAGTTTGTCCCAGTGTCTCGGTCAGGTGATTGCATCGCTATATTCCATCCAAAAACTTGTTTTACTGACGCCAACTCCCCCCAGAATCCAGGGCTTTTGGAGGGTTTCACTGTGGCTTTCTCTGTCCCGGCAGAATGCAGCGAAGAAGAGAGATCAAGAGCAGGTGGAAATCGAAGGTGAGAATTCGGCGCCGCCACGGAAAATCGCTCGGACAGACAGCCAGGATATGAACGAGGACACTTAAACTCTTGGCTTTCTCCTCTCCTACTTTGCAGGCGCTTCCCGTTTTATGTCTCAAAGTGTGTAAATTTTGCCCCTTGCCCCCATCTCTCCCCCCTCCACTATGCAGCCCAAACCACTTCTGACTTCATCGGAGCCAATGTATTTATTTTATTATTTCCCCCCACCCCGCCCTCTCCATTTTTTTTATTTATGCCGTAAAACTTACGGAGCGATGGTGGAACAACTCAGTAAAGGATGTAGTATAACCTTAGTTCCTCCTTTCTAAAAATATACACTGTCACTTTCACAGGTTTTGTGGAATCTGTTACCTGATGAGCCAGGTCTAGCCATGGGCACCTGGGTAGGAGACGGGGGTTATTACAAACCCTTTGGTGACAGAATCTTTCCTGTTCATCTGCCTGTTGACGTATTCCAAATCGTTAACTCTTCTTTGGATGTGCCCAATCCAGCCATAAGTGTGGGGCCTCACTATTTGTTGTGTTGTTTTTTTTTTTTCCCTCAAATCTTCTGAAACTGGCACTGCACTAAAAACAACAAAACAAAACAAAAAAGAGGAATAATAAATCATGGGTGTCTTTTAGGGTCACGTTGATCTTTGCAACCGTGTTGTCAACTCGATATATCAGTTGTGTTCTTTTGGTTGGTTCTGTGAGGGCCACCCCTCGTTTGGCAGCAAAGGGTTGTCCCAACGCCTTGGTGGCTGCAGAGAATTCCAAGTGAAAGGTGGTGTTGGCTTTTGTTGCTCTTAAATTCGAACCCTCTCTTGGTCTTGAATGGACTGATCCGGGTGACTTCTCCCTTGGAATAAGAGGATGCTTTTAACCCCGTTCTGAGTGTTGGATTGGCGGTGTCTTGAAGCAACAGCCGATGGATGGAGTTGGGTGGACACCCTGCTGGTGGCCAGAGGAGTCTGGGAGCACCTCGGGGACTAGATCTACTTCTCTCTCTCGGCTGCCAGCTCCCAACAATGGTACGTTGTCTTTTCCTGCCCTATTGGCCTGTCTGGAATGAAGTCCAGGACTCGGAGTTGATCAAAATGTGAGCTTCCACGGTCTCCGATGAAGACCGATCCCTTTTGGACTGTGACAGTTGAGTGCCTGTTGCCTGTAACCCTTCGCTGACTCTTCAGCAAGAGCCAAACCAGAGCCCCGTAAGTTCTCGAGGTGGATTCGGAGGTTCAGAGACTAAAAGGAAACGAGCGTCATCGCCCGAAGGGGGACAGGGAAGGTGTAGCTTAGTGATGATGTCTTGTCTGCTTTAACGTGAGAAGCTGACTTCACACTGTGTTAGTTTAAATTGTTGCATTTATAGCTGTGGTTTTGTTTTTTTTTTTCCTCGTTGACAAATCCTAAACACCAATTCCAAGAAATGGCACGAATGTTTTTCTGGAGATCCCGGCTCGGCCTCCTTCCACGAGAGCTACAGCGGCTGCCAGCTTTGAGGGTCCCCACTGTCCCCTTCCCCGTGGCATCCCCCGTCCAGCCTGGCCCCACAGCTGGGTTTGGGGACGAAGGGGACAGGAAGGGAGAGAAAATGATTGCTAATGACTGTACGTTGCGAGGCAGAAGCCGAGGAGGAGCAGGGCACAGCTCACCTTGCATTTCTAGATGTCCATTAGGCACCGAGTTTCTGATGCAGTGAGTGAATTTAACTGAACACCCGGTAGTTTAGAACTTTGTATCTGCCTCAAAAAAAAAAAACAAAACCCACAACCCAAAACCAAACCGAGTTACCTTTTTTGCTACGGCAGTAACCTCTGAATTCCTGGGATGTCGTTGAAAATGCCAACTGTGTTGGTGAAGGTAAAACAGACTTGGCTTTCCCTGTGATTTTGATTTACTGGGGATGGCCAGAGGGCTCCTCCTGGAATTAACGCTCCCCAAAAGTGCTTTTTGTGCAAAGTGCAGGACTTGAAGATGCCACTTCTGCTTCCAGCCTCGCGGGGATCAGCCGAAGCCGAAGCTGAAGAACCCTTTGAAGAGCTGGGAGGTACCAAAAAAGAGCAAACGGACGTGCAGCTGGTGGTAAAGTGTGACCAATGTGTGTGTTTAGGGGAGCCCCGGCCGCGCGGTGGTGTCTGTACAGTGCTTTAAAGTTGTAAAATGCTGTGTAATTCTCGCTGGGTACGGCAAGGCGTGAGCTTTGCTGCCTTCTCCACGAGACAGAGTGATGTACTATTAAAGACAGTTGGCAGTCCCTTCCTGTTGTAAACCCCCCCCCCCCATCTTTGTGCCCTCCATGTCTTTAAAAACCATCTTGTTGGTTACGGGAGTCTTTGGAACATTTCCGATGGTTTTAGGAGGTAAAAGAAAGTTGCCTTTTTTTTTTTTTTTTTTTTAAAGTAGTTCTGAAGCGGCGGAGAAACCAGTCGTTGAGCTTTGATTTTTAAGTGTCAAACCTGTTGGGTTTTTGGCGTTGGTGGTTGTGTCTGAGCAGTATGGATTGTGAAAACCCACAGTGAGCCTTCCCGCATCCCATCCCATCGGAAGCAAGAGCTTTCCTCCTCCTTTCCTCTTTCATTCCTCCTTCTTTCCTTCTCCGGCTCCCTTCCCGTGCTGCTTCCGTGGCTCACGAGCCTTGTCCCTGGGCTGTCACACTGTGATCCTCTCCTCGCCTCCCTTTTAATCCCCGGGAAAGCCTTTGGGGTTTGAACGTCGCCTGGAACATCCTACTTGCCTAACTGTGACTTCCTGGTGCCTTAGTGCATTGAAAACAGCAACAAAAATGTTGAAAACCCCCCCCAAAGCCTGGTGGATTTTTGCCGACTGCACTGTTTGTACAACCCCCAGCTCCTCCGACTCCCAACTCCCTCCGTGCAAAGTGACTGAGATTTAGTGACCCTCAGGGCTGTTTTTTTGTTTTTTTTTTTTCCTGTCTGCATAGTGGTGTTTTTATTGTTTCTGTTACCGGTGCCTACTAAAGGTTTGGGTTTTGTTTGTTTGTTTGTTTTTTTTTAATGAAAACTTGAGATGCTTGCGCAGAGATCGGAATTTTGTTCTTTCAGTCGAACGGTTCATTTCTCCTCCAAAAAGCTCAAAGCAGCAGAAATGTGTTTCTGGATACCAGGGTGGGGGGGGTGTCAGACGATGGGTCTGTCTCAGAGCGGCCCCTTCCAGTTGGCAGGGGGGGGGGTCTGTCCCCTGTGAAACGGCGCCGGAGCTCGTGCTCAGCAATTCGGTGCGCGCCGCGGATTTCGGAACATTAACACCTCAGGAATTGCCTTTTTTTTAACCTAAAAAATACACTTAGTGACCGATGCGCAGGGAAACGGCGGTTTTATTTAGGTTTAGCGCTCGATAGCACACCATCACTTCATTTCTCTCTTTTTAGGGGAGAAGCAGTAAAAACTTAGTGGTGTGATGGGTGGAGGTGGGGAAATGTTGAAAGAAAGGGCAGGATTTAACGTTTTCTGGGAATTCGGAGGTGGCTGTGTCTGAGCAGCAAAAGCCTGGGGGGGGGGATCCTTGGCGTCGATGGTGGGCTCCCGGAGTTTCCTGCGTCCCTTGGCGGTGTCAGAGCGTGGTCGGTCGGGTACCGTTGGCGTGTTCTGCTCTCCAGGTGTTTCCTGGGGTTGTCCTTGGGAAGTTTTTCCAGCTCTGCCCTCGGCATCACGAGCCAGGAGGCTGGAGGCCACCTCCCAACCTCCTTCCCACCGGGAAACACCGAATTTGGCCGGGAGGTTTGCGTTTGTGCGGAGCTGGGGAGGACTGAGCAAAGCTTAGGGACTTTTGCAAACACCTGGAAAAGCCTTTGACAAGCCCTGGAACCCCGTTCCATGAGGAACAGGGAGTGGGAGAGGAGGAAGGAGCTTCTCAGCTCCCGTCTGCCCAAGGCTGCAGCTCTGTTGGAGCGGGGTTCTCCCGGCTTGAAACTCTTTCCCACAGGAATATTTAAGGTGGGAAGAAGTTTTTTAGATGCATTTCACTGCAAGAGGACAGGCTTTTAGAATCATTTAGATATGTTAAATGTGATTATTAAAAAAAAAAAAAATTAAAAAAAAAAAAGACTAGTTTGCTTAGCTTTGGTAAGACATGAAGCACCAGCACCATACTGGTTTGGGGGACTGGGATACGCGTCCCAGTGACTGTCGGGAGCTGGTTGCTGAGCTGGGTTGTGACGGATCTGAAGGACAGGCTTAGCCCTGATGCAGTTTTCTGTCACCCTGGTAGAGGTGCCTGGTGTCCTGTGGGCACCAGGATCTTCTTGTGAGCCCCGGGAGCGTGCGGTTGGTCGGGGTTGTGCCGACGCTCCGGGTGGGAGAGCTGTGGAGTTGGCTTTGGAGCGGGATCAACTGGAAAAGGGGTTTCCTGCCCTCTCCAGTGCGTGCCTTATGCAGCCGTCGAGTCGTCGGTGCTTGGACGTGTTTCCTGTGAGGAGGATTTTGAACATTACTGGACATTAACCTTAACATTTTCCCTCTCGGTATTCCTAACAGCTGTGACTTCCAAGCTTTGTTTTTGGGTGAGCTCCTTTAGTCTTGGCTATTTCCTAACACTCCCGGCTCTGTTACCATTTCCTGGTTCCTGGCTTGTTTGTTTGTTTATCTCTAGCTTTGTTTTTCAAAGATCTTTGAAAAGACCTACATATCTATAACAGGAAAACCAATTTATTTTCCCGAATTAACGACGCCGGCCTGGCAGCAGAGGAGATGTGTGACGTTGGCCATGACCAGTGGTGGCTTCCAGTTGGTCTCTCTCGTTTCGGGTTTTATCTGAGATTTTTAGATGTGGAACAGAAGAGTGGAGAAAACCCTTTTCTTTAAAGAAAAGCGCTGTTTCCAGGAGGAAGGGTTTCATCCCGGCTTCGGGCAAGCCCAGATGGACCTTCACGCCGTCCTGACGGCACCATCAGCTTCCTCTGCCCTGACAGCGGAGAGACAGCCCCAGGGTCTCCTCCAGCACCTCATCTGGGATGTCTGGAGCCTAGTGGTCACCAAAAAAAAAAGGCCGAGTCAGCAGGTTTTGGGGGTGGTTTGGCGATGACAGCTCATTTTTGGCTCTGATGGTTGCGTCCAGCCTCCCCGTCACGGCATCGTCTTGCGGAGCTCGTCCCCGAACGCGTGTGCTGGCAGCTGGGTTCTATTTTATATAAAAGATGTGTGTCATCTTGAGAGTTTAATGTCAGGGAGGAGAGAGGACTCCCAGAACCTTGGCTTTTTTTAACTGCTGGGGGGGGAAAAAAAAATAAAAAATCCATCTCGTAGGTATTAAAGAGGCTGAATCCAGCCTGCAGGGAAGAACATCTTCATAACCGCAACAAGGGAACGAACCACCGGCTTTCAAATTCTCTTTAGCGCTGAGATTCTGGTTTTAAAGGTGAAATATCCTCAAATCTGAAGAAGTGAGGCTCCCTGCGTGGGTGAGTTTTAGAATGGGGTTCTTCTAGGAATTTTGAACAACGGTCTGACTGGCAGCATTAACTCTTTCCGAGGAATCCGGGGTGGCTTTCACCTTTGTGGCCGAGCTCCAGGCTTTGCCGATGTCAACCCGAAAGGGAGTATCGAGCTGGCAGGATCAAAGGGCAGCGCTTTTAAAACTTGACCCTATTTCAAATCGGGATTTATTTTTTTATATATTTTTTTTTTTATTAGGGGCGGCGGCTGGATGAATCATCCGGGTGAGGCAGGGCTAGCAGGGCACCTCGGGTGGCCACCGAGTTTTTCCTGTAGGTGGGAAAGCGCCGCTGCCCCCTCCAGCTGCAGGACGAGGGTGAGAATTTGGGCTTTTTGGGGCTAGAACTGCTTTTAATTTCCCTGCCTGCCTGAAGGGAGCAGACTTCAATTTGGCTAGAGGGAATATTTCACTTTGCCAGCTCCTGAAACCACTTGCCCCTGGTGGCTCCGTGGGGACTCGCGGCGTTGTCATCCCTGGGATGTCACTGATAATCACACGGCAGTGATTTTTATTTCTGAGACAGGATTTTGGACAGTTTAAGGGGTCAAATACTTCGATAAGTGTCATCTCTGTGTCCGACAAGGGGCCGGGCTGGCGGGGGGAGCGGGACCGGTGGCTTCTTTGGTGGCTTTTTTATTCCTTGGTGGCTCTCGGGGACGTGGGGGTGACAAATCCCTCTCGGTAAGAAACGGGAAGGGATGGGCAGAGCTGAGTCACCCCCTCGTCTCATTCATTTCTCATTCATCAGCGCGGAGGCTGCTGCCGTTAAGGGGCTTTATTGGGTGTTTTTAATTAAATCACCCCATTTTTGGCCAGTGGCGTGTCACAGCCGAGGGGCTGAGCGTGGCCCCCCCCCTTCTCTCCTCTCGGCAACTGCTTCGAACTCCTCCTCTTCCTCGGGCACACGCCAGCCCGGGCTGCTTTCGGCAACGCGGCGTCGAGCTTGTGAGTCTCTGTCCCTTCCAACCCCCCTTCGCAACCTCGATTCTCTTTTCCAAAAAATACCATCTCCTGGGGTTGGGAGAAAGTGGGGTTTTTCCCCCCAAAGCTGCCACGGGCTGCCCTGGTGGAGCGACTGTAAATACACCTTTAGTCGAATGTCACGGCCATCCGATTATTTTTATTTTATTTTATTTTTTGGGTTTTCCGCATTTCTTTTTTAAACTATTCCATGTTTGATACTGTCTATAAATAAATTTGCAGAATTTAGAGGATTAGAACTTTTTCTTCTTTCTTCCTCTGCCTGACGCGGTGGGGGGGGTGTCTTATCTTGGCGCCACCGTTTCGGGGACTTTACCCTCTTTGAGGGGGATGGGGGGGGGCGAGGGGTGACAGTGTCCCTAATGTCCCCAATGTCCCCTTCCCCTGGGGACCCGAACCTCGTCCCCCTGAGGGAGGGATAATTTATATAACCCCACACCTTCAGGCTTGTTGAAATATAATTTTATTGCATTTCTGCAGGTTTTACAAAAATATGACAAAATAAATTAAAAAGAAATAAATCCCCCCCCCTTCGTTTTTTTTTTTTTTTTTTAATTTCCAAAGAAATAAAACACAGCAAGGGGAGGGGGAGGGAAAAAAATAAACTACCAACCAAAAAAAAAACCAACGAAACAACCTAATTCTTCCCTCCTTTGTCCAGTAACTGCCCAGAAGAGTGAGAGACCAGACGGGCGGCTGCTCGTAGAAATATTTTTATAGAGAGAAATGTTTAAAAATGTCCTGGACTTTGTGGGGTCCTGTCCCCCCCCACCCCCACACCCCCGGCAGGCTTTGGGGGGTGGGGGGGGGGTGTCAGTGGTACCGGGGCCGTTACTCTCAGGAGGGAAAGGGGGGGGGGCTGCCCACCCCCCAGGCAAACCCCAAAGCGGGGAAATGAAATGAGATGGAGAAAGGGGAGAGGGCTCTGATCTCGGGGTGCAAGCAGGTGAACCCCGGGGTGGCAGGGTGCCCAGGGCAGGGGTGGGGGGGGGGGTTTGGGGGTTACCTGGTACCCCCAAACCCAGTACCCTCTTTTCTCCTGCTTGAAGCACCTCTTGAAGCAGGGGTGGGGGATTTGGGGGTTACTCGGTACCCCAAAAACCCAGTGGGTTCTTTTCCCCTGCCTGAGGCAGGGGTGGGGGGTTTTGGAGTTATGTGGTACCCCAAAACCCAGAACCCCCAAACTCTTTTCTCCTGCCTGAGGCACCTCCTGAGGCAGGAGTGAGGGGTTTTGGGGTTACCCGGTACCCCAAAAACCCAGTGGGCTCTTTTCCCATGCTTGAGGCACCTACTGAGGCAGGAGTGAGGGGTTTTGGGGGGGTCACCTGGTACCCCCAAAACCCAATAACCCCAAACCCAGTACCCTCTTCTCTCCTGCCTCGAGGTGCCTTTTGAGGCAGAGGTGGGGGGTGGTTTGGGGTTACCTGGTACCCCAAAACCCCGTACCCCAAAACTCGGCAGGCTCTTTCCTCCTGCCATCTTTTCCCACTGCTGCTCCCACCCCGGGCCACGGTCCCGGGGGGTGCCAGGAACCCCCCCACCCCCCCACTGTGTCCCAGTTTCCCAGCTCCACGGAGCCCAGTGCTCCCTTTTTCCCTCCCCTCGGCCCAGAAATCTCTCTCCCGCATCTTCCTGCCCCGGGAGGGGGCACGGCTGGTGCGGGAGGGCGAGGGGGGGGGAAGACCACCAGCTCCATGTGCCCCCCCCCAGTGCTGGGGACAGCAAAGCTCGGGGGGTTGTCCCCAGCTGATGTGGGGGGGGGTGATTTTGTCCCCTCTGTGGCACAGGGACCCCCCCCCCCCAAAAGCAGGGAGAGCATCTCCCTGTGCTGGACCATCATCAGCACCTCACCCCCCCGGAGCCCCTCGCCCCCTCCTGCCCTTTATTGCTGTTTAAAATGGCTTGATTCAACGACCCCCCCCCCCCAAAAAAAAAATTATAACGATGCATGGAAAGAGCTGGTGGCTGGGGGGGGGGGCAGAAAAAAACAACCTGATGTTTTTCTACAGCCCAGGCCTTGGGGAAAGAGGGGTGCGGGGACCCCGTGAGACCACCCAGGCCTGGAGCAGGCACAGTGATGGGGTGGGGGTGTCATGTCCTGTCCCCCCCCTCCCCTTTCAACCCCCCCCCAAGCCTCTCCCCTGCTTGCTTTGGACATGGTTTGGTGGCCGAGAGAGCAGAGCTGGTGGCGAGGGGCAGGAGGGGAGGGGACAAGAGGTGGATGTCCCCAACCGGGTCACACTCAGACCACCTCTGTGGGGGGGGCCACCCCCTTTCCCACTCCTGGCCCCTAAAGCGAAGCAGCCCCCCCTTTTTCCCCCCCCCCCGGAGCAAGAACATCAGCCCTTAAAGCACTAAGACTAGACCCAGCGACGGCAAATTCCTTCGCCCCCCCGGCAGAAGCGAAGCTGCTCCCACCCCCCCACCCCCCCCCCAAAAAAAAAAACCCTGCCCTTGCGGAGAAATCACCTTTTCCCACCCCCCCACCCCCCAAAAAAAACCCCCAGCCCCGGGTCCTTCTCCTGGGCTCCAGCGTGTGTGCCTTATTGCGAAATAATTCCAGGAAATCGGAAAGCGGAGAAGGGGAAGGGATTGTCCCCGGGGGCTCACGTTGCAGTCGCTCGGGGACGTCGCCCGAGGGGTGGCTCCGGTGGCCACCTCTTGGCTCCGGTGGCCACCTCTTGGAGGGGGTTGGAGAGAAAGAGAGAAAGAGAGAAAGAGAGAGTCGCTCGCCTTCGGTTTTTGTTTGGGATTTAGTGCAATTCTGCCCATGCATTGGGGGGCCAGGTGGCCGGCGGTGGCCACTTGTCCCCACGTCCCTCCTGGTCGGGCAGGAAAACGTCCCGGTTGCTGGGAAGGAATCCTCCGGGAGCGGGAGGGAGCGGGGCACGGCCCCCCCACCCCGGTACCCCCGGCGATGGCTGTGGGGTGGGGGCTGTAGGCACGGGTGAATGGGGCTCCTCTCGCCGACGGCTCGGGGTGGATCTGGTGTCCCACCGAGGTGTCCCCCATCTTGTCCCCTCGGGATGGATGGTGGCGTCTCCACCCCCCTCCGCCCCGTGCCGGCTCCTGGGGGGTCCCCGGGGCTCGTTGGGGGCATCTCCCACCCCTTTCCACCGATGGAAGCCCCTCGGGATGCTCCATCCGAGGTTGTGGCCGGTCCCCGCGGGCGCTGGGCTCCGGTGTCCTCGGTGCCGGATCCCCACCGGAGCTGGGGGGCAGGATGGTGGGTCCTGGCGGGGGGGGGGGGGGGGACGAAAACGGA
>JAOTQQ010000014.1:4156613-4167335 GCA_026546715.1 Gallinago undulata
TATTTTGGTACCCGATGATGCTTGGGTGGGGTGCAGGTCCAGCCAGCCCCAGCCAGCACCGGGGGGGGGGGCATTCGGGGCCAAGGTGGGGACCAAAGGGCTCCTTCTCACCCAAGGTGGGAGGATGCGGGACCCTCGGGATGGGGGCTGTGGGTTCAGCTCCTGCGTGGAGGGTCCCACACCTTGTTGGGGGGGGGGGAAAGACGCAGGAGGGTTTGGGCTGCCGCCCCCCCCCCCCCTCCAGCCCAGCCCCTGACCCCGGGCGGGTTTCCAGCCCTCGGGAATGTGGGGCTGGGCCGGACACCCAACATGGACCTCCCGCAAACCCGGCACATCCCTGTGTGTGTGCCCCCCCCCCGGCTCCTTTTCCATGTCCCTGAGATCGGGGGGGGGAACCCCCAGCCACTCCCCCTTGGCTCTCCCCTGCCTCCACCTCCCCCCTTTGCCCGGAGCCCCCCCATGGCACGATACTGGGGATCCCAGTGGGCACTGGGATGGGATCTGCTGCGATGGGGGGGCGCAACGGTGAGCACAAGGGGCTGCAAACGGGGCGGGGGGGGGTGGGTGAGGGAGAGTGTGTGTGTGGGGGGGGTGTCCTCCGACCGGCCCCTTTTCACGTGGCTGCTTTTTGTCGTTTTTTGCCCCATTTTTATTTCCCGGCGCCAGAAATAGCAGCAGAGCTGCTTCCCTCTGCCCGCAGCTGCCTCCCACCCAGCCAACCAGATGGTGGAAAACAATCCTGCCCGCTGGCGCTCCCCCCAGTCCTCCCAGTCCCCCCAGTTCCCCCCCCCCAATTCCCCCCCCCTCCCCAGTCCCTGGTACTGCAGCCAGCGGGTGCCCGCAGGGGAGCATCCCCCCCCAAGGTGACAAGGGACACGGGTCCCAGTGGGGCAGCTCCCAGCATCCAGGGACTGGCAGCACCCAGATTTATTTTTTTTGGGGGGGGAGCCCCACAATGGGGTCCTGGTGTTTCAGGTGCCCCCTCCCACGCTGTCACCCACCCTGTGCTTCCCATCACCCCAGGATGGGGAGTGGGGGGGTTTGGATTTGGCCATCGGTTTGGCGAACAACACGCACCCGTGTGTCCCCCCCCACCAACTCCAACTCCCTCCCAGTCCCCCCCCCCACGGGTGCCCCGTGTCCCCTTTGATCTCCCGAGCGGCCGCATCCAGTATAAGGATGTAAAAAATGCCGCGGGGGCGGCCAAAACATGTTTTAAAAGGGAAACGTTGTCCCGGGAGCAGGATTTTGGGGGGGGGGGGTGGGGGGGGGAAGGAGGAGGGAGGGGGGGGATTGGCCCCGTAAACGCTGCCTGTTCCATTACAGCATCCTCCGGGAGCGGGGCACGGGAGGGGGGGGGACACATGCCTGCGAAACACACACTCCCCCCCCGCCCCCCCCCCGCCTTGTAGCGTGAACCGGGAGGGGGGGGACGGACAGACAGACAGATGGACCCCTGGCTGGGGTCACCCGGTGGGTGCCAGCGGGCTGCTGGGGGGGGGGAGGCCGTGGGGCTGGATGGGTCGTTCCCCCCCACCCCCCACCCCCCCCGCAACTCTTTCCCGGCTGCCACGTCCCCCGGCCGCGGGGAGCTGGCGCGGTTCCCCCCCCCGCACCGCGGCCAACCGGCTGAACCGGGACCAAGGCAAACAGGAGCCGCCGGGATGATGCTACCGTGTGGGGCGGGGGGCGATGGAGCAGGATTTTGGGAGGGGGGGAACACACACACACACACACACATACACAGGGGGGCTGGGTACCGTGTGTCCCCCCCCCCCGGAGAAGCCCCAGCAGCCAGGCGGGTGTACACACAACCGTATATTTTGTAATAAATAATGTACAAATCCGGGGGGGGTCACATCCTGCCATCGCCGCTCGCCGCCCCGGCCCCCCAAGCACCCCAGGAGGTTGTTTTTTTTAGGGGGGGGTGTCCCTGCACTGGGGAGGGGGTTTAAGAAATGCCTTTTAAATTTTTTTTTAATTTTCCTTTTTTCCCCTGGGATAAAGGTATCTGGGGCAAAACGCTCCCCCAGGGCAAAACCGCCGGGGGGGGGGGGCAGCAGGATGGGCTCTGCCCTGGGCTCGGATGAAGGTTGTGGGGATGGAGAAGGGTGTCCCACCGAGCCCCCCCTCCCAGCCCGTGCCGGGTCAGAGAGCCCGGGGAGGGCTTTTTATCCAGATCCTGAGGGTTTCTCCCCAATGGAAAGCCCACGGTTCCTTGTGGGGTGCAGGGCAGGGACGCCCCCGGCACCCACGGCCACGGGGACAGGGGAGCCCTGCTGCTGGGCACGGGGCAAAGCACCGGGCAGGGGGACCCCCTTCCCACCCCACCCCCTTCCCCTATTCGCTTCCACCCCCTCTTTTATTCTTTTTTTTTTTTTTATTTAAATAATCCCCGTGGGGCCGCGGCCCCCGCTGCCGGCATCACCGGCACCGCGGTCCCCGGGGCTGAGCACCAAGAGCTGCCCCGCATGGGGCTGGGGGCGAGGGCAGGGGCAGCACCGGGGGGGGTGGTGGTGGTGGGGAGGGGGCTGGCAGGAAGAACAGGGGGGGACTGCCCGCTGTCACCCCCCTTCCCCACATCCCCACATCCCGGTGGACCCCCTGTCCCCCAAAGTAGGGGGGACTCCACGTGTGTGTCCCCCCCCTCGTCGTTATAAATGAGCGCGGGTAAAAGCGATGGGGAAAGGGAGGGCAGAGCTGAGATGGGAGGGGGCACTAGGGGGGGTTGGAGGGGGGGGTGGGGGGTCCGTGGGGCTCACGGTTGCCCCCGCACCCGGCCCATCCTCCGCTGGCTGCTGGGGGTCCGGTGGGTGGCCGTGGGGCTGGGGGCTCGGGCGCCGGAGGCGAAGTCCATCACCTCGGGGGGGGCCCGGCGCATCTCGCCGGCCCCCATCTCCCGCCGGATCTCGGCCAGGGCCTCGGCCGGGGCCGTCAGGAGGCGTTGGAAGAAGCTCTCCCTCCCCGCCGGCCGCTCCCGGCAGGTGAAGGTGACGGCCGTGCCGGTGTCCGCCTTCATCTCCCGCGAGAAGCCGTCGGAGGTGCCGTCGAAGCAGCGGCCGATGGCGATCTCCTTGGCCAAGCGCGGGTTCTGGTCCGTCACCGTGTAGATGCCGTAGTTGTGGCCCAAGGGGTCAACCGGTGCCAGCATGGTGAAGGCGGCCGTGTGGTTGTTGTCCGCCACCGGCGGGTGACGGCTCAGGTACTCCCGCAGGAGGCCGTTGGTGGCCGTGCGTTGGCAGCTGCCTTGGGGGATGATGGAGACCAAGGTGCGATCCACCAGGCTCTGGTCGAAGAGCATCCCGCTGCACTTGAACTCCACGCAGGCGCCCGAGGTGTTCTCCAGCAGCATGTCCCGCACGCTACGGGTGTCCCGCAGCCCGTAGAGCTGCCCCTGGGTGCGGGGGTGGCTCCCCCCCACGTTACGGGACCTCACCATGTACTCCTGCGGCCCCTCGATCCGCACCTTGATGAAACAAGCCCTGAACTCCTGAGGGTTGGGCCACCAAGAGAGGTAGTCGCCGGTCCAGGAGGTCAGGTCGCTCTCCTTGAAGGGCACCACGTTGTACTCGTACTTGTCCACCTCCACGCGGTAGAAACGGAGGTGGTTGGCACTGAATGGTGCCTCCTCGCACTCCTCGAGGCTCCGGTAAGGGTAGATGGGACCATTGGTCTCGTCAACGTTGTTGGGGTCGGGCTTGGCCACGTTGATCTGGAAAGCTGTCTTCTTCAAGTTGGGGTCATCGTGGTCCAACCGGCGGTAGCCCAGCTTGCCCAGGTAGGGTTGGGACACCCCAACGGCGTTGGGGTTGAGCTTGGGGCTGGAGGCCACGGCTTCCAGCTCCTCCCCACCCAACGTGGCGGTGACGTAGGCCGAGTAGGCATCGGGGCGCTGGCCATCGCAGAAAGCAGGTAGACAAGCGCCGTTGGGACCCGTCACCACGCTGTCAAAGCGACCCCACGCCCGGGGGTTGGAGGGGAAACCAGGCTGGGGCTCCAGGTTGATGAGGCTGATGACCACCCCTTCCAGTTGCTCGTAGGAGTTGAACTTCTCGTTGCTGTAAGCCCTGACCTTGACGAAGCAGCGGCGGTCCTCCGGCACGTCCAGGTTGAAGAGACGCCGCTCCCGGATCTCCAGGTTCCCCACCAGGAAGGTCCTCTCCTCCCTCTTCCCTCGGTTCCCCCCGGCCGGCCGGAGGACCCCTTCCTCCTCCCACAAGCCAGTCTCGGGGTTCAAGGACCACAACTTCATCTTCTGCAGGTGCTCCGGCATCCAGACCTGCCCCGCGTCCATCCTCACCTCCACCGGCCCCGTCTGCAGCGCCGCCCCGCTCTCCCCTTCCCGAAAATCCACGGCGAACATGCCGTAGGTCCGCAGGGGGACGATCTCCCCCTCGGCGTCGGTGAAGCTGAGGTCGCTGGAGGCAGCGCCGGCCGTCGCCATGTCCCTGGGGTCCAAGAAGGTGACGCTGGCTTTGACCGTGCCCTTGAAGACCTCCCCGGAGGGACGGAGGAAGGCACCAGCGGGAAGGACCAGCTCCCCGATGGGTTCCCGACCGCTCGCCTCCCCCAGGGGGATGGCGTTGCTCTGGTTGCCATCCAGGTCCACCGGCTCCTTCTTCCTCAGCATCTTGACCTCCTGGTAGACAGCGCCGCCGCGGCGGTTGAAAGGCAGGACCTTGACGGCATCCACCAACCTCTGCTGGCGGTCCACGAAGCGAGCCACCAAGCGCCGCGTGTCCGGCGGCACCTCGATGGTGAAGGAGCCCTTGTAGCCGGTGAAGCCCACCTTCTTCCCGCCCAGGAAGATCTGCCCGAAGCGCAAGGGCTCGCCGGTGTCGGCCGCCGTCACCCGCCCCCGCACCAGGACGCGGGGCTGGGCGCAGGGTCCGCAGCCGCACTCGGCCACCACCTTGACGGGCAGCAAGGAGCCGGCGCAGGGGACCTCCCGCATCTCCATCCTCCTCACCCCGCAGCAGAGCCCGGCCTCCTCCCCGCAACCCGACCGGCCGTCGGGACCGCCGGCGCAGGGGGAGGGCGGGCAACGACCCACGTTGTACCACCGGGAGCCGGTGGCATCTTGGGGACACTCGCCGGGCAACTCCACCAGGCTGGGCTCAGGCTCCGGCTTGCAGTTCTGCTGGCCCTGGGCTGGGGAGAAGGGACGGGGAAGGATGGGGGATTTAGAGGGGGATTCCCCACCGCATCCCCCCCCAATCCCCGGGGGGTGAGGGTGAGGGTGGTCCCGTCCTCACCCAGCACGGTGAGCTGTGCCGGTGCCGATTTGATGGCGCCGGCCTCGGTGCTGGCTTTGCAGTGGTAGGTGCCAGCCTGCTCCGGTGACAGTCCCCGCAGCGTCAGGCGGTGGCCGTACCGGTGCACCTTCTTCTCCAGCATCGTCCCGTTGTGGTACCTACGGGGGGGACGGGGCTCAGCTGGGGACGTGGTGGGAGGACACCTTTCCCCACCCCACCCCCACCCCCCCCCCCACCATCCCCCAATTCTGGCTTTCCCCCCCCCCCCCCCGCCCCCCCCCAGAGCCCGGCTCACCAGTAGTATTTCTTAGGGACGGGGGTCCCCGAGGCTTTGCAGCAGAAGGTCACCTCCTGCCCGGCCACCCGCACCTTGGACTTGGGGTGCAGCACCATGTAGGGCTTCTCTGCAGGGGTGGAAGGTGGTAGAGGGTGCAACGCGCCCCCCCACCCCCCCAAATCGCTCCCCCTCCACCGGGCATCCTTCGGGGTGGAGGGGGAGATCCCATGAGGGGTGCCCAGCTTGTGTGTGTGTGTGTCCCCCCCAACCTTTCCCACCCCACGCCTCGATGCTCACCCAACCTCTGCAGCGTCAGGTGTGCCACCGCCGCGCCGGAGCCGTTGGTGAGGAGGGGTGCCATCCCGGGGGCGAAGCCCTGCCGGTGGGCGCTGACGTTGGCGGCGGTGCCCCCGCACACCCCCACGGCGGCGAAGCGCCCCCGGGCATCGCTGCGGGCCACCAGCACCGGCGGGTGGCCACCCAGGTAGATACGGGCATCCGGCAACGCCGCGCCGGTGGCCGACACCACCGTGCCCTGCAACGTGTGCCCGGGACAGGCTTGGGGGGGGGGGGGGAAGGATGGAAAGGTGGGGGGGGGGAGATGGAAAAGGAGGGGGAGACATGATGCTCAGACCCCACAGCCGCCCCCGGTGGTGGGGTTACATGGGTGGGGGGCACCGCGGATGGGGGTCCCCATGTCTGTCTGTGTCGTCCCCCCCCCCACCCCGAGGGCAGGTACCTGGGCAAGGCGCGGGGGGGCATTTCTGGACCTCGACGGGGCGTCCGGGGCACGGCGCCTTCTTGGTTTTCTTGCAGCTCCGGCGTCGGACCCGGGTCCCGGCGCTGCCGCAGCTGCGGGAACAGGGGCCCCAGGCGCCCCACGCCATCCACGCCGGCTCTGGGGGGGGACGGGGGGACGGACGGGACGACACACACGCCGGGCAGACATCGGGCACCACGCTCCCCCCACCCCAAACCCCCCCCCACCCCCCACCCTGGGGAGCGTCCATCCAGCCACCCCACCAAAGCCGTATTCACCTCCGGTTGAGATGAAGCTGGCGACGCGTGGGGCAGCGGGGGCCGGGAGGGTGGTTTTGGGGCAGGTGGGTGTCACGGCGGGGGGTGGGGTGGGGGGGGGGGTCAGGGTCCCTACCTGGGCAGGGGTCGGCGCTGCACGGCCGGCGTTCCACGGCTTTGCCCTTGCACTTGAGCTCCTTGAGGGTGGCCACCGGCCGGGCGTTGAGGCAACGGCGGCTACGGGTCTGGATGCCGCTGCTGCCGCAGGCGCTGCGCGAGCAGGGGCTCCAGGAGGACCAGTGTGACCAGTAGATGTGCTCTGGGGGCATGCAGAGGCGTTCACTGGGGGGGGAGGGGGAGGGGGGCGCCCACCACCCGCACCCAGCTCCCGGGGATGATGCCCAGCGCCCGGGGAAGGCGGGGGGGTGGATGGATGGAGGGTGGGATGCAGGAGGGGTTGACAAGCAAGGGGTGAACACACCAATTGGGTATGGGGGGACCCCTCCCCACCCACCCCCACCCCCAAAATAAAAATGCCAGTGGGGTCTGGCAGAGGGGGGACACACACAACAGGCACTCACCCAGCGGGCAGAGGAAGCGGATGTGGTAGTTGGAGCAGGTCTTGCCCTGGGGCTGCTCCTTGTTGACGCAGCGAAAGCCCTTCTTGGGGCTGACGTGGACCACCTCGCCCACCTCCTCGGGCAGCTCCCACTCGGTGGTGCGGGCCTGGATGGCCACCGGCCGCTGGCAGACGCGGCCCCGGTAGTAGAAGCGAATGGCCTCCAGGCTCTCGTAGTCCCCGTCCCCCCCCGGGTGGTCGATGTTGAACCAGGACGTCCACTCGGCTCCTCTGCCTGCCACGGAGCCAGCCCTGAGGGCACGGATGGGGAGCAGCCCCCTCCCCCCGGCCCTAAGCACCCTGGGGTGTCACCGGGGCTGGGGACAGCTTGGGGACCTCAAGGAGGAGCGGGTGAAGCTCATGGAGATGGTGGACACCGCGGGATGGACACCACGTCCATGCTGCGAGGGTCCCACGGGGACACCCCCACGAAGGGGAGATGGCACCTCCTGGGGTGACATTGCCCTTTGGGGTGTCCCGGCCACGGGCCCCCCCATAATACGGTGTCCTGTGGGGGCTTGGGTACATCCATACCTGCCGTGTCCAGGTCCAGGTCTTCCAGGCTGGGGGCTGCTTTCCAGGGTTTCCCGGCCGTGCCGTGCTTCCCCGGCTCCGAGTCATTCTCCATGGGCTCTGGGGGGGAAGGGGGGGGAGCACGGGGGTGAGACCACCCAGTGCTGGGGCACCCCTGTCCCCAGGACACCCCAGCCTGGACCCTCCCCGAGCTGTGGGCACCAAAGCAAAGACCACGGCAGGAACCTGGCGCCCCCCACACACATGGCCCCAGCAGCCAAACTGGGAGGTGGCAGGAAATTGGGCTGTAAAACCACAGCCCCCCGGGGAAGGGGGGGGGAAAAAAAGGGATCCAGCAAGTGGAGGAGCCACCACGGCAGCGGCCAGGTTGGGGAGGGGGGCTCCATGTGCATCCCGGGAGGTGGATATCACCAAATCCCATGGGAGAGAATTCCTGGGGTCTCCAAGGGCAGCTCTGCCCCCCATGATCCTGGGTGCTCCAATGCCGGGGGGGGGGGGTTTGGCCATGCAAGGGGGGGAGCAGGACCCTGGTGAGAAATCCAGCCCCTGGTGCCTTGTCACCCATGGGCACAGGGGAGGATGTGGGTGAACACCCAAGGGACCCCCCCCACTGTGCACCCTGGACCACTGTGAGGACCCCACGGGCACCCAGTGGGCACCATCCCTCCACCAGCAGCAATCCCACCGCGGGGGGGGGGGACGGACTCGACTCGACCCTGCCACCTCCTGTCCCCTCCCCAGGTGGATGGAATTTGTCCCCAGACCAGGGACGATCCTGCTCTCGCAGGGACGATGCCCTTGGCACCTTGTGGAGACCCCCGTGGGGCTTGGGGGGGGGCTCCATGGAGCACCACCACCACCACCATCTGGAGCAGGTAGGGCTGGTGGGGACGTGGCACAGGGCACGTCCTGGGGGGGGGGGGACACAGAGCCACCCTGAGCCTCGCCAACGTGTCTCCTCCCATGGGCAAGTGCCACAGGGACCACCCTGGCCACGACCACCAGCCTGGCACACCCCTGGTCCCACCACACATCTGTCCCCACCGCACATCTGGCCAGCGCTCAGCCCCATCCCCATCCTGCCCCACACCAAGGGGGTGTCACCGACGTGTCCCCCCACCTCATCCCCGTCGCCACGGGGGGGCGGCAGACCCCCCCCCCCCCCAGCCCCCCCATCCTTACCTGTGGCCCCGGCACCGTGCAGGGTGGCCAGAGCCAGGAGGGCCAGCGCCAGCTCCCCCATGGTTGCCCGTCGCCGGTGACTGGGAGGGCGGCGGGACCGTGGGTCTATATATGTGGGGCCTTTCCCCCCTCCGCGCCGGCAGACAGCGGCAACCGGCTCCTGGCATGGGGGGACGGCGGCTGTGCCGCGGCTGGACCTGTGTCAAGAAGGAATGGGGAAGGAACCCCCCCCCCGGCCACGCGCGCCGCCGCTCACCGCTCCAGCCCGGGAAACTTGAGGGTTTTGGGTGGTTTTGGTTTGTTTTTTTTTTACAAGGGTAAAAAAAAAAAAGGAAAAAAAAAAAAAAAAAGGCAAAAAAAAAAAAAGCTGCTAAAATTGGATGCGCTCGGGAATGCGGAGGGGAGGGAAAAGGGGAAAAAAAAATATATATAAAAAAAAAATTAAAAATGAAAAAACGAGCGAGCCCAGACTCAGTGCTCCTGTGGTTTGGGGTCAGGGTGCCAACGCTCCCCCCCCTTCCTGGCACTGGTGGCCCTGGGGCACGGCTGGCTGGCGGGGACGGTGGGTGCCCGTGCCGTGACCTGGCCCACGTGGGTGTCCCGGAGCCGCCCGCATCCCCGCGCCGAGCTGGGGCTGAGGCCGGGCAGAACTCAGTGCACCCATGGCCCCAACTGCCTCCTCTTTTTCCCCCCTCCAGGGGCTGCAGGAGGAAGGGCAACCCCTCGGCGCTGGTGCGTGATGGTGAGGGGGGGGTTTGTGATGGGGTAAGGACACCCCCTTCCCTGGGGTGACCCCCAAAGGGGGCAGCTGCCCGGGCATGGGGACCCCAGCCCCCTCCCACGGCCCGGCCGGCGGAAATCCCGGCGCATTCCCTGCATTCCCCAAAATTCCGGCTGCACGGAACATCCCCCCCCCCGGAGAGGGGCAGCACGGGGTCAGTGACACCCTCTCCCCCGGGGCAGGTGGGGACAGTCCCCAGCCCTGGCTCGTCACTGTTAATTAAAGACCCTGTTTTTCCTCCCGGGACCCTTCCCCGCGTTCGAGGGTGGATTCAGGGAACGGGGGAGAGTGGCAGCTCCAGGGACCCCACGGCCACACAGGGACCCCCCAACAGGGACCCCATCCCCATGGGACAGGCCATTGAGGAGGTGACACACCGGCTCTGTCCCCAAAAGCAGGTTGGTGACAGGAGCTGGGGACATGGGGTGTGGAACCGAGCCACGGTACGAACAAAACTTGAGCATAAGAAGTTCCACCAAAACACGAGGAGGAACTTCTTCTCTTGGAGGGTGGGAGAGCCCTGGCAGGAGCTGCCCAGAGAGGTGGTGGGGTCTCCTTCTCTGGAGACATTCCAACCCCCCCTGGACATGTTCCTGTGGGACCTGCTCTGGCAGGAGGGTTGGAGGAGCTGATCTTCAGAGGTCCCTTCCAACCCTTCCAATGGGATTCTGTGAGCCCTGGCACAAGCCCCCAGCCCCAAACCCTACAAGGAGGCCACCATCCCCTCCTCCCGTGTCCCCAGGCAGACACCGACCCCAGGGAAGAGCCACCACCACGTGCTTTTATTCCCGGGGGGCTCGCAGGGCCACCACGCACTCGGTGCCGGGGTACTCGGGGGGGTTGAGCTCAAACTTCTTCTGCACGTCGTAGGGGAGGAACCGGCCGGCCACGAAGTGCTGGCGGCCCAGGAAGCGGCGGGCGCACTCCTTGGGGGCAGAGAGGGACACCAGGACGTCGGGGTTGATCCCGCCGCTGCCCCCGGCCTCCGCGTCCCACCCTGCGAGGGCAAAAAAAATGACAGGGGGTCTGGGGGGGGACACAAGCCAGGGACTGGGGG